>JAPKLW010000558.1:193874-242671 GCA_026898455.1 Plectranthus barbatus | reverse complement strand
ACTCATATCAACATCCTATCTTCCTAATTTGAGAATTTGATTGTCTTAGTTTACCAATTTGGGAAAGTATTGATCAATTGATGATTGTTTGTTTAATTCCATGTTCGTCATATATTGTTAGCATAGGTTTAGATTAAATGCTTAGATTGTTAGCAACTACTCAACGATTGTATCATGCCTAGCTATAGGACTTTGCTATAGTATCTCGGTATTCTAGCGGGCGAAGCGGGGAAGGACCTGGATTTGACAAATATTATTCTTGTGTAGTTAGAGGGTTAATTTGATTGAACTTTTAGCAGCATCAGTAGACAAGGTATGTCATGTGCATTTATAGCGAAAACATGCTTAGCATCCACCTCAGGCCCAGCTCACGAATATGTCTTTCGTAAACTTTCTGCGGCAAGCTCTTTGTAAACAAATCAGCAAGATTGTCAGCAGTGTCAATCTTCTTAATCAACACATCGCCCCTCGATACGATTTCTCGTATGATATGGTACTTTCTCTCTATGTGTTTGCTTGCCCTGTGAGACCGCGGTTCCTTTGAGTTAGCCACTGCACCAGAGTTAACACAATATATTGTGATGCTCCTAGGCAAACTCGGAATCACGCCCAACTCTAAAAGGTAGTTCCAAAGCCACACCCCCTCTTTCGAGACGTCGGAGGCGGCGACATATTCCGCCTCCATGGTTGAGTCAGCAATGCATTTCTGCTTTGAGCTCCTCCAAGCTACAGCTCCACCTCCCAAGGTAAACACATATCCTGCGGTCGATTTCTTCTCATCCTGGTCCCCTTGGAAATCTGAGTCTGTATAACCCACAGGGCACAAATCCTCACTTTGATAAACTAGGCAGAAATTCCTAGTTTTTTTTTCAAATACTTAGGATGTGCTTTACAGCAGTCCAGTGCGCCTGTCCAGGGTTAGACTGATATCTTGCTACCATGCCAACGGCATAACATATATCTGGCCTGGTACACAGCATCGCATACATGAGACTACCCACAACCGAAACGTATGGTACAAGACTCATCTCGTCTTTCTCCCGCTGTGTTTGAGGACACTGCCCACCAGAAAGACGAACGCCATGTCTGAAAGGTAGCAAGCCTTTCTTGGCGAGTTGCATGCTGAACCGGGCTATCACAGTATCCACATCGGATGCCTGGGATAAGCTCAACATTCTTCTTTTACGATCTCGTAAGACCTTAATCCCAAGAATGTAGCCAGCTTCTCCCAGATCTTTCATTTGGAATTGTTCGGATAACCAAACTTTGATTTTGGACATCACTCCCTCGTTGTTTCCAAATAGGAGTATGTTATCAACGTATAGTGCAAGGAAGACCACGCTCCCACTGACACAAAGTCGGTAAACACAACTTTCGTTTTCCAACTGTGCAAATCCATAGGATTTAATCACATCGTTGAAATGCAAGTTCCACGACCTTGAAGCTTGCTTAAGTCCATATAAGGACTTCCTAAGCTTCCAAACAAGATGTTCTTCGCCCTTGCTTATGTAACCCTCGGGTTGCTGCATATAGATGTCCCTACCTTCTTCGAGGTAACCGTTTAGAAAAGCGGTCTTGACATCCATCTGCCAGATCTCGAGGTCCATATGCATAGCTATGGTAAGGAGTATCTGGATGGATTTGAGCATGGCTACGGGTGAAAAGGTTTCGTCATAGTCAATGCCCTCTTTCTGACTATAACCCTTTGCCACCAGCCTGGCCTTGAAAGCCGTGATCTTTCCATCCGCCCCTTTCTTTCTTTTGTATACCCATTTGCACCCTATGGCCCTAAAGCTATCCGACAAATCAGTTTTCTGGTATACATCCATAGCAGTTATGGATTCAATTTCAGAATCCATGGCTACACGCCATTTGGCAACATCATTGTCCTGCACTGCCTCTTCGTAAGTCAGTGGGTCAGAGTCCTCATGTCCGTCTTCCGGGCTCAACTCCGAAGACTCACCCACGAACATGTACCTTTCTGGCTGGAAAATAACTCTCCCACTACGATGAGGCATCGGTGCCGTGTCAGTAGTAGGTGCAGTGACTTGTGGTCCTGCACCTTGCACTGAAGAACGTGTCTGTGGTGCTGTACCTCTCACAGGTGCACCCACATCTACACGTTCCCTTTCCCTTGGAATTGCATTCTCGTTCTCAATAGCTTGAAGAACGATATCACTCCTTGATTTGTGATTACTCACATACTCGTCCTCCAAGAATCTAGCGTTGGTGCTAACAACGACTCGTTGACTCTCAGGACAGTAAAAGTAACCACCTTTCATTTGCCTGGGATACCCTATGAACAACATTACTTTTGACCTGCTTACTAACTTATCAGGTTCCTTCGACAGTACATGTGCCGGACAATCCCATACTCTAAACTTGCACAAACTACGTTTGCGACCAAGGAAGAGCTCAGAAGGTGTCTTAGGAACTGATTTAGAAGGCACCTTATTAAGTACGTATGCTGTTGTCTCCAATGCGTAGCCCCAAAACGAAATTGGTAAGTTTGCATAACTCATCATTGATCTTACCATCTCTAGAAGAGTCTTATTTCTTCTTTCAGCTACACCGTTTTGATGGGGAGTACCCGGTGAAGTCCACTGGGATGTAATCCCATTTTCTCACAAATATTGCAGGAACTCGTTACCGAGGTATTCGCCACCGCGGTCAGATCGCAGCAACTTGATAGTTTTCCCGACCTTCTTTTCTACTTTAGCCTTGAACTCTTTGAATTTCTCAAAGCATTCAGACTTGTAGCGAAGCAGGTAAACGTATCCGTACCTTGAGTAATCGTCAATGAAAGTGACGAAGTACTCGTACCCTCCACGAGCCTGCATGGACATTGGTCCACATAAGTCATAATGGATCAATTCCAACACTTCCTCTGCTCGAGACTAACTAGCCTTGAAAGGCCTAGTTGACATCTTGCCCTCGATGCAGGATTCGCAGACTTGATAAGGTACAGCCCAGACTAGGTCCAATGTATCGTCATCTGCAAGTCTTTGAATTCGCTTCAAGCTGATGTGACCCAGTCTCAAGTGCCAGAGATATGTAAGATCCTCATCAGAAGAAGTAAGTTTTCTCTTCCTAGGATTATCAATTACGGATGAATTACATGCAATAATTGCGGAAGACTTATGATTACAATTAACAACATAGAGAGAATTATTCAGCATTCCACGACAGATAACACCGTTATTACCAATGATAGAAACACCACTATAAAAAATAACTGAATATCCATCAACATAAAGTTTGGAAACTGAAATAAGATTCTGCCAAAAATCCGGCAGATACAAAACATCTCTCAGTGTTAAAACAGAATCGTCAAAGTACAAGGTGAAATCTCCAATGGCAGTTGCACTCACTTGTGCTGCATTCCCCATCGAGATGGTAACCTCATCATTCTTCAGCACCCTCCTCGGTGTGAACCCCTGCAAAATGTAACAAACATGATCAGTAGCTCCAGTATCCACTACCCACGAATGAGTACAAATCGATGCTAAACATGTTTCCGTTACAAATGCAAATGACGTACCTTGTCCCTTGTTTCCGCATGCCTTCTTACTTGAAGTGACACCAACCCTCTTCATTTCATTTGACCTCCTCTCACGTAATCTGCGATCAATCATGTTCTTGCACACAGTATGAACCACATCTTTCAATGTGCCCAAGTTGTGCTCAAGATCTGATAACTCAGACTCCCATGAAGGTACAAAGGACTGTCCTGCTACGAGATCAGTAAGCAACTCCTTGAAAGAGTACTCACTTCTCTTAGCTACATCCTTCTTAAAGTCATAGAATGAAATTGGTAAGGAGTTCAGGATTATATCGATCCTAGCCCGATCACTGATACATCCACCTCCACGTGTGAATCATTTCATGGTGTTATCCATGATCATCACATGCAGTGTCACCGAACTGCCATCAACCATTCTCGTACAGACAAGGTCTCTAACGAGATCACAGTTGACAGTTCGTTCCACTTCACCATACGTAGCCACTAAGTCCATCCAGATAGTAACAGAGCTATAATAGCCCATGTACTTGAGCTTAAGTTCTCTAGATAGGTTATCTGTGATTAACTTGTAAGTAAAATCCTCAGATGCCACCCAGCTGTCATAAAACTCTTTCTCTTGTCTAGACACTTTATGGTAACGTGGGAAAAGTGGCATCATAGTAAGAACAAACATGTGTTGCTTAGTTAGGAGAATATACTCAATGCAATATCTCCACTCATGGAAGTTCGGACCAGTTAGAGGATTGAGAGCAAGTATATGATCGACAGTAGACTTAGACATATCTGAAACAATAAAGAATCTTGAATAAGAACATACATGTTGAACTTCGAAAACAAATGCATTGAAAACCTTTTAATAAATCAAATACAAATGTTTTCCACTAATTGCCCAAGAGTTCCCACCGCAAGCTACACTCGTAGACGTTTACGATGTCACCCTCAACCAGAACTGCGGGTTTTAAGCCCCAATCCATTTAATTTCACTACCATGTCAGGATGCTTTTGACACTAGAAATTAACAATTAGTGAAAACCTTAGACCAAGCCATCTCTCAAGAACAGGGATGCAATTCTTGCATTATATTCTAAGATGCTTCTAAGCAATTAACCACAAATTTAACTCCGGCCAAAAGAGATAGTTTAGCATGGCACGTAACCATACCGCACAGCCCTTAAAGCTTTTGTTATCTATAATTTAAATCAATCCTAGAATACTTGTGAAAGAGGTCTACGCAAGCTACACTCGTAGACGTTTACGCAAAGCCCTCCCACTATTCACATGATTTAAATTGTATGTCTAGAAATCCCAACAACCGTACCCATGCACATTCGGGAACTAGCAAGCTACATTCGTAGACGTTTACTAGAACGAGAGATACACTTACAGCCTAGGGCCGCTTTGTGGAGGTCTATTGATTTTAATTAAAAAAATCTGCTTAGTATTTTTCTTTTAAAAGGTTTCTTTATGCGCACACATAATTTCCTTTTGTCATTATATTTTCCAAATTTTTGCATGTATTTAAACAAGCCCAAAAATTCCCAAAATATAATCCAACAAAAGAAATTAATCACATAAGCATGCTTGAAAAGCTGTAAATAATAAAAGCAGTAAATCATGCTTTTCCTATTATCTACTCATGCTTAATTGCGCACATAAATAAATCACATAACATACGAGGACAATTAAGGCAAATAAAAATTCCTCGTGGCCCCAAAAATAGAAAAAATAAAATCTATCTATTACAATTTGAATTTTGAATTAATTTGGATAAATCCAAATCTTTTCAAATCTTCCAAATCTTCAAGGCCTTCAAAATTGGATACACCAAATCTTTTGGATTTTTAGGCCTTCGTGATTTGATGATTTGCCCTAACCCTAATACAAACCCTAGGGTTTACACAGGATTGTACAAACCACCAAAACACGAGCCACCGCGACGGGACAGCAGCAATCGATGACGACCAAAGCCGCCGCCGACCGCCGCCGCCGCCGTCGGCCAGGGCCTCGCCCAGCGCCGCGCCCCGCGCCTGCCGCTACCGTGCGTGCCACGCCCGCGCGCGCTGCCCAGCGCCGCGCGCACCGTGCGTGCCGTCGCCCGCCGTCGTCCTCTGTCGGCCCTGCGTCGGCGCCATCTTCGTTCTTCATCCTTGACCCATCCAATTACAAAATTTAAAAATTACAGAATAACTATTCTATTACAATTTTCAAATCTACACTAATCACGGATTTTCTCGTGATTTTACAAAGACAATTCAGCCCTACACGGATAAACCACCGCGGGCTGAATCAAAGGGTTGCCACGAGGAACAAAAACCAAACATCCACAATAAACAATAAATTCATACATCCATATAGAATTCAATTATGAACAAAAGAGCCATAAATCAGAAACCAGGCTCTGATACCAATTGTCGGGTTTTAACGTGAACCGAATCACCAAAACCAAACTGAACCGGATCGATTTATGGATATTGCTCATAATTAAATTCTCAAAACCCTAGCATGCTCCTACGAATTTAATACAAAGAATTGTGGATTTTAGGGTTTACCGTAACTCCGTCGAGTCTGAACCGATCTTTCGCGTTTGAATTCCAAAATCCAATTCAACAATGCGATCCGATTTAATCCAAAACAGGAATTCTGTGGATACTCAGCTGAGATCCAGCAGAAGCATGCTTGCTACGCCAATCTGTCTGCTTAGCAGTTGACGACTCAGCAATTACCTTTCCTTTACCTTTATCAGCATTGACTTTTCCAGCAGAGACGAATAGAATCTTTCTCTGCTTAGAAAATTCAGCATTCTTATTCAAATCTTCCTTAGAGGATTTTGCTTCAACACAACGAAGGCCTAATCCTGATTTATCAGAATTTCTTCTTTTGGCTAACAATGGCACTAAGGACTGCCTTGCTGGATGTCTGAGGGCAAATACAATCCTCTTTCGGTTTGCTCTTTGAAGCGAGATTCTCCTTTTCAAAATTTTGGAAATTTTCAGAAAGCTTGGAGAAATCAGCTTTAAGTTTCAAAAAATCCTCACTTTTAGACCTTAGTCTTTCGACTTCCTCGGTCAAAGATGTAACTTTAAGTTTTAGTGAGGTATTCTCTCCAACAATAACATTCTTTATCTCATACATCTTTGAAAATTCAATTGAAAGCTTCGTGAGATAATCATCCTCAGAATCTTGAAAAAATTCCTCCGACTCGTGCATGATTGCTAAGCTAGAAATGCTAGTAGATTGTACCTCATGCGCATCGACTACTAGAGCCGATTCATCACTCTGCTCAGCATCAACATCAGCATCACCAAACTGATCTTCAACAATATCGGCTATCAAGACCAGCAGGGCTTCCTCATCATCTTCCTCCGATGAATAATACTCTTCCTCATTATCAGGAATGTCTAGCACTTTGGTCCTGGTCTACAATGCTCTAGTGACCGCTCGAACAGCTCTTCTCTCAAACCTTTGTTTGAGGCGCTCTCTTTCTTCCTAACTTACCCTTGGACATTCAAGCTTTTCAAAGCATGTCCTAGGCTTTCTCTCTGTAGAACGAGAGGATGATGAAGTTGTAGGAACTGAGTCTACAATAGGCGACATGAATCGCCATTTATTAAAACTTCGGATTCGATTTAAGGATATCAAAATAATTGTCATGACAAACAGTAAATGCCCTATGCATGCTCCTATTTAATTTAATTCGTAGATTCAAAGGAATACCTGAGACTCCAAGGACTGATCTATAGATCTAGATCGATGATGGCAATGAAGATGGTGCAGATCTGGATCTGGAATCGATCAAAACGATGGTGTTCCTACAGATCTGATCTTCTGATTTGTTCCCTTGCTTGATCCGGAAATCTGGTGAGGATACGCTATCAGATCTACAGTCGCCCACACTATCTCAATCTCTCTAGGGTTTCTGATTTTGAAACTCAAAACCTAATGTGGGAAAATGAGAGATTCATCTATTTATATAGATCTGAGAATGGGCTATTAGGGTTTAATAAACCCTAATGGGTTCTGAGCAGTGTTGGGCCAGACCAGGGATCAAATGCAAATAATAAAGTGGGCCTCCTATTAATTAATTCCATGTTCAACCCAGAACATAATTAATTAATAAACATTAATCCATGCCACCAGAGAATTAATGCTGACCTACCCCTTTATTACCACGTTATTAGGAACGGGTTGCATTGACTTGGTTAATCCCCATATTTAAGGTTTCAAACATTCATTAATTAATTCAGCGTATGACAATTAGCTGTAATTAATTAATCTCTTATTATTCCTGAGTAGTACCACTCAACCCTTATCGCTTATGCTTGAATCAATGATTCAGCCTGCAGGACTTAGCATAACGAACCTCGTGAGCATCTCAGGGAATGTCACCATCCTGAAACGGATATGGTTATCTAAATCCAGCCCGAGGAAACCCCACACAAACTGCCATCACCCAAGATGCAGATATACGAGTACATGTAAGACTCTCCACCATAGCAAGTCAAAGTGACATTCAACCCATGTGTGCCCCTCAGCTTCCAATAGACTTTAGATCCGACCAAGTTACCGAGATCTTTACTCATTCATATGTCAAGTAGAATTTTTCATTTCACTGTTGATCCTATCAATACATTGAGATGTACCGGTCACACAAAGCAGTCAAGATAAACCACTTATGGACTTGTGTGCAGCAGCCTAAACAGACGGCCAAACCAGAAACTGTCTCAGCTGTGATAACTGTTTATATCTCGCTAGGTCGAACGATCTATATGATCTTCTGTGATCTCTTACACACCGTATGATCTCCCTATCGATGAGATAACTGAATGTGTTTGTTCGCATCGTATGATTGTTAATTCAGACAGGAGTTGTTTATTGCAAGTCATTAATGATTACCAGTATATCAAACATAATGTTTCCTAATATACCAATCATAATGCTTTTATATATACAATTCCAACAGAAGTAAGCTTGGCTTCCTTTGCTTCTTTCTCAGCTTTGGCTTCCAACATTAACTTCAGAAGCTTTCGCATTTGTTGTACGAGCTCACTAATCTTCAGATCTTTAGGTTGTGAGCTGGAGGGGGGAACTACCTCCTTTGCTGGAGAAGCAGGAGCCGATCTCTCATGGGTACGGAAGGGCTTCTTTGTCTTCCACTTTGTAATATCTTTCTTAGCAAAATATGCTAAGTCCTCAGAGTTTACAGCAGGTACTGATGAAGCTTGAGCCACAACAATCTCGTTCTTCATTAATATATAATGAACTCGTGAGTTTTGAGTTGAGCAAATACTTCAGATGTGGACATTTAATTAAGGTCTTTCTCGCTCAGGCTCGTCATCTTCACGAACCTGTCCTCCCGTGGAAAGAGCTTTGAGATGATCTTGTTATTCATCTCTCCATTATCATATGTCTTGCCCAGATTCCGGAGCTCTCCGACAATGTGTTGAATCTTTCTTCCATAGCTAGGATAGTTTCTCCTGCATGCATAGAGAAAGATTAATACTTATCAACAACTACCTGGGCTTGTTGCGTTTCATCTGGTCGGTCTCCTGGGAAGATTCGTAGACATAATATCCCACATTTGTTTGGCCGTATCAAAGTCTAATGCTTTGTCTGCCATTAACAGCGGTAAAGAGTCAAGAATTAGCTTCTTTGCTAAGTGCTCCAACTGAGCTCTCTTTTTGTCCTCCATTGTATATTCATCAAACTTCTTCTCGATCATCTGCGGAGTTCTCGGTTGACCTTAAGCGACCAGACCGACGAAGGGGTTGACCTTCATAATCCTTATGGGACCTTTGGTGAGAACATCCATCATCTCTGGATGTATGCTCTGGAGCAGGATAGTGGCCATCTTTTGCCATGAATTGAACTTCTCCTTGGTATACTTTGGCAAAGTATGATTCATCTCGACAAGCTTAGAGTTCCTGAGCTAGAGCAACAAAAGAGCAAAATACCAGTGCAAGGAAAGAACACAGATCTGGTCTTAAAGAGACTCAGAAGCAGTCGGTCGTTCGACCTCCCGCTTTGATACCACTTGTTGGTCCCAGATTAGAGTCGTCGTGGTGAATAGCAAGCAACTAACACACGAATGCAGCGAAAGATTAATGAATATCTTGCACTTATGTTCTTGTTGAAATGTATTTAGCTCGGAGTTGAAGTTAGGGTTTCTTACAGGTAGATACTCTAGCAACTGTCGTTGCTAGGTTTCAAATCACAACACACAAACAGTAAATAATAAAATAGTAATGCACACAAGATTTATAGTGGTTCGATCAAACAGATCTACATCCACTCCTCAGCCATATCGCTGAGAATTTCACTAAAAAGATATTTGAAGTACAAGGAATCGCCTATCTCTTGTAGCAGGTAGTGAGCTTTCGACCTAGCCACTACAAAGCTATCCTCCGATCCTTTAATCTTTCAGGGCAGCAACTACGACCAAGTCAAGGGCGCACCTTCGTAAAACTTGTCCTTCACTGTAATGGAGGTTTTATAGTTCTCTCCTGAACTTTGTCTGGTTTTGACAATAGCCCGTTGGAGTCAATCTCTTTTCAAAGATGTGACTGTTGGATGCTTCCTAGGATGGAAGGTATCCCAATGATTGGATTCTTGAACTAAGTCAAGGAATCTCTTCAATGTCAGATCTTCAAGTGGGGAACATTACGGTTGTTGAGAGCTTTGAATGCTTCAAGTCTTGTGCTCTCAACTGACTACTTTCTCACTTTTCGCTAGTCAAAGGAATCTCAATTATTGCCTTAGCAAATATGGTTCGAGTGTTTGTAAAAGCAGTAGTAGTCTCTCTTGTTTGGACTTCGACTTTTATACCTGGAGATTTAGACTTTGAATCTCCATACCCGTTAGACACAACGACTTCTTCATCCAAAAGGAGTTCAACTTTATCAGTCCTTTCCGGCGTCGTACAGTACTTTCTGACCTACTTCAGGAAAGCTTTTGTCCTTTGCTTGTACTTTTGTCAGAACGGTAGTATTAGCGATCGTTGCTAGATATAATCCTTGCTAGCATTCTCGGAGAATGCTGGAACGATCTGCTAAGCCTTTTGATTGCTATGCTCTTCTAGCAATCTGCTCTCCGATCTGCTGACTCCTTCAGCAGATGCATATTTCAGCACTTAAGTCTTGATTGCTGATTGCTATTACTTAGCAATCTTCTTGAATGCTAGCGAGTGCTATCTCCTGTAGCATGCTGCTACCCTTGCTTCTGACTGCTGAGTAAGACTCCTAGCAGTCTCTTCCTTAGCATATGATTGCTAACGCCATAGCAATCAATCTTCTTTAGCACTTGTCCACTATCATCTCTAGCAGTCATTCTTGTCTGCTGTTTTCTCTAGCAGCTACCGTATGCTGAGAACTCTTCTAGCATCCCAAAGTTGCTTGAATTGGTTTTCTTCGTTCCATTTGTTGAATCCTTCAGCAATCTTCTCAAGCACTTCTTAATCTATTATAACTCGATATTTTCCTAAACAGGACATTACATAAGAGTTTCTAGACTATGCTACAATTTAGCAATGATCGACCAATCTACTAAGACTTTGATTCAACAAAATCTTTTATAATTTGATCCTAAGGGAGGAATTCGCGAATAATTCCCAACAGGTCCATTCTTCAAAACTTCATCCATCTCTGGATGTTGAGCTCTCAGTTGGATAAGACACCTCTTCTTCCATACCTCGAACTTCTGCGGGTTGTACTTGGGAAGGCTTGGGAAACTCTTCATTATCTTGAGATAACCTGCTCGCTAATCACACTTAACAAACAATTAAGAGTGTAAGGAAGTACAGATTTGATCTTAAGCGACTCGAAACAGGACAGTCTAGAAAGACCATCCTCGCACTGATACCACTTGTTGGTTCCAGATAAGATTACGTATAATGTGCAACGGAAGTATTAAGACAGTTAGTTGCAATCTTGACACGGGCAGTTCAGGTTCAATTTACGACTCAGTTTTTAAACAAGTGTTTTAAAACTACAGTTTGTGTTAGCAAGCAGATTAGGTAACCAGTTTACAGTTGTGTGCAGTTAACAATTATACACTTCAACACTTTCAGAGAAGTGTTGAAGGTTTCAAAACACAATTGAAAACTGTATGGTGCGTAAAGTAAATAAAGCTGTAAATGATGCAGGATATTTATAGTGGTTCGGAGCCTTAAGTCCTACGTCCACTCTTCGGAAATTAATCCGGTAATTCACTAAGTAATGAAAATACAATCGTCACAATCTATAGCCAAATGCTGTAGAGACCACCGTCCACAACAGAATGGATCACTCGCCCCAGGCTGTTGTTCTTCACTGCTTCTTCAGGTCCTCGAAGCCAGGTGGCAACTTGAAGTCTTCTCAGAACTGGCAGTCGTCGGAAATGCATTGAGGACAAACCTCCCTTCTCCTTCTCCTTCTCCGGTGGGTGGATGGTTGAGTTCTTCCTAGAACGTACGCTGGTTGGCAGATGCTCGTGAGAACCTTCTTGTCCTTAGAGAATCAGGTTGCTGTGTTCTTACTTGAGAAGTAAGAACACCAAGAGAGTAAATTAAGTCGAAACACTTAATCCTCGTGTACACAAGGTCACAGGGTAAATCTCTAAAGATTCCTTAAGCAAAAAAGCCTCGTGTTCATTAAATGAACCACGAATTTAATGCCTTCATGCTAAAGAGCTTTTAATGCTTTGAGTTTTAAATTCGACAGAGTGACAACAAGGTTTTTAAGTGCTCAATCGGATGTGTTTGTCTCTGATCCTCCTGCTATATATAGTTGGAGATTTTAAAATAGCCGGTAGAGACATTTTGAAGGATGTCTAATCAGTGTCCATCCTTCTCTGTAATGTGTACCTGCTCCTCTGCATTTTCTGAATCACTGTCATGCTTTTTGTAGGGGAAGTTTGATCTTGTTGTGTTAGACGCCAAACAACGTAGTAATCTAGTCATAATCGAGTGTATCTTCGTGTTTTATCATTGACTTTTCAATGTTCTATTATGACTGATTTGCATCTTGCTTTTCACGTGTTTCTTTGACGTGAGACTATCCTGGTCAGAAACTGTGAGCGGCTCTCAACATTTTCTTTATAACAACTGTGTCCACAGTTTTCTTTGCTATACGATCCTTGGCAGTTGAAAAACTGTCTGCATAGTTTTTCGCGTTCGTTACTCTTCACAGTTTTCTCATCTATTATCCTTAACAGTTTTCTTGTCTGGACGGCTTCCACTTCGCAAATTGTTCCACTGTTTTTGACAGTTCTCTTCTCCTAGGCTATTATAATTTGATCATCCTATACAAGGATTACATGAGGTAATTACTCTAAAGCCTAGACTTTGGTATATAGTTTAAATACATAGAAACATCAATTTAATGGAGTGATTCCTAACAATTATCCATTCCTAACAATACATTCATTAATTAATTTGAGCGTTGACTAGCTACAAAATTAATTAATATAGGTTATTGCACTTGTTGGTCCCAGATCAGAGTACGTATTATGTGCAGCGGAAGTATAAGAATAGTTATTTGCACTCTTGATGCAGGCTGTTAGGTTTCAAACTAGCGACTCAGTTTTAATCAACAGTTTTAAAACGACAGTTTGTGTTGGCCAGCAGTTTTAGGTATCCAGTTTATAGTTATAAGCAGTTAACAGTTATACACTTCAACACTTCTAGAGAAGTGTTGAAGGTTTCACAACACAATTGAAAACTATATGGTGCGTAAAGTAAATAAAACTGTAAATGATGTAGGATATTTATAGTGGTTCGGAGCCTTAATTCATACGTCCACTCTTCGGAAATTAATCCAGTAATTCACTAAGTAATGAAGATACAATTCTCACAATCCAAAGCCAAATGTTGTAAAAACCACCATCCACAGCAAACTGTATCACTCTCCCAGGTAGTTGTTCATCACTCCTACTTCAGTTCCTTATGAAAACTATGTCCATAGTTTTCTTGCTACACAATCCTTGACAGTTGAAAATCTGTCTGTACAATTTTTCACGTCCGTTACTCTGCACAATTGTCCTCGTCCATTACTGTTGACACTTTTCTCGTCTGGACGGCTTCCACTTCAAAAACAATTCCACAGTTTTTGACAGTTTTCTTCTCCAAGACTATTACAACTAGGTCATCCTATACAAGAATTACATGTGGTAATAACTCAAAAGATCAAATAAAATGTGGGATTTCTACATCCATACCTAACAATTTCCCCCTTTTTGATGTTGTGAAAACCATACCTTTTAAGTTGAAAAGAAGATGCAATTGCTCTGAGTTTACAATGTTTAAAAATCTAACACTACTCAGAACTGTGCTTCTTCTATACTCGACCTACTCTAACTGATCTTCCCCCTGAATGGGAGAGATATTCTCGATTAACATTAATCAGTTTAGAGCGATAGAAGAATTCTTGATCACACTAGAACATGTGAATTCAACTAAGTACAAGGGTAAGAGACAATGAGCAGTTGTCTTCAAACCAACAGTTTTAGACCTTTCATTATATGTGTTCGTTACAAGTACATGAAAAGTTAAAAGCTGCAGTAAAAGAAGATACAAGACAGTTCAAAAGTTACTCAGTTATGCCTGAGATTTGTCCTTGTCCTTGTCCTTTTCTTGGTTTGAAGAGTCTGCGTCCTTTGGATTTGAAGCAGCAGCAGAGGTCGAGGGTCCAGCTTGCATGGCGAAGCTCTTGGCCACTTCCACCTTTAATTTCATCTCCTGCTCTCTGTCTTGGTTCATGCATTCCATCAGGACTTTTATTTGCTCATTTTGCCTCTCCATCAACTGCAACTGCAGCTTCACTTGTTCATCTCTCCTTTCTTCCCCCTTTATGACAAGATCAAAAAGTGAGACCATGGATGACTTGATCTGTTGATTTATTTCCTGTCTCATAATATCAAGGGTTAGATGAGGTGCTTCCACAGAGATGGGGTTTGGAGACAATGGTCTTTCAGAAGCAATGAGTGCTCTAGAGTTTCCCCCGGTTTGGCTCTGAGATGTAGCAGTATACAGCTCCAGTTGATGATGGGCAGTTAGAGCTACTTCCTCTTCCTCTTTTTGGTTTGTTGCTGCTGCTTCAGTATCATTTTTTGCTTTCTTGGCAGCGGCCTCTTGTCGTGCTTTCTCAGCAGCTTCGGCTTCTTGTCTGGCCTTTTCTACTTCAGCTGCTGCTGTCGCAGCCTCGGTCTCAAGCCTTTCATTCTCAGCGGTCGCTGCTGCAGCTTCCTCTTCTTGCTGTCTTTTTAGATCAACAACAGTTTCTTATGTTTAGCCTTTCAGTGGTGGATGCTGCTTCGTCTTCTTTCCTCTTTTGTTCTGCCTCAAGTCTTCTTTGCTCAGCTTTGCGTTCTAGCCTCTAGATCTCTTCATCTTCTTCGCAAATTTTCTAAGCTTTCTTGGCAGAGTATGTTTCAGTAGAATTGACTCAGAATAGAAGCCGAAACTGTTGTTGGAGAAGCAACTGCGATTTTCGTTTACGAACGAGCTCAACAACTTTCTTGGTAGTTTCTGTAAGAGTTATCGCACGAGAGAGTAGAATTGCTTGAGCCAGGGCTTCATCATCTTCTTTTTGCTTTTGTTTTTCTAGCTCCACTTGCTCTTTTTTCTGGGAGAGACGTATCCTGAACATTTGCTCTTTTTCATTCAGTTTTTGTCGCTGTACATTTAGTTGCTCAAGAGCAGCGAGATATTCAGCAATTTTTCTTTGAATGCTCTCAAGTCTCGATTCTTCTTTGTTTGTGGTAGTCTCCTTCAGGAAGTCACTTTGATCAGTTCCCCCTAAATTCAAGAAATGAATGTTATCTTGCTCTGCTTCCTTAGTTGATTCTTCTTGCTCATCGGAATCTTCTGAAGCAGTCCTACCATCCTCTGGTTGTTCTGGTCTTTGAGATGTGGTTTTCTCAGAATCAGATGATGAGCTGCATATCATCTCTTAAAGATTTACTTGCTCATCAGTTGTGTAGATTCCAAGAGCCTCAAGTTGAAGGCTTTCTACAGCGTCACTGGATATGAACTCTGGGTTTAGAACTGTCTCCTGTGGTTTGGAGGATTGACCAGCTCCTTCAAGTGTAGCATCGAATTGCAATTTCTTGGCAACTGACCTCATTAATCTCTCTTTTTTCCTCTTCTTACTTTGAGGTCCTTCCATGCCAAATTGTTTACCTTTCATAGCTCGCTGTGAACCTTCTCCCAGGTTTGTCTCTATTTGTTTCCTCTTATTCATTTTCTCCTCTTCTCATGTTGTTGAGCTGAGGTGCCAGTTTTCTTAGGTTTCTCGGAACCCTCGATAGTTCGAACTGACAGAATGGTAGCGAGACTCTAAGTCGTCTCAACATCTACTTCCTTGTCGTAAAAATTGTCATGTCCTTCATCATCACCATCATTTCCATGGTCGTCTCCTTCATCTATTTGAATTGGACGGTAGACTGGATTCTTTGGTGGAATGAAATCAGATGGTATATGGTATTCCCCTTCATTATGAAGACCTAGAATACTCTCAAGAAGGTAGCTAACCTTCAAACCTAAACTGACACTCGAAGAAAACTTGCCATCTTTTTGGATGCCCTTATTTTTCTTCGCATTTTCCAGCAAACATCCAAAAATAAATTCTACCCAGTTTCCTCTAGGGCAGTTATCGAGAACCATCATCAAGACGTATTTGGGATTGCTTAACTCAGACAAAGATCCAATGCCACAATAGATCATCCTCAATGTGATCTCACTGAGTGTCTTATAGAATGGGTTCAACTCAGATACCTTGGTGGCAGCTCTAAATTTTTTTTAATCTCTGGCTTCTTCCACTTCACCCAATGATTCTTCATTGCCTCCTTGTTATCATGGAGATAACTGGCGATGTGGACCCCTGTCTTGGGTAGATGAAGGTATTGGGCGACGAGATCAGGATCAACTCTTATATCCTTCTTTGCAACTTTCATCTTGAAGAACCGGTTATCTTTATCAATTATCGCATGTTCGTAAAACTCGGCTACATGGTGTGGATCAATTCTCCAGAGAGAAGCAGTCAAGAACTGTGTTAGGTTCTCTTTTATGAGCTTCATGGAGGGCTCTGTAGCGATCGCCTCGTCTGACTAGATTGAGGTGAAATTCCTCCAATTCAAGATTTTCAATTTTAAGAATTGCGATGCCCAGAGCTATTTGTTGGTGAGGCCGTAAGCATCAACAATTTGAAATAAATCATCTTGTGAGGTCTCCTCTATGACTATGAATGGCTCAGGGTTATCGGAGGTGCTGGTGCCTTCGATTTGAGTCTTCTCTTTCGGCATGTTTGGGAGATGTAATGTGGATGATTTAGAAGACTTGGAGTAGAGACCTTGTTGGGCATTAAATGCTGACTCATCGGCTTCTGACTCTAAGCTGTGAAGATTCGTGTCCTGCATTTAAGTGATTTGCCATTTTTTCGATCAATGTACAAAATCGCCTATAAATACCCCTTTCACGAGGTAGGGAATGCACATGATCCTTTCTCTTTCAGAAATCCATAAGACATTCAATCTTCTAAAAATAAGTTTTCTTCATCTTCTTCTTCTTCTTCTCCTTTTAACCTTTCGAGAGAAATGAGGAAGATCTCCATTAAGAGGAATAAGATTCTGGATGAGAAAAGACTTTATGCACAGTACTGGAGAATTCCAAAAGTTTACGACGAAGTGGTGGGAAATTTGAGGGCGAACGATTTTGAGCGCTTTGTAACCTTAACACCTAATTCCTTCCATATGGATGTGCTCAAGTTGGTTACCTACATGCCAACGTCTCTGATGAGGAGATCTACTGCAATATTAATGGGGAGGAATTCTTCTGGTCAGCTGATTATTTTGCGGATGCGTTCGAGCTTCCTCGCAGTGGAATGTCGGTTCTACAGTATCGATGGGAGGAGATGGCACCAAAATGGTCAGTTTGGCAGGATTGGAGAGTGTGGGACATTGATATCTTTCCAACTGTCTGCAATTCCCCCGATGAGACTGACTTTACACCATTTGTTTAGAGGGCAATGATGGCGTTTGAGGACCAAGCTTCGGTGGACTGGGCAGGATTCATCTTTGATCGTTTGAAGAGCGCCCTGCAGAAGCTTCCTGAAGTCACTGTCCCCTATGGCATGCAGCTGAGGTAGCTCCTTGAGAAGCGGATCCCATACTTCAAGGAAGGTCTGTCGAATCTGGTTGGATCCGACTACTACCCCTCTAGATGGATGCCCACCGACAGACTGCCTCCATGATAAACTTTTATGAACTTGTGTATCCTCCCTCTTTTATTTTGTTTAGACATTGTATCACTTCCCTTCTTAATGAATAAAATAGTCATTTTCCCTTTTGACTTCAATCTTGATCAACTGTTCTACTAATATCGCAACTGATTTAACTAATAAGCCAAACAGTTTTACACGCTCAGTTCGAATGTATCACACCGATCAGTTCTCATCTCTTTCCTTCGAGATTTCATCAAACTCTAGAAGACCTAGTTTAATGCACAACTCCTTGAAACGAGCCTCAGGTAGCGGCATGGTGAAGATATCCGCTAGCTGGTCCTCTGTCCTTATTTATTCTACCGAGATATCCTCTTTCTCAACATGATCTCGAATGAAAGGATGAAGAATATCAATACGCTTCATCTTGGAGTGTAGAACTGGATTCTTCGTATACAAACTGTGTTGTTGTTGTCGTAGTAAATAAGAACACATCCAGTTTCTACCCCCATAATCTTTAAGATGCTGCTTTATCCATAACACTTGAGCATAGCAGCTGGCAGCTGCTACAGGTTCCACTTGTGCTCTTTCTATCAATTATGTTGCCTCCAAAATCTGAATCAGAGAATCTATTCAGCATGATTCCATCAGTTTTGGGATACCAGATACCTAAAGACTCAGTCTTCTTGAGATATCTTACGATTCTCTTAGCTGCTTCCAAGTGAGACTTCTTAGGATTCGCCTGGAATCTTGCACACACTCCCACAGCATAAGAAATATCGGTGCTGCTGGTAGTTAGATACAATAGTGATCCAATAATCCCTCTATAAGCAGTTGGATCGATAGGTTCTCCTTCTTTAGCAAGAGTAATCTAAGAACTGGTGCTCATAGGAATCCTTAGAGACTTCGTCTTTTTCGGACAAAATTTATTAATCAAGTCTTGAGTATACTTCTTCTGACTTATGAAAATCCCTTCATCAGACTGATCAACTTGCAAACCAAGAAAATATGTCATCTTGCCCATCATACTCATTTGAAATTTATTCTACATGAACTAGGCAAACTTCTCACATAGCTTGGTGTTTTTGCTGCCGAAGAGAATATCGTCTATGTAGATTTGAAAAAGCAGGATGTCCTCTCCATCCTTTATCTTGAACAGGGTTCGGTCGGTTGCACCCTTTTCAAATCCATTCTTGAGCAGAAATTGGGAAAGAGTTTCATACCATGCTCTAGGTGCATGCTTCAAACCATACAAAGCTTTCCTTAGCTTGTAGACTTAGTTTCCTTGCTGGAAACCTGGGGCCTATTTGACGTAGGCCTCTTCCTTTAATTCGCCATTAAGGATGACACTCTTCACATCCATTTGAAGAACTTTGAAGTTGTGATAAACTGCATATGCCAAGAATTGACGAATAGCTTCCAGTCTGGCAACTGGTGCGATTGTCTCATCGAAGTCTATCCCTTCGCATTGTGCGTACCCCTTGGCAACCAATCTTACGTTGTTTCAAACAATGGTTCCAGTCTCATCTCGTTTGTTCTTGAAGACCCACTTGGTACCAATCACAGATTGATGAGTAGGTCTATCCACTAGATACCACACATTGTTGCGAGTGAACTCTACTAGTTCCTCTTGCATCGCATTAATCCAATCTGTTAATTTAAGAGCTTCAGCAATCTTCACAGGTTCGATCTGAGATATGAAGCAAGACATCAATGCAGTGCCCTGACTAGTTCGAACAGGACTTCCAATATCATCCAGGATGGCTTCAATAGGATGATCTCTTAGCTAACTGGGCTTCTTCACAGGTATGGCTTCAGCGGGAGCAACTAAAGTCTCAGAAACTGCTGGAGGTTCTTGATGAGGTGGTTCGCCTCCAAATTCTGGAACTGTTGCATCTCCTTGTTCTGGAACAGCATTCTGAGCAGCAATTGGATTCTGAACTGCAGCTGGCTCATTAGTTGGAGTTGCTTCCTCAGCGGCCCCAAGGTTGACTTCCTTGGTATCAGGTTGCTCTGCTTCCAAAACCTTTGTGCTGGTTTCAGGGGGCTTCTCTTCATCATGATCTTCTATATTAATGAACCTTAAGGCATTAACAATGACATTAACATCATTGGCCCTCTCGACTGTTTGGGGTTCAGCCAAGGCAATTGGAGTCTCAGGATCATCATTCATAGATCTAGTTATAGGAACTATTTGATTATGATCAAGATCAGTCCCAGATTCCTCATTAACAACTTTGATCTCATGATTTTCGAGACCCAGTTCTTGAAGTGTCCTGTGCACTAGAGTAGCTTCATAAAAAACAACATGACATGTTATTTCCACAAGTTGGGTTGTCTTATTGAATACCCTATATCCCTTATATGCAGGGTGTCCATAACCAAGGAACACACCTTCATCAGCCTTAGGGCTGAAGGTACTCAATTTAGAGTTTCCATTATTGTGAATATAACATGGAGAACCGAAAGCACGAAGATGAGCTATAGAAGTCTTACAACCATTGTAGATTTCATAGGGAGTCTTATGCAGCCTTGTGTTAAATGCACTTCGATTTTGCGTGTAGCAGGCTGTCATCAAGGCTTCTCCCCAAAATCATTTTCCAAGGTCGGTCTCGGCCATCGTGGTCCTCAATGCTTCTTTGAGTGTTCTATTCCTTCGCTCAGCAAGACCATTTTGTTGAGGAGTTCTTGGGGTAGACTTCTCATACCCGATTCCAACTTTAGCGTAGAAGTCCATGAGGGGTCCATTGCAAATTTATATTCTATTATCGGACCTTATCATCTTAACTATCACCCCTTTGTCTTTCTGAAGACGGGAAATCAGTTCTGGAAGCTGAATTTTGACTTCGTCTTTGGACTTGAGCAGCAACACCCACGTATATCTTGAGTAGTCATCAACAAATACTAATGTATACTTTCTTCCTCCAATTGTGGGTGGAGTAACTGGACCAAACAGATCCATGTGGAGCAGTTCTAAGATCCGGTCTGTGATTGCTGTTACTGGCCTGTTCTTGAACGAGGCTCTTATCTGTTTCCCGAGTTGGCAAGCTTTGCAGACTCCTTCCTTTTGGAACTTCTTCTGTGGCAGTCCTTCAACTAAATTATGTTTTGCCAAATGTCTAATCGAGTTGAAGTTCAAATGACTTAATCTTTTGTTCCATAGCCAGTTTACTCCATCTGACGAACTGTGCGCCAGAAGGCAGGTTCTCTCTTCTCCACTGGACCAATCTACAATTTATAGACCTCCTTTTCTGATTCCTCTGATCTTGGTCTCGTTGGTCAGCCTGTCTATGATGTGGCACTCTGATTCTTTAAAATTGACAACATAGCCACTCTCGCTCAACTGACTTATGCTAAGAAGGTTGTGCTTCAGGTTGGTGACTAAGGACACGTTCTGAATGATGATTCCATTGTTCTCCACGCATCCTTTTCCAACTACTCTACCCTTGGTTTTTTTCCTAAAAAGTGAGAGACGGTCCTCTACACATCACAAGATTCTTGAGAAGATCCATCTCTCTTGTCATGTGTGCTGAGCACCCGCTATCCAAGATCCATGATCTTGCTTTCTTCTAAGAACTTTGTCCCTGCAAGACAGAAAATTTCAATTATGTCCCCGCATACTTTCGGGTCCTACAAGTTCAGTTCTCTGGATCCATCCTTTTGGTATCCAAACCAGTTTGACTTTTACAATTCATGAAACTGAATCACTCTTTAGAGATTGATTAACATTTCTTCTAAAATAATGTATGATGTTTGAATGCATGTTAGGAAAGGTTGTGGTGTGTGAACTCTTTCTGAAACTTTTGTTCTGGAAAGAGTCTGGAGAAACTGTTCTCGGGTGTTTAGCCATCACAATTTTTTTATAGTAAAACTATCTCGACTCAGGCCTCGAATAGGTGTTCCCCCTATTCGGATAACTGTTATGATAGAATTGAGTTCTATCATAACCTCTTGGATCTCTATCCGGTTCTCAAACTGACTTCCCTACAACCTTTACATGTTGCTCAGTCGTTCTTGTTGGTAAAACTGGATTCCTTGCATATGGAGCATTAAGCTTATCTAGTTTTGAAGAGAAGTCGGTTTTCCTCTTGACAGTTGGTTTATAAAGTTTACCAGTTGTGTGAGCTCCCTGTCGAGGTGACAGTTTTGGGTCAGTTTTTGACCAACATTTGGTCTTGACATTTTTCTTAATTGGCTCTTTGGACTTGACATTTCCTTTCTCCAACACATGACTTGGACTTAGTTTGGCTTTGATAGAGCCTAAAAATGTTTTCTTAGTCCTAGAAGTGGATGCATGTTCGCTCAAAACTTTTTCATTTTGATGCTCCAAAAATCCAATTCTATATCTATCAGATGATTGTTTTTTAGCATTCAAAATATCTTCTAATTTTCTTGAGCTCTTTTTGAAAGTGTATTCGCATTTGACAAGCTCAATTTTCTTCAAGGAATCACATTCTTTTAAAATATTTTCTAAATCTTTAAAGGGTTTTGAATGCTCTTCCTTGAGTTCAAAATCCTCACTAATTGACCTCATCTTTGCGTCTTCATCGGTCAAAACTGAAATCTCTGATTTCAATGAGGTATTTTCACTAACTAATGCATCTTTAATCTCATGGAATCTTCCTACCTCTTTAATAATATTTTCAAGAGAAACATCTTCTGAATTTGAGCGACAAAATTCAGAGTTTTCTTCAAAACATGTAGATGCAAGAGATGAGGGTAGATGAGTTGTTACCACTATTTCGCAGTTTGAGGCGATGTCTTCTTCATCGGTAACATCTCCATCAATTGCTGCCATAAAGGCAAGGAGTGCTTCCTCATCATTCTCATCCTCAGACGTGTAATAGCCATCATCATGGTCTGACCCGTCTTGCACTTAAGTTCTTGTGAGCATTGCTTGGGCGACAACTTTAGATGCTCTCCTTTCTCCTCCTGAGAAACTAGAGGGCATTCGTACTTTAGGTGATCTGGAGAGTTGCATTCATAGTATGTGTGTGGCTCTCTCTTTGTGAACCTTTGCTCACTGAGCTGAACTTCCTTCCTTTTTCCTTTGCCCTTCTCGAGAAATACGACCAGGTTCCGCATCTGTTCCTCCAGTTTGGCAACTGACAGATCAGTTTCCTTCTATTGAGATGAGGTGGAGGTAACCTTCGCTGGTGAGGATTGGAAGGTAGTTTTCTCGAATTGAACAGGCCTCTTTGGTCGCCTTTGGAAATATCTCTTCACAAAGAATGCAGCATCACCATCAGCTGTTGAGTTAGGAGTCCTAACTGCTTCATTCATGTTCACCATCTAAATATCCCATTCATGGGCTTGAAGTTCGGCGAACAGCTCTTTGGTTGACATCTTCAAGAGATCCAAGGTCTTTAAATTGGTGGTTTTGACAAACCAATCTTCCTTCGGTATTCTCAAAAGAATCTTGGCATTTATGTCAGTCACCTTTTCTTCTCTACCAAGATTTTCATTTAGCTGACAATGGCGTTAAACCTTGTTTCCATCGTTTGATCTTTTCGCCAGGCAGCATCTGGAAGGATTCATATTTTTTGATGCACATTTGTTTCTTATTGCGCTTCATAGCATTAGTTTCCCTGGTAAGCTCGTTGATCCAATCCCATAACTCTTTAGCATTGTTGTTCTCTATGGCTTCGTCCATGAGAGATTCTGGGAGAGATTGCATAATCATTTCTTGAGCGATGGGGCCCAGCTGATGATGTTTCTTGTCTTTAAGTGTCCATTCTTCCAGTGGCTTATCTACCATTTGGACACCACCCGGGCCATCATTTCTTGCGAGCTGGATATTAATTTTCAGGATCTTCGGAGGTCCGTTCTTCGAAACTTCATCCATCTCAAGATGCTGAGCTCTCAGTTAGATGAGACACCTCTTCTTCCATACCTCGAACTTCTCCGGGTTGTACTTGAGAAGGCTTGGATAATTCATCATTATTTTAAGATAACCTGCTCGCTAATCACACTTAACAAACAATTAAGAGTGCAAGAAAATATGGATCCGGTCTTAAGCGACTCAAAATAGGACATCTACAAAGACCGGCCTGCTCTGATACCACTTGTTGGTCCCAGATCAGAGTACGTATAATGTGCAACGGAAGTATAAGAACATTTATTTACACTCTTGACGCAGGCAGTTCAGTTTCAAACTAGCGACTGAGTTTTAATCAACAGTTTTAAAACGACAATTTGTGTTAGCCAGCTATTTTAGGTATCCAATTTACAGTTATATGCAGTTAACAGTTATACACTTCAACACTTTTAGAGATATGTTGAAGGTTTTAAAACACAGTTGAAAACTGTATGGTGCGTAAAGTAAATAAAACTGTAAATGATGCAGGATATTTATAGTGGTTCAGAGCCTTAAGTCCTACGTCCACTCATCGGAAATTAATCCGATAATTCACGAAGTAATGAAGATACAATCCTCATGATCTATGGCCAAATTCTTTAGAAACCACCGTCCACAGTAAACTGGATCACTCGTCCAAGTAGTTGTTCTTCACTCCTTCTTCAATTCCTCGAAGCCAGGTGGCACCTTGAAGTTTTCTCAGAACTGGAAATCGTCGGAAATGGATTGAGGACAAACCTCCCTTCTTCTTCTTCGGTGGGTGGATGGTTGAGTTCTTCCTAGAACGTATGCTGGTTGGCAAAAGCCCATAATAACCTAGTCTCCTTAGAGAATCAGGCTGCTGTGTTCTCACTTGAAAAGTAAGAACACCAAGAGGGTAGACTAAGTCGAAAGACTTAATCCTCGTGTACACAAAAGTCACACGGTGAATCTCAAAAGATTCCTTAAGCAATAAAAGCTCGTGTTCAATAAATGAACCATGAAGTTAAGGATTTCTTGCTAGAGAGCTTTAATGCTTTGAGCTTTAGATTTTGTAGAGTGACGACAAGATTTTTAGGTGCTCGATCAGATATATTTGTCTCTTATCCTCCTGCTATTTATAGTAGGAGATTTGAAAATAGCTGGTAGAGACATGTCGAAGGATGTCCCATCAGTGTCCATCATTCTCTGTAAAGTAGACCTGCTCCTCTGCCTTTTCAGAATCACTTCCATTCTTTTTGCAGGGTCAGTTTGTACTTGTTGTGTCAGATTCCGAACAATGTTGTACTTCAGTCATAACTGAGTGTATCTTTGTCTCTCATCATTGACTCTTCAATGCTCTTTTATGACTGATCGGTGATACGTGCGTAAATTGACCTATATTTTGGTGTGTTTGTGTGCTTGTTTTGGTTATTTTACGCCCGTATCATAGGTTTTTCTTCATGATTGGTTGTGTTTTGGTTTGGTTTTCGTGTTTTGTGTGTTTCATGTGTGTAGGTTCAGTTTTGAGCATAATTGGGCATTTTCGGTGGAGTTTCGGTGGAAAATCGCACGAAGTTGGAGGTTTTGAGGTGTCGCCCGCCCGAGCTGCTGCAGGATCGGCCGAGCGTCATTTCAGAGAGCTCGACCGGTCGAGCTTGTGCTGGCTCGGCCGAGCTGCATTTCAGAGAGCTCAATCGGCCGAGCTTGGGCAGGCTAGGCCGAGCCATGTTTCAGGAGAGGCTCGGTCGAGCCCGTTTTGGACCGGGCGAGCGGCCCTGTTGCTCAACATTTTGGCGGTTTCTAACTTCGACCGGGCGAGCCATTCTTCGATCGGGCGATCCGAGGGTCATTTTTCTTGTCTATAAAAGGGGGAGAATTGAAATTAGATAGAACTTTTGGCCATATTTCACTTTTAGAAGTTAGAATTCTCTCTCATGATCGTAACTACCATTCTCCTCATCCACAACCAAGGAGCTTCAACCACATTCCTTGGAGGAAATTTGAAGAATCAAGCTTGGTAGATCAAGACACAAGACCAAATTAGGGAAGAATCTTCTTTCTATTCTCAATTGTAATGATTTTCAACAATTCCTATTTTGTAATTGCACAATTGATGGATATGATGAGCTAAACTTCTATTGGATGTTGAATTGAGAGAGGATGCATGAAATTGGAATTGATTTTTGCTTGTTTACCTTTCTATGTGTGATTGGAGCATGCTAGAGCCTTTTCACAATCCCTAAGTGTAGGTATTAGCCAATTTAGGTGATGATTGATACGAGTATTGCAGCCGTTACGCGGATATAAGTGTCGCGATTAGCATGTTTCCTTGTGTTACTTTATCCAATCCATGTGCGGGTAGAGTGAATAGGGCAATGATTAACGTTCCTTTTGGAGTGAGCTATAGCCGATAACGTGACTGTTTGAGGTGGTAGTTTCATCAACGGTCGGTTTACCGTGACTGGGGATCGACTAGGGTAGGGTGAGAGTCCATCCTCATAGGAATTAAATTGTGTTTACAACGAATATCGACCTAATGGATTGCATCCAAACTTGATTCAACATCCTCTTTTCTTTAATTGCGTACTTTGTTGTCTTGATTTACCGTTGATTGGATATTGATTGAGAATATTGTGGTGAAATGATGATTATATGTTATGTTTGGTTAGTTAGATTTACATTGCTTTCTTAGGATTCTAGACAAAACTCAACGACTTGAAATTTACCTAGCTACACAACTTCACTCGGTACTTTAGTACTCTAATAGGCGAAGCGGAGAAGGAACCGGGTTGACAATTTATTCTTTG
The DNA here is from genome assembly GCA_026898455.1 of Plectranthus barbatus. NCBI lineage: Eukaryota > Viridiplantae > Streptophyta > Magnoliopsida > Lamiales > Lamiaceae > Plectranthus > Plectranthus barbatus. The sequence continues at coordinate 216,337 of JAPKLW010000558.1, read as the reverse complement.
ACAAGCTTTTTAGAGGGTGAACTTCTAGAGGCACGTCAATCGGTATCTTGCTTTTCACGTGTTTCTTTGACATGAAACTATTCTGGATCTGAAACTGTGAGCGCCTCTTGACAGTTTCCTCATGAAAATTGTGTCCACAGTTTTCTTGCTATACGATCCTTGACAGTTGAAAAAATTTCTGTACAGTTTTTCACGTCCGTTACTCTGCAGAGTTGTCCTCATCTATTATTGTTGACAGTTTTTCGTTTGGACGGCTTCCACTTCAAAAACTGTACCACAGTTTTTGACAGTTTTCATTGTTGGGTTTTGTATACAGAAGCATTTATTATGATGAGTATACATTCAACGGTATTTCCTATCTGTTAACAAACTTACATGCGAGTGACAACGGTATCCTCTTATCTCACCGATAGGGACGATCATACTGCGTGTTGTAGATCGCAGAAGACAGTATGATCACTTGACCTAGTGAGACAAAAATATTATCACAGCCGAGACATCGTACGAAGACAAGTCTGTCAGTATAGGCAGCAACATAGTCGGAAAGAAGTAATCTGTCTTGATTACTTGATATGCTGGTATGCACAGTGGTGTACTGATTGGACCACAGCGAGATGTATTCTAATGTCTGACATCAGAGAATACAAGATCTCGATCTTGATTGAGTCCAAACCCTAACAAAGGTTCAGGGGCTTGCACGGGTTGACTGTTGCTTTGACTTGCCATGGTGGAGAGCCTGAGTAACGTGCTCGTATACCCGCATCTTGGGAAATAGCAGTTTGTGTATTGCAGCCTGAGACTGGAGCTAGGTAACCATATTCGTGTAATAGGATGGGAATATTCCCTGAGGAGCCCAATAACATTTATTGTGCTAAAGTCCTACAGGCTGATTAAGTTCAAGCACGAGTGATAAGGTTTGATTGGTACTGCTCAGGAATATAAGATATTAATTAATTGTAGATAGAGCTTGTCAGAAGCTCCGATTAATTAATGAATGTATAGTAACCTTAAATAAGGGGATTCTCAAGTATATGCAACCCGTTCTCATAACGTGGTAATAAAGGGGTAGGTCTGTATTAATTATGTGGTGAAAAAGAATTAATATTAATTAATTAATTGTGTCCTGGGTTGTGGACATATGAATTAATTAATTCATAGGCCCACTTTATTATTTGCATTAGGTCCCAGGTCGGGCCAAATTAAATATGTTGAATTGAGCCCAGTAGCCTATTACGGTTAAAACCCTAGGTCTATAAATAGACAGTTCTCTCTCAAAAACCCTAGTTCAATTCAAAATCACATTTCAAAATAGTTGAAACCCTAGGAGAGAGAGAGGGGGGCAGCGCATCTGGTGTGTCTGGGAGGTGAAAAAATTCGACTTTGGCTTACACATTCACAGTCCTGTGGAATCCTCACCAGTAGCAGGATTGAACAGCATTTGGATACAGATCTGAAGATCTAATCTGGAGAATAGATTCATCTTTCTATTCTCTTCTATTTTAATTAAAACTTGAAATTAATTCTATTGTTACTTCTTATTCCGAAGATTTAATTAAATCGCGTGGTTGAATCAAGGGATTGGAATTCATACGCGAAAGATCGGATCAGAGACGACGGAGTTGAGGTAAACTCGTGAAATCCACTGCATTTAATTCATAGGAGTGTGCTAGGTATATCGTTTGGTAATTGATCTCAACATCCATGAAACGATCCAGATCATTTGGATTTGGTGATTCGGTTCGCCGGTAAATCCCTACAATTAGTATCAGAGCCGAGGTTTGTTTTCATGGCTCTGTTGGATGAGCAATTTCAATTATGCATGTATGAATTTTGAAATGTTGTGGATGTTTGGTTTTTGTTCCTCATGGCAACCCGTTCCACTTAATCAGCGGTGGTTTATCCGTGTTTTGACTAAATCAAGTTATGTAAATCACGAGAAAATCTGTGATTAGATTTGATAGGAAAAATTGTAACAGAATAGTTATTGTAATTTTTCAAATCTGTAATTGTACGGGTCGAAAAATGAAGATGGAGACCGGCGAGGTGACGGCGGTGCATGGCGGCGGCAGGAGGCTGCACGCGACGTGCTGCCGCGGCGGAGCAGCGCATGGCGGCAGGCGGCAGCCTGCGCGTGACGTGCGGCCGAGGGGCGATGCAGTGGCGACGGCGCAGCCGCGCGGGCCAGGGCCCTGCACCAGCGGGCAGCCGCGCAATGCAGCGGCCTTGCCACGGATGGCGGTGACCGCGCAACGGCGGCTGGCGGCGACAGTGGCTGTCAGCCAGCGCCTGCTGCTGCGATGGCGGTTGGGTTCGATGTTTGATGGCTATTGCAATTCGATGTAAACCCTAGGGTTTGAAGTTGGATTGTGGGACCAATTTTCAAATCTCAAAATCCTAGATCCAAAAAGATTTGGTGGTTGAGGATATCAAGGCCCTGGAAGATTTGTGAAGATTTGAAGAAGATTTGGAGTTATCCAAATTTTGAATTTCAAATTTCACATTTCGTAATAGATAGGATTACTGGATTAACACCCGTGCGTTGCACGAACAAACATTTGATGTTTCAGTTATGATATTAATTATATAATAAAATTATATATATATATATATATATAGGGATTAGATCCGGTGATAAAAAATTCTCCCGTGATAAAATGATAAAGCCGCTTGATTACCTTTACAATGTTGCCTGATTACAATGTTGCTTGATTGTATTTCATTTGTTGCTTGATCATTTATTGCTTGATAGCATTTTAATTGTTGCTTGATTAGTTATTAGTCATTGATTTAATTAGATCTAATGGATGAGATTCATTCTTATTTTTAATATACTTATTTATTATCATATGATCCCTCCTCTATATATATATATATATATATATATATATTAATATATGTGAATAATAACTTTTATTGGTAATTACTGCATAAAAACTATGACCACTGAAATTGTCTTATTTGAAATATAAATCGCACATGTAAAAGTTTAAATTCTATAGAAATAAAGTTAATGAGCTCAATTTATTTTATTATATATATAATGATTGATCGTATTAATAAATTACTATGAAAATATTTGTAAATATATCCATAAAAATATTTTTATAGTTCGCTTAATTTTTGTTCGTGTAAATAAAATTTTTTATTGAATGAGTAATATGATATTATTTGAATTATTTCAATTGTGTTTAAATTGAGCAAATGCATTTTTAGAAGGCTATTGACACATTTTCCAATACTACATTATTTTTTTCATATAAACCTTCCATACCAGCTATTGGCATGTTTTCCAATACTACTCCATTATTTTTTTTAATATTTAATTATATTTTTAAATTATAATCTATTATGGGTACGTTCTTCAAAAATTTTGGCGGGACTTTACGGAACCGTTCTAGTATAATACTAGATTTACACCCGCGCGTTGTGCGAATAAATATTATTCGAAATAATATACAAATAATTTATTCAAAAATATCATGATAGTATTATTTCTTTTATTAAATAATAATTTATATTTCTATTATATAATATATTCAATAGATATTATATAAAAATACATGAAAAACAATAAGTTTCTCTAATAAACTTTCATCACGTATAATATTTATTCAAAATTATAACCAAAATAAAAGTATTTGCATTTACACTACTAACATTTGCCAACTTTACAAAAATAACATAGTGCTCACAAATTATAATTTAACTTACAATATTTGTCTGTATTTCTAATTTAATATCTTACACCAAAAATTATGGTGTAATTTCTAAGTTTATTCATTTTACTAACTTAATGTCTAACATTTATAAAATTTTAATTATTAGGTTATATTTGTAAAAATAAATAGATTTATGAATTAAAATGCACTAATTTCTCAAAATAATATTAATACAAAATTAAAATAATAAAATAAGAATTATGATATTCAAACTACATTGCAAACATGTTGTTTTGTTTTTCATTTCAAATAACTTTTGCAATTTAGAAACTCTAAAGTTTATTTTCTAAATGATTCAATTAATGTAAAGTTTTAAAAATTTTAAAATTAAATTATTTCTTAATATAATTATATTAAATTAATTTTTTAATAAAAATAATTTCTAATATTTTTTCCAAAAAGAATCAATTTATTTCAACATGCACATTTATCAATATATTATATAAATTGACATGTTTCAACCATGAAGTAATAATTCTAAAAATATAATTAGTTTATTAAATATTTTTTTATTTGTGCACGCTTTTCAAAAAATTTTGAGGGAGTTTTCTGGAACTCTTTTAGTATAATACTAGATTTACACCCGCGCGTTGCGCGAACAAATATTCTTCGAAATAATATACAAATAATTTATTCAAAAATATCATGATATTATTTAGTTTATCGAATAATAATTTATATTTCTATTGTATATAAATGACCACATAGAAAATATAATAGTAGTTTGATTAAAATAATATTAAATAGATATTATATAAAAATACATAAAAAACAATAAACTTCTTTAATAAACTTTCATCACATATAATATTTATTTATAAGTTATACCCAAAATAAAAATATTTGCATTTACACTACTAACATTTGCCAACTTTATAAAAATAACATAGTGCTCACAAATTATAATTTAACTTACAATATTTGTCAATATTTCTAATTTAATATCTTACACGAAAATTATAGTGTATTTCTAAGTTTTTCATTTTACCAACTTAATGTCCAACATTTATATAATAATAGTTATTACGTTATATTTGTAAAAATAAATAGATATTATGAATTAAAATGCACTAATTTCTCAAAATAATATAAATCCAAAATTAAAATAATAAAATGAGAATTATGATATTCAAACTACATTGCAAACATGTTTTGTTTTTCATTTCAAATAACTTTTGCAATTTAGAAACCGTAAAGTTTATTTGCTAAATGATTCAATTAATGTAAAGTTTTAACAATTTTAAAATTTAATTATTTTTAATATAATTATACTAAACTAATTTTTTAATAAAACTAATTTCTAATATTTTTCATAAAAGAATCATTTTATTTCAACATGCACATTTTTCAATATATAGATTGACATGTTCCAATCATGAAGTAACAATTGTTAAAATATCATTAATTTATTTAATATTCTTTATTTGTGCACGCTTTTAAAAAATTTTGGAGGGAGTTTTCTGGAACTCCTTTAGTATAATATATAGATTTTATTTTTCCTATTTTGTGGGGCCACGAGGAATCTTTGGTTGTCTTAATTGCCTCGTATGATATGCGATTTATTAATTGCACTATAAGCATGTGTAGATAATAGGAAAGCATGTTTTACTGTTTTATCATTTACAGCTTTAATCAGCATGCTTATGTGATTAATTTCTTGTTGGATTATATTTTGAATTTTTGGGCTTGTTTGATTACATGCAAAATTTGGGAAAATATAATGACAAAAAATTATCTGTGTGCGCATTTAAGAAACCTTTTGAATAAAAAATACTAAGCGGATTTTTTAATTAAATCCATAAACCTCCACAAAGTGGTCCTAGGCTGTAAGTGTATCTCTTGTCTTATAAACGTCTACGAGTTTATCTTGCTAATTCCCGGAGGTGCATAGGCTGCAGTTGTTGGGATTTCTAGACAAACAATTTAAATCATGTGAATAGTGGGAGGGTTTTGCGTAAACGTCTATGAGTGTAGCTTGCGTAATTCTTTTTCATAAGTATTCTAGGATTGGTTTAAATTTTAGATAACGAAGGCTTTGAGGGTCGTGTGGTATGGCTACGCGCCATGCCAAACTGTCTCGTTTGGCTGGAGTTAAATTTGTGGTTAAGTGCTTAGAGGCATCTTAGAATATAATACAGTTGTTGCTTCCCTGTTCTTGAGAGATGGCTTGGTCTAAAGTTTTACACTAATTATTTGTTTCATGTGTCTAAGGATTCCTGACATGGTATGAAATTAAAGGATTGAGGCTTAAAACCCGCAGTCTGGTTGAGGGTGACATCGTAAACGTCTACGAGTGTAGCTTGCGGTGGGAACTCTTGGGCTATTAGTGGAAAACATTTGTATTTGATTTATCAAGAGGTTTTCAATGCATTTGTTTTCGAATGTTCTACATGTATGTTCCTATTAAGATTATTTTTTTGTTTCAGATATGTCTATGTCTACTGTTGATCATATTCTTGCTCTCAATCCCTTAACTGGTCCAAACTTTCTTGAGTGGAGATACTGCATTGAGTATATCCTCCTGTGTAAGCAACACATGTTTGTTCTTACTATGAAGCCACTTACCCCACGTTACCATAAAGTCTCTAGACGTGAGAAGGGATTCTATGAGAAATGGGTGGTATCTGAAGATTTTACTTACAAGTTAATCTCGGATAACCTGTCTAGAGAATTGAAGCTCAAGTACATGGGCTATTGTTGCTCTGTAGCGATCTGGACGGACTTAGTGGCTACAAATGGCGAAGTGGAACGAACTATCAGCTGTGATCTCATGAAAGACCTTGTCTGCAAGAGAATGGCTGATGGTAGTTCGGTGACATTACATGTGATGATGATGGATAACACCATGAATCGGTTCACACGTAGTGGTGGATGTATCAGTGATCGGGCTAAGATCGATATAATCATGAACTCATTACTGCTTTCATTCTATGACTTTAAGAAGGATGTATCTAAGAGAAGTGAGTATACTTTTAAAGAGTTGCTTACTGATCTCCTAGCTGAACAGTCTTTCGTGCCTTCATGGGATTCTGAGCTATTAGATTTTGTGCTAAGTCTGAAAACATCGAAAGATGTGGTTTATGTTAGGTATAAGAATCTGATTGATCGCAAAAGACGTGAAAGGAGGTCAAATGAGATGAAGAGGGTTGGTGTCACTTCAAGAAAGAATGCAGCAAGGGACAAGGTACGACATTTGCATTTGTAATGGAAACATGTTTAGCATTGGTTTCTACTCATTCGTGGGTAGTGGATACTGGAGCTACTGACCATGTTTGTTACACTTTGCAGGGGTTCACACCGAGGAGGGTGCTAAAGAATGATGAAGTTACCATCTCAATAGGGAATGCAACACAAGTGAGTGCAGCTGTCATTGGAGATGTCACCTTGTACTTTGATGATTCTGTTTTGACTTTGAGAGATGTTTTATATGTGTCGGATTTTCGGCGGAACCTTATTTCAGTTTCCAAACTTTATGTTGATGGATATTCAATTATTTTTGATAGTGGTGTTTCTATTATTGGTTATAACGTTGTTATTTGTCGTGAAATGTTGAATAACTCTCTCTATGTCGTTAACTGTCATCATAATACTTCCGCGAATGCTGCATGTAATTCATCTATAATTAATAATCCTAGAAAGAGAAAGTTTATTTCTTCTGACGTGGATCTTACATATCTTTGGCACTTGAGACTGGGTCACATCAACTTGAAGCGGATTCAGCGACTTGCAGATGACGGTACATTGGACTTAGTCCGGGCTGTACCTTATCAAGTCTACGAATCCGGCATCGAGGGAAAGATGTCTTCCAGACCTTTTAAGGCTAGTCAGTCTCGAGTAGAGGATGTGTTGGAATTGATCCATTCTGACTTATGTAGCACATGTCCACACAGGCTCGTGGACGGTATGAGTACTTTTTCACTTTCATTAACAATTACTTGAGATACAGATACATTTACCTGCTTCGCTACAAGTCTGAATGCTTTGAGAAATTCAAAGAGTTTAAGGCTGAGGTAGAAAAGAAGGTCGGGAAAACTATCAAGTTGTCTGACCGCGGTGGCGAATACCTCGGGAACGAGTTCTTGCAAAATTTGTCAGATCATGGGATTACATCCCAGTGGACTGCACCGGGTATCCCCAGCAAAATGGTGTAGCCGAGAGAAGTAGTAGAACTCTTTTGGAGATGGTGAGATCAATGATGAGTTATGCAAGCTTACCCATTTCGTTTTGGGGATACGCATTGGAAACAATGCATACATCTTAAACTTGGTGCCTTCTAAATCGGTTCCTAAGACACCCTGTGAGCTCTTCATTGGACGCAAACCCAGTTTGTCCAAGTTTAGAGTATGGGGTTGTCCGGCACACGTGCTGACGAAGGAACCTGATAAGTTAGAAAGCAAAACCAAGGTAATTCTATTTATAGGGTATCCTAGGCAAACGAAAGGTGGTTACTTTTACTGTCCTCAGAATTTGAGAATCATTGTTAGCACCAACGCTAGATTCTTAGAGGACGAGTATGTAAGAAACCACAAGACAAGGAGTGATGTAGTTCTTCAAGAAATTGAAGATGAGAATGCGATTCCAAGGGAAGGGGAATGTGCGAACGTGGGTGCACCTATGAGAGGTACAACACCACCGGCACGTTTTTCAGTGCAAAGTGAAGAACCACAAGTTGCTACACCAACTGCTGACACGGCACCGATGTCTCGTCGCAGTGGGAGAGTTATTTTCCAGCCGGAAAGGTACATGTTTGTGGGTGAGTCTTCGGACTTGAGCCCTGAAGACAGACATGAAGACTCTGACCCACTGACCTACGAAGAGGCAGTGCAGGACAACGATGTTGCGAAGTGGCGCATCGCCATAGATTCTACGATTGAATCCATAATCGCTATGGATGTGTACAAGAGAGCTGTGTTGCCTAATGGCTTTAGGGCCATAGGGTGCAAGTGGGTATACAAGCGAAAGAAGGGAGCGGATGGAGAAGTTACGGCTTTAAAAGCCAGGCTGGTGGCAAAGAGTTATAGTCAGAAAGAGGGCATAGACTATGATGAAACCTTTTCACCCGTAGCCACGCTCAAATCCATCGGGATACTTCTTGTCATAGCAGCGCACTTACACCTCGAGATTCGGCAAATGGATGTCAAAACCGCTTTTCTAAACGGTTACCTTGAAGAAGGTATGGGCATCTATATGCAGCAACCTGAAGGTTATATGCGCAAGGGCGAAGTAAATCTTGTCTGGAAGCTTAAGAAGCCCTTGTAAGAACTTAAGCAAGCTTCAAGGTCGTGGAACTTACGTTTCAACGATGTGATTAAATCTTATAGATTTTCACAGTTGGAGAACAAAAGTTGTGTTAACCGACTTTGTGTCAGTGGGAGTGTGGTTTTCCTTGCATGGTACGTGGATGACATACTCCTATTTGGAAACAACGAGGGAGTGATGTCGGAGATTAAACGTTGGTTATCCGAACAGTTCCAAATGAAGGATTTGGGAGAAGCTGGGTACATCCTTTGGATTAAAGTCTTACGGGATCGTAAGAGAAGGATTTTAAGCTTATCTCAGGCATCCTACCTGGATACTATAATAGCCCGGTTCAACATGCAACTCGCCAAGAAAGGCTTGCTACCTTTCAGACCTGGTGTACATCTTGCTACTGGGCAGTGTCCTGTGACACAGAGTGAGAAAGATGAGATGAGTCTTGTACCATACGCATCTGCGGTGGGTAGCCTCTTGTATGCAATGTTGTGTACTAGGCCTGATATTTGTTCTGTCATTGGCATGGTAGCAAGATATCAGTCTAACCCTGGACAGGCGCATTGGACTGCGGTAAAGTACATTCTCAAGTATTTGAAGAGAACTATGACTTATAGCCTGGTTTATCAAAGTGAGGATTAGTGCCCTGTGGATTACACAGATTCGGATTTCCAAGGGCACCAGGATGAGAAGAAATCGACCTCAGGTTATGTGTTTACCTTGGGAGGTGGGGCTGTATCTTGGAGGAGCGCAAAACAGAAATGCATTGCTGACTCCACCATGGAGGCAGAATATGCCGCCGCCTCTGAAGCTTCGAAGGAAGGGGTATGGCTCCGAAACTACCTTTTAGAGTTGGATGTGGTTCCGAGTATGCCTAAGAGTATCACAATCCAATGTGACAACTCTGGTGCAGTGGCAAACTCGAAGGAACCACGGACTCACAAGGGGAGCAAACACATATAGAGGATGTACCATATCGTACGAGAAATAGTATCGAGGGGCGATGTGTAGATCAAGAAGATTGACACTAGTGATAACCTAGCTGATCCATTCACAAAGTACTTGCTATAGAAGGTTTACAAAAGACATATTCGTGGACTAGGTCTGAGGTGGATGCCTACCACTGGCAGTGGTTGATGTAATAGCTAGGCTAGATAGACGCACTCTGTGCTCTGTAATAGCGAGTGTAATTCTTTGAATATAAGTGGGAGATTGTTCGGTTTTGTATACAGAAAGCATTTATTACGATGAGTATACATTCAACAGTATTTCCTATCAGTTATCAAACTTACATGCGAGTAACAGCGGTATCCTCTTATCTCACCGATAGGGACGATCATACTGTGTGTTGTAGATCGCAGAAGACAGTATGATCACTTGACCTAGTGAGATAAAAATATTATCACAGCTGAGACAGCGTACGAGGATTAGTCTGTCGGTATAAGCTGCTGCATAGTTAGAAAGAAGTAATCTGTCTTGATTACTAGATATGTTGGTACACATGGTGGTGTATTGATTGGACCACAGTGAGATGTATTCTACTATCTGACATAAGAGAATCCAAGATCTCGATCTTAATTGAGTCCAAACCCTAACGAAGGTTCAGGGGCTTGCACGGGTTGACTATTGCTTTGACTTGCCATGGTGGATAGCCTGAGTAACGTGCTTGTACACCCGCATCTTGGGTAACAGCAGTTCATGTATTGCAGCCTGAGACTGGAGCTAGGTAACCATATCCGAGTAATAGGATGGGGACATTCCCTGAGGAGCTCAATAACATTCATCGTGCTAAAGTCCTACAGGCTGATTAAGTTCAAGCACGAGTGATAATGTTTTAGTGGTACTCCTCAGGAAAATAAAATATTAATTAATTGTAGATAGAGCTTATCAGAAGCTCCGATTAATTAATGAATGTCTAGTAACTTTAAATATGGGGATTCTCAATTAAATGCAACACGTTCTCATAACGTGGTAATAAAGGGGTAGGTCAGTATTAATTATGTGGTGTAAAAGAAATAATATTAATTAATTAATTGTGTCCTGGGTTGTGGACATGTGAATTAATTAACTCATAGGCCCACATTATTATTTGCATTAGGTCCCAGGTTTGGCCCAATTAAATATGCTGAATTGAGCTTAGTAGCCCATTAGGGTTAAAACCCTAGGTCTATAAATAGACAGTTCTCTCTCAGAAACCCTAGTTCAGTTGAAAATCACAATTCAAAACAGTTGAAACCCTAGGAGAGAGAGAGAGGGGCGGCGCATCTGGTGAGTTTGGGAGGCGAAGAAATTCGACTCTTGCTTACACATTCACAGCCATGTGGAATCCTCACCAGTAGCAGGATTGAACAACATTAGGATATAGATCTGAAGGTCTAATCTGGAGAACAGATTCATCTTTTTTTCTCTTCTATTTTAATTAAATCTTGAAATTAGTTCTATTGCTAATTTCTCATTCCGCAGATTTAATTAAATCGCGTGGTTGAATCAATGGATTGGAATTCAAACGCAAAAGATTGGATCAGAGACTATGGAGTTATGGTAAACTCGTGAAATCCACTGCATTTAATTCGTAGGAGCATGCTAGGTATATCGTATGTTTATTGTTCTCAACATCCATGAAACAATCTGTTCATTTGGATTTGGTGATTCGGTTCGCTGGTAAATCCTTACATTCTTCTCCTATACTATTACAACCCGATCATCCTATAATAGGATTACATGAGGTAATAACTCTAAGGCCTAGACTTTGGTACAAAATTTTGACACATCATAACATCAAATTAAAGGTGGATTTCTACATTCGTACCTAACAATTCCTAAACAGTACCACTTAAACATTATCATTTATGCTTGAATTAAATTTAGCCTGCAGGACTTAACAAAATAATCCTTTTGAGCTCCTTAGTGAATATCACCATTATGTAATGGATATAGTTACCTAATTACAGTCCTTGAAAGTCATACACAAACTGATGTTGCCCAAGATGCAGATATACAATTACATGTAAAATTCTCTACCATTGCAAGCCAAAGTGACACACTATCTGCATATAATGCTGGACTTTCATTAGCCTTTAGATTGCACCAAACCACAAGATCTTAGTTCATTCTAATGTCAGACAGAAGAACACATCTCAAAGTGATCCAATCAATATATAAAGATGTATCGGCATATCAAGCAGCCAAGATAAGCCACTTATGAATATTAACTATTCCACTACTTAACCGACACTTTATCCTGAACTGTCTCAATCGTGATAACTACTTGTATCTTCCTATGTCAAGTAATCCATACTATCTTCTTTGATTTTCTACATACCATATAATCTCCCCATCGACGAGATAAGAGAATATAGTTTGTTCGCAATATATATTTATTGATTAGATAGGAGATGCTACATTGTATACAAAATAATTGATGATTATCAGAATATCAAATTAAATTTTTTAGCAAAATACTAAACATAATGCTTTACAGTTTACAAAACCTTACAGGCACGTTGGGTGTTAAGCCTTCAAAAACTCCTCTAGAGCAACATTATAAAATTTCTTTAGCTGAAGGAGAAGATGCTAGTTGTTAGAAACTGAGTTTCAGTTTACGCTTTATTTGATGATTTGGTGTGTCAAGAAAAACTTCAAGTTTCTAGTATGTTTCTACATGTAGTCCTTGTATAGAATAAACCGAGTTGTAATGTAAACTAGAAACTGGAAGCTCCGAAGATCAAGAAGACAAGAATCAAGTTTCAGAACTTGAAACTTAAAAAGAGCTTAAGATACTAAAGTTTCAGAATCCAAAAAGAAGATAGAAACTAAGTTTCTGAAAGGGGAGTTGTTAGAAACTTTAAAGAGAGCTCGAGATGCTGGAGTCAAGTTTCGGAGCTTGAAACTTGAAACGTCCAAGAATTCAGTTTTTGGAAACTGGCTTTTAACTAAAGGATTTCAGAAACTTAAAATTCAAAATTAAGAGGATTTTAGTTTTTAGTTGCAGGACTTAAAGAGCACGTGAAAAGTAAGAAGACAAGGAATCCGAAGTGGAACTCGAAGTCTTATTCAAGATCCTTTAAAGTATCGACTCAGTCACGGAATGAAGAATCTCAGTTTCCAGTTCCTCGTGCTGAGTTTAGCTCTCACAAGAAGTAGGTGAAAGTACGTTGCCAAAGTCAAAAGCATAGTAGAGAAGAATAGACGATGATTGGATGAATTTCTATTTGTTTCTAATGGCTGAATTATTATCTCTAACAGACAAAATTCAAATTGTTCACTCAATCTGACTATAAATAGGAGACAACTTTGACAGAAACAAACACCTAAATCCTTCGAAAGAACAAGTCGTTACTCTACCAAACTTAAAGCTCTCAAGCATACTCTGAATTTTCGTGCCTGTCTAAGTCACGAGGCTTAGAATCTTTGCTCAAGCTATACATTATGTGTGTCTTTCTAAGAACACGAGGCTCAACCTTTCCAAGCTTAAGCTACCTATTTAGTGTTTATTATTTTACAAGTAATAAACACAACAGTCGGTTTTCCAGTTCGGGATACTGATTATGACGGGTGATTGCTAACCAACTTCATTATGGGAAGAATAGTAAACATCCAACCCATTCTAGTTAGAAGGTTGTGAGGTGCGCCCTCACTTCAAGACTGAAGTAGGAAGCAGACAACAAGGAGTTTCTGGGTGAGTGCGCTAGCAGGCCAAAAGACATTGGCATCCGACAAGCTAGGTATAGATCGTGAAAAGTCTTGTAATTTGTTACTTAGTGGATTCCAGATTAAATTCCAAAGAGTGGATGTAAGACTTAAGGCTCCGAACCACTATAAAACATCTTGTGTCATTTTACCACTTTATTTAAGTTTCTGCAATTTATGTTTTCATACTGATTTGAAACCTTCAATACTTTCTTAGTATTGAAGTGCATACTTGAAACTGAAACTTGAAACTATTAAAGCGAAACTGAATTTTTAGAAACTTAAAACTAAAAACTGACTTTCAGTTTTCAAAAAGGCAATATCATTTAAAAACTTCCGCTGCATACAAAACTACTCTGATTTTGGGACCAACAAGTGGTATCAGCGCCGGTCAGTCCTTACAGGCTGGTCGTTGTTGAGTTGCTTAGGACCGGATCCATATTTTCTTGCACTTGTTTCTGTGATTTAGCTCAGATATGAAGATGATGAATATCACAAAGCTTCCCAAGTACTCAACTGAGAAGTACAACATGTGGAAGAAGAGGTTGTTGATTATGCTGAAGAATATTCACCGGGAGATAGCCGAGGTGATTGCAAAAGGACCTTTGAAGATCACCAAGATCAAGACCAACTTCGAGGAGCTGATGGTCCAGAGATCGTGGACAAGCCTTATGCTGAGTGGACCACTAAAGATAAGAACCATGCTCACATGGACCCGATAGCCCACGAGCTGATTCTGGCATCCCTATTAGACCCCTTGATTGAAGAAGCTCTGGAGTATGACAATGCAAAGCAAGTATGGGACTTCCTTAGCACTCTATCCCATGAAACTTACCAGATGAAGCGCAACAAGATGCAAATTTGCATTGATAAATATGAATCTTTTTAAATGCTTCCCGATGAAAATGTCAAACATATGGAAGCTAGATTCAACGCTATTGTCTGTGAGTTGAAAACTTGGGCAGAGAGTATACAATTACCAATCTTAATGCAAAGTTTCTCTCGAAAATACCCCAAGAAGATTGGTTTGTTAAAACCATGAGCTTCAAAGAGAAGGACTTGTTGAAGATGTCGACAAAGGACGTATTTGCCCAGCTTCAGGCACATGAGTGGGACATACAAATGGTAAATAAGAATGAGGCAGCTTAAAGTGCTAATACACCCACCAATGAAGAAGATGCTGCTTTTTTTCATGAAAAGGGACTTGCAGAGAAGACCGAAGAAGCCCTACCAAGCTGAGAATCCCACGGTCAAGCATCGGCATCAAAGAGTTCTCCTACAACTTCATATATACAAAAGAAAATGGAAGAAACTTTAGCTGTTGAGCTGGAGGAACAAATGCATAAACTGACCAAGCTGGTCAAGAAAGCAAAGGCCAGAACCGAAGAATCTCAGAGAGGTGATAAAAAATTCATCGAAAGAGCACCTAAAGCTTACTTTGACTGCGATTCCCCAAATCACCTCAAGAACGACTGCCCTCTTCTTGATAAAGAGGAGAGTGAAAGATTGAAGAGGGTGTTCGAGAAGAGAGCTTCCAAAGTTTTTGCAAAGGTCATTCTCTCCAGAACTGATGTTCCGGACATACCCAAAAATCATGATGGCTTCTACACATCGGATGATGAATTGAAGGAGGAAGCCCTCTTGGTCTTCATGGCTGCATTTGGAGATGATGCCTCAGATGCTGAAGCCGAAGAACTGAGAACTGAAAAACAGGTAATTGACTCTAAAATTATTTTCAGTTCTTTTGCATACATAGCCGAGGACATTGTATCTATTTACTCAGATTCAGATAAACTTTCCCTAGAAAGCATTTCCAAGGAGTTTGCCAAGTTTTATAAGTTAAAAAATGTTTTAGTTAGTGAAAATGCCTCACTAAAAACTTAAGTTTCTACTTTGACCGATGAGATTGTGAAATCTAGGTCACATAATGAGGAGCTGACAAAACTAAAAGAAGAACATTCCATTTTGCTTAAAAACTTTCAAAATATTTTTGAGGAATGTGATTCTTTAAAATTGAAAATTTCTAGTGATCAAAAACTGATTTGCTCACTTTATTCGAGCACTAGCAAAGTTGCACAAACCCTGAATATTCAAAGAGATCCATCTGACAAATCTGGGTTAGGTTTTTCAGAAAATGATTTGAGCAATCATGCATCTACTTCAGAAAATGGAAAATTAAAATACCACCATTTTAAAGGAAACTCCAGTTTCGAAGTTAAGTTGTTAGACAATGGAGTAACCCAGGTAGGGAAACACTCTAGTTTGGCTGATCAGGTTAAAGGGACAAAGTCAGTTCTCAAACTGAAAAAAAAATAGTTTCTAAACTGAATAAACCTGAAAGGAAGCCCAAACATGCTTCAGAAACAAAAAAGACAAGATTCGAACCTACGTAGAAAAACTTCAACAGATTTACAGTCTGTCGCTTTTGACCACTCGACCACTCTCCCCTTCCCCGGCCGAGGCCCTTTTTGGAGGGTACTCCGAGTAGTGGGTACCTCGTAGGACCTCGACCCGCCTACTCGGGTCTTGTATGGATATGCAGGAAGGGGTGCTCCTAGGTGTGTGTTGTGTATTTTCCAATTGCTATGAAGTCAGTTTCGAAAACTGAAACTGAATTGAGGAAGTCAGTTTCACGTCTGGATTACAGAAATCTGAGGTCCTTTAATCACACCTCTTATGAGAAAAGGATCCGTCCAAGTATGGGGAACACCTACTTGAGGTCTGAGCCCAACCAAATCTCTTTTACAAGGGCTAGAAAAACTTCACATCACGGACATGGTTTCTGAGACTCTTACACAAACTCAATTTCTAGAAAGAGTTTGCACACACCCACGATTCCTTCTGCATTGCATCCTAATAACATTCATTATTTCAAAAGGAAGAGTACGATAGATAAGAAATCTCCAGTGAATAAGGTGAAGCAAGTTTGGATTCCAAAAGAATGGATCCAAAAGACTAACACTGCACGACCCACAGAAGCTCGGGTACCTAGAGTCTATCTTTCTTTGTGTTGGAGGTACAGGGACATCATAACCAACTCCAGAAGAAGAGGAGAGCTTGGATTCTAGATTTTGGATATTCCGCACACATGACGGGAGAAATAGACTTACTCTCAAAACTGGAAATGGCGAGAGGACCCCCAATAGTATTTGGTGATGATTCAAAAGGGAGAGAAATTGGTAAAGGATGCATCGAATATAGTAGCATAACAATCAAGAACGTATCCTTGGTCACCAACTTCAACTACAATCTTCTAAGTGTCAACCAACTCATTCAAAGTGGCTATGAGGTGACCTTTGCTGAAGCTGCGTGTCATATCAAAGATAAAGACTCAAAGGAGACCATACTCAAAGGAATCAAAAAAGGTGGTCGCCATGTCGTGGATTGGGAGAGTGGCAAAGATGACTCTTGCCTTGTCGCAACAAGCTCCCAAGAAGGCACAAACTGGCTTTGGCATAAGTGATTGAGCCACCTCATCTTCAACTCAATTCGGCATCTTGCAAAGCATAACCTAGTTGAAGGATTGCCCAAAAATATGTTCAAGAAGGATCGAGTTTGCAGACTTGCTAGATGGGAAAGAAAACCAAATCTTCATTCAAGAACCGTCCTATAAAAGCGTGCACAGACACGATACTGGAGTTTCTTCACATGGATCTATTTGGACCTGTCAAGCTACCCACGATCGAAGGAAAGAGATTCACTCTTGTAGTTATTGATGACTACTCAAGATACACTTGGGTGAGGTTGCTTAAAACTAAGGACAAGGTCAAGCTCCAGCTTCCAGAACTGATAATGAGAGTTTAGAACGACAAGGGAGTGACTGTGAAGAGGATAAGATCCAACAATGGAACTGAGTTCTACAATGGACCCTTGATGGATTTTTACGCAGACAATAGAATTGCTCATGAGAAGTCAGCTTCATGAACTCCTCAACAAAATAGCCTTGCTGAGAGAAGGAATCGAACACTCAAAGAAGCAATAAGGACCACGCTCGTGGAAGCCAGTTTAAGCTAGAGATATTGGGGAGAAGCATTGATGATGGCATGTTATACTCAAAATAGAAGTGCCATAAATAGTCATCATCACAAAACTCCCTAAGAGGTCTATAATGGTCGTAAGCCTTCTATAACTCATCTACATGCTTTTGGTTCACCATGCTACATTCACAATAACGGAAAGTCAAAACTGAATACCTTTAGTCTCAAAGCTAATAAGGGTGTTCCTTGGTTATGGACATCCTTCATATGAGGGATCTAGGATACTCAATAAGACTACGGGACTTGTGGAGGTGACATGTAATGTTGAATTTGATGAGTTTATTCTAGTGCGTAGACCTTGAAAGAACTGGAGTTAGACACTTGTAAGATCATGTATGTCAATGAGAAACTGAGTTTTAAAAATGATGATAATGTTCCAATTTTTGTTTCTCTACTAGATCTATGAACAAAATGTCTAATATTCTAGATGGCTCGGCTGGATTGCAACCTGCCGCATGGGCCAGTGATGCTATTGTTCTTGCTGAGGCCTTCCATGAAGTCTTC
Source organism: Plectranthus barbatus (assembly GCA_026898455.1). Lineage (NCBI taxonomy): Eukaryota > Viridiplantae > Streptophyta > Magnoliopsida > Lamiales > Lamiaceae > Plectranthus > Plectranthus barbatus. The sequence goes on along the minus strand of JAPKLW010000558.1, from coordinate 198,138 downwards.
TCAAAACTGGCAGTCGTCGGAAACGGATTGAGGACAAACCTCCCTTCTCCTTCTCCGGTGGGTGGATGGTTGAGTTCATCCCAAAATGTACGCTGGTGGCAGTTGCCCGTGAGAACCTTCTTCTCCATAGAGAGTTAGGTTGTTGTGTTCTTACTTGAAAAGTAAGAACACCAAGAAAGTAGATTAAGTCAAAAGACTTAATCCTCGTTTACACAAGGTCACACGTTGAATCTCTGAAGATTCCTTAAGCAATAATACATCGTGTTCAATAAATAAATCACGAAGTTAATGCTTTCTTGCTAGATAGCTTTTAATGCTTTGAGCTTAAATTCGGCAAAGTGACGACAAGATTTTTAATTGCTTGATCGGATGTGTTTGTCTCTGATCCTCCTGCTATTTATAGTTGGATATTTGAAAATAGCCGGTAGAGACTTTTAGAAGGATGTCCAATCAATGTCCATCCTTCTCTTTAAAGTAGACCTACTCCTCCGCCTTTTCTGAATCACTGCCATGCCTTTAGCAGAGGCAGTTTGTACTTGTTGGGTCAGACACCAAACAACGTTGTACTCCAGTTATAACTGAGTGTATCTTTATCTCTTATCATTGACTCTTTAATGTTCTTTTATGACTGATCGGCATCTTGATTTTCACGTGTTTCTTTGGCATGAAGTTGTCCTTGTCTGAAACTGTGAGCGCCTCTCGACAGTTTTTTATGAAAATTGTGTCCATAGTTTTCTTTGTTATACGATCCTTGACAATTGAAAAACTGTCTGCACAGTTTTTCGTGTCCGTTACTCTGCACAGTTTTCCTCGTCCATTATCCTTGACAGTTTTTCACATCCGGACGGCTTCCACTTCAAAAGTTGTTCCACAGTTTTTGACTGTTCTCTTCTCCTAGACTATTACAACTTGATCATCCTATACAAGGATTACATGAGGTAATAACTCTAAGGCCTAGACTTTGGTACACAGTTTTGACACATCAAAACATCAATTAAAAGTGGGATTTCTACTTACATATCTAACAATTTCCATACCTAACAATCTCTCCTTTTTTGATGTTGTCAAAACCATACCTTCTATGTCGGAAGGAAGATGCAGTTGCTCTGAGTTTACAAAGTTTGAAAATCTAACACTACTCAGAATTGTTGTTCTTCTATACTCGACTTACTCTAACTGATCTTCCCCCTGAATGGGAGAGATATTTCTCAATTAACATTAATCAGTTTAGAGTGATAGAAATGCTTATCACATTGATAGAAATGCTGATCACAATGGAATATGTGAATTCAGCTAAATATAAAGGTAAGAGACAATGAGCAGTTGTCTTCAAACCAACAGTTTTAGACCTTTCATTAAATGTGATTGTTACAAGTACATGAAAAATTAAAACTTGCGGTAAAAGAAGGCGTAAGATAGTTCAGAAGTTACTCAGTTACGCCTGCGATTTGTCCTTGTATTTGTCATTGCCTTGGTTTGAAGAGCCTGCGTCTTTTAGCTTTGAAGTAGCAGCAGAGGTCGAGGCTCCAGCTTGCATGCAAAGCTCTTAGCTATGTCCATCATAAACTTCATCTCCTGGTCTCTGGCTTGCTGCATTCGCTCCATTTGCAATCTGATCTGCTCATTTTGCCTCTCCATCAACTGCAACTGCAGCTTCACTTGTTCATCTCTCCTCTCTTCCCCCTTTTTGACAAAATCAAAAATTGACATGATCTGCTGATTCATCTCCTGTCTCATAACATCAGGGGTTAGATGAAGTGTAGCCACAGAGATGGGGTGGGAGACAGTGGTCTTTCAGAAGCGATGAGTGCTCTAGAGTCTCCGTCGGTTTAGCTCTGAGATGTAGAAGTATACAGCTCCAGTTGATGATGATGATGATGATGAGCTCTGTTGGTTGCTTCCTCTTCCTCTTTTTGCTTGGCTACTTCTGCTACATCATTTCTTGCTTTTTGGGCAGCGGTTTCTTCTTCTCTTCTTTTGACTTCTGCAACTGCTGCTTCTTCTTCTTGCTTTCTTTTCAGCTCAGCAGTTGTCTCTTCTTCTTGTCTCTTTTGTTCTGCCTCAAGTCTTCTTTGCTCAACTTCGTGTTCTAAACTTTGGATCTCTTCCTCTTCTTCGCGAATTTTCTGAGCTTTCTTGGCAGAGAACGCTTCAACGGATTTGACTCGGAATAAAATTTTAAACTGTTGTTCGAGAAGCAATTTCAATTATCATTTACGGACGAGCTCGATAGCTTTCTCGGCAGTTTCTGCAAGAGTTATCGCATGAGAGAGTAGGATTGCTTGAGCAAGGGCATCTTTATCTTCTTTTTGCAGCCTCTCTTCCTTTTCTTTTCACAATCTCTCAAGCTCCCTTTCTTTCGCTTCTTCAAGCTCCATGAGGTTCTCCTGAAACTCTTCGACTTTTGCATTTAGTTTCATTTGATGAACCTGCAATTTTAGTAGACCAACATGACTTTCATCAATCATGCACAGAATATATTCCAAATAAGTTTCTTCATGTTCTGCTGTGGCAGTTTCTTGAAGTCGCAGTTCTTTAGCAACAGTTTCTTGAAGAGATTGCTTTTTAAGGACAGTTTCTTGCATTGACAGTTCGTGCACAACAGTTTCTTTAACTAGTAGTTCTGGCGCTATTTCTGCTGTCTCCAAGATATGCTGAGAAGTATCTAAGACTTGTTTAGATTGAGCGTTGTGAGCATGTCCATCTGAGCTGCTGGTTGATTCTGGTGGAGTGAAGAGTTCTTGATGAGGAGAATCTGGCATTGGATTTTGACTCTGCTCTAAGTTTATTTGGTCTCGAATACCCCAGATGTTCACCTATTGTTCCTTAACATTCTATTTGCCCTTTTTGGACCGCTCGACTCTTCCTCTGAGATATCCTCAAGTACCGACTTCCTTTTCTTCTTCTTCTTCTTCTTCCGTGCATGTTCTTCTCGGGTTTTAATTAGAATCCCTTTCTTCTTGCCCGACACTGAAGAAGTATTTCCTTTGTGTGTCTTCTTTGTTTTGGTGGGTGATGAACTGGACACTTCATCAACATCTATCACCATGAGATCAACCTCATCCCTCTTAGGACATCACCCACATCAACATCGTTTTCACCTTCTGTGAAACGATACACTGGACTTCTTATGGGGATAAAATTATATGGTATAAGATCTTCCCCCTCATCACGAAAGCCTATCAGTTTCTCAATGAGATAACTGACCTTCAATCCGAATCCAACACCGGACTTGAATTTCTTGGTATCTCTGATGGTAATGTTTTTCTTGGCATTTTCCAGAAGTTGCCTAAAAATAAATTCAGTCCAGTTTCTTCTTGGGCCATCATCCAGAACCATCATCACATAATACTTTGGCTGGCTCAGTTCGGAGAATGATCCAACTCCATAGTAGAGCATGCGAAGTGCTATCTCACTTAGGGTTTTGTAGAAGGGCTTTAGTTCAGAAACCTTTGTGGCAGCTTTAAATCCTTCCTTGGGATCTGCCTTCTTCCATTCTTTCCAGTGCCTCTTCATCGTAGTCTCTTTATCGTCGTCCAAATAACTGGCGATATTGACACCCGTATTGAGTAGATAGAGAAATTCAGCAACAAGATCGACATTTAAAAGAATTGGAACCTTTTTCACCTTCGTCTTGAAGAATCTACCATGCTTGTCGACGATTGCATTTTCATAGAACTCTGCAACGCGATGGGATTTGAAATGGCATGGATGCACCTCCGGAAACTATAATAATTTCTCCTTCTCCAGCTTTTTGTAAAGCTCCTCAACGGAGGTTAAGGACTTAATATCCCTTAAGTTTAGAATTTTCTCCTTTACCACTTGTCCCGCTCGGATTTGCTTGCTGGTGAGGTCGAAGGAATCCACAATATCATTGGAAAAACGTTGTAATGCAGCATGAGGGATGTTGATCTCCTCAGTCGGGATTCTCAGATGTGCTGCTGCCTTTGCCAAATTGAGTCTTCATTTTACCCATAGTCGATTGAAGCAATGTGGGTTACTAGAAGTTCAAAGAGTTGCGAAATTTTGAGTATGAGAGATATATGTAGAAATCCAATGAGGAGGATGATGATCAGTAGGGTTCAAGAGGGTTTTGATCCATCAATATCCACGGTTTGATAGATTTATATACTGAAAGCATTATGATTGATATATTATGTACAAGGTTTATTGGTTAATATACTGGGAATCATAATTGTTGTATGTTCATCTCCTGTCTGAATTAACAAACATGTGTCGCAAACACAATTATCCTCTTATCTCG
>JAPKLW010000558.1:128264-177299 GCA_026898455.1 Plectranthus barbatus | reverse complement strand
TCAGTTCGTGCACGCCTAACTGGTGGTGTAGAGAATGCTGCTGGTCGCCCGGAAGTTGATGTCGAGGCATCTGTGGATCGGGGGCGACTGGCAGGATGATGAGCCTTATCATCAATGTCTGGGAACAGATCCCTTGGGTCCATCCTCTGCACCATTGAGTAATGACTCACCTCCGCAGCTGGCTCCTGCTCTGGCTCCTCAGCCCTTGGTTCCTCTTCATCCTCGGATTCAGAACTGACATCCGAGAAGCTCGCCAGTTGTACCGGGGTGGTCGCCCGCTCTTCTTCTACTCCACTGCCACCCCCTTGCGCGGCCAGTGGGTCTTCTGCAGCTCCTCCACTGGCTTCCCCTTGCGCAGCCAGTGGGACGTCCTCACCTCCACCAGTACCTTCCTCTTTCTCCTGGTACTGGTCCACGATAGACATAATGTCTTCGTCAGTACCCATCACCAGCAGGCGTTCAAAAGTTTCTTCAGGTAGGAGCTCGCCTGGTGGGGCTGGTGCTGGTCGACCGGCACTTGAGATTTCGAGCGCTTTTCCTTTGCCCTTGGCCGCCAGTCTCATCTGTTCTGCCAGCTCTGCCTGGCGCCTGGCCTCTGTCTCTGCCTTTATCTTGGCAAACCTCTCATCCCTGGCTGCCAGCTCCGCCTCCCTCTTCTGCTGGTCGGCCAAGGCCTTCAGCCTTGCCTGGGCCTGCTTCTTCCTGACTATGGAGGCTTGCTGCTCCTTCTTCGCCTGCTCTACCAGCTTCTGAGCTCTGGTCTGGATTCGCTTCCTCTTGCGAGTCATCCTTTCGAGGGTCTCCTCCTCAGTCAGTCCCAAGACGGACTTCTTGACTGGGATGGAGATCTTCCCAGACTCAGGGTCATATGCAACAGCTGATGGTGGCTGCTGGTGCTGGGAGGTCTTGGGCTTCTTGTGGGATGGCTTCTTGGTGACTGGTACCAGTTGTACATCCCGTGGGTGGATACCAGTCGCCTCAGCCACCGCGCCTTCCATGGTTTCGAAGAGAGACTCCGTCTCCAGCTTCCTCTTCAACTGAGCTCTTGCCTCCTCAGTCAGTGGGAGAGCCACAGCTGGCACTTGCTCTCCCAGGTCTTCTGAGTCCTCCTCAGAAACGACCTCAGCAGGGTCCACTGCTGACTTCCCTTTCAGCCTTCGTGGCTTCTTGTAATCTGGGTCGGGCAGCTTCGCCTTCGTGGCTGGTATGAAGTCGGAACCAACCAGCTGCTCCCCCTGATCCACGCCATCACCCAATTCCATCTCCAGGATGTGGCTGATCCTCAGCCCGAAGGATACGGCGTGGGCAAATCTCCCTTCCGTTGGCACGATGATGTTCCGCGCCACATTCTCCAGCAACCGGCCAAAGAAAAATTCGGCCCAGTTGCCCTGAATTCCATCCACCAGGGCACACATCACGGAGAACTTCCGCAGGCTCAACTCGGCGTACGAGCCGACTTCGCATTGCAGCATGCGAACCACAATATCGCACACCATTTGCCAGTACTCCTCCATCTCGGACTTCTTCATGCCAGTCCGGAAGGCGGTGACTTCTGGCTTCTTCCACTGCGCCCACCTCCTCCGGAATTCCACCGTATCATCCTGAAGATACGTGGCCACTTCTTCTCCTTCATTCCTCAGTCCGAAGAGATCGGCGAGGTATTCCGCAGTGACGGTGATCAGGTGACCAAAAACGGAAGTTGTGAAAGACTTCCTGTCGTCAGCTATCACGGCCCGAGCGTAGAACTCGGCTACCATGTGTGGATGAAAAGTTTGGGGTGTCGCCGTCAGGTACTGTCGGAGATCTTCTCGGTCAATCATCTCCATCAGCTCCTCCCCGTAATTTTTCAGGGCCAATTTCGCATTCAGTATTTTCTCTTTCTGGACCTGAGCAGCCCTAACCTGCGCGTTTGAGAGCTGTCCCCTGGTCGCCGGCCTGTTCAACTGAACCAGTCGGGCGAATGGATATGTGTAATCGACATCTTCAATCTTCACTATGCCAGTATATGTTGGCATATGGGCTTCAGCGAGGGGTAGGTCTGGCGAACCAGGCTGGGATGATGTAGATGTAGGGTTGTCAGCTGGAGGTTGAGAAGATGATGCCATGACTTCAGAAAATGTTCAAGTTTCAGAAAATCTCAAGGGAAGATGAGAGAATTTTGAAGGTAGGGTTCTGAAAGTAGGGAAACATAAAGGTTAACCCGAAGGAAGTGATCGGGTATTTATACTTGGGGCCATGCAAGATTAAACGACCGGGATGAATTCTCAGCAAGTCAGAATCTACGGTCATCAGCAGGCCCGGTTCCCTGTGCGACGTGCGCGGTCGTGCTGACGTGGGCTATGCCGTGGGGCTGACGTGGCATGCTGCGATTGGTGGCACCCAAGCGTCGGACTGCGCAGACACTGTGCACATTAAATGTGGCATTAAATGCCGCATTAAATTCTGAGGGCTGTACACGCAAGTTGGATTTGAACAATCCCGCCTTTTCTGATACAGCTGGGACTCAACTGGTCATCAGTAGTATAACTGGTCAACAGTTATATGCCAGTTGAATACTTCCCCCTGTCAGTGTGGCCTCCTTACCAGTTGACAACTGGTACTTACGACTGGCACCCGAGTCAGTCGTAGGAAATCGCCAGTTGTCTGCTGACAACTCGAAGGATAAGAAAATTGAGAGCTTGGACTCAATTTTATTCCGCGTCATCTTCTCTTCAAGAAATCTACTTCTTATCATCGCTTGAAATTGAGAGCTGGGACCCAATTTCGCTTGAACTGATGGTTTGTGCTGGCAACGTCGGAATGAGAGCTGGGACTCATTTCCTTAGACAATTGAGGGATAAGTTCCGCCAGTAGTAACCATCAGTGAGCTAGTGATACCACTTGAATGAAAACAACTAAGAGCTTGGACTTAGTCGTAATCAGCATCCTCCTGAAAACCAAGAACAGAATGAGAGCTGGGACTCATTCTTCCTCAACACTTGGGCTCGCATCAATCTCTAGAAGACCGAGTTTGATGCACAACTCCTTGAATCTTGCTTCTGGTAGTGGCTTGGTGAAGATGTCAGCCAATTGATCTTCAGTTCTGATGTAGTCCACGCTGACATCCTTCTTCTCGACATGATCACGTATGAAGTGATGTCGAATATCTATGTGCTTGGTTCTAGAATGGTGAACCGGATTCTTCGTGATGCACATAGCGCTGTTGTTGTCGCAATAGATTGGAACACAGCCAGTGTCCACTTCATAGTCCTCCAGTTGTTGCTTGATCCAAATAATTTGAGCACAGCAACTGGCAGCGGCAACATATTCAGCTTCAGTGGTAGATGTAGCAACTGAGTGCTGCTTCTTGCTAAACCAACTGATTAGCTTGTGTCCTAGAAACTGACACGTACCACTGGTACTCTTTCGATCTATACGGCATCCAGCAAAATCTGAATCTGAATATCCAATGAGTGTAAGCTCATCATTTCTGGGATACCATATTCCAAGAGATTCAGTCCCCTTCAGATATTTCACTATCCTCTTTGCAGCTTCCATGTGTGACTTTTTCGGATTGGCTTGAAATCTGGCACACACTCCGACTGAGTACGAGATGTCGGGTCTGCTGGCTGTGAGATAGAGAAGTGATCCAATGATTCCTCGGTAGATGGTAGGATCAACTGATTCACCTTGCTCATCAAGAAATATTTGACAACTGGTGCTCATAGGTATTCTGAGGGACTTAGTTTTCTCTGGGCAATACTTCTGAATTAACTCCTTCGTATACTTTCGCTGGCTGATAAAAATTCCATCAGCTGACTGCTGGACCTGGAGTCCGAGAAAGTATGTTAACTTGCCCATCATACTCATCTGAAATGATGTCTGCATCAGTTGAGAAAACTTCTCGCAGAGAGTTATATTCCTTGATCCGAATATGATGTCATCAACATAGATCTGCACCATCAGCATGTCACCTACATCCTTGAGAAGGAAGAGAGTTCTATCAATCTTCCCTTTCCGAAATCCATTGCTGATAAGGAATTGTGACAGCGTTTCGTACCAAGCCCTGGGCGCCTGTTTCAATCCATACAGGGCCTTTCTCAGCTTGTACACCTTGGTGCCAACTTCAAAGCCTGGAGGTTGCTCAACATAAACCTCCTCTTTTAGCTCGCCATTCAAGAAGGCGCTCTTCACATCCATCTGGAATACTGTGAAGCCGTGATACGCTGCATACGCAAGGAACAGCCGTATCGCCTCCATTCTGGCAACTGGTGCGAAGGTCTCATCGAAATTCGATCCCTTCACACTGCCTGTAACCTTTGGCAACTAAACGAGCTTTATTTCTGACCACGGTGCCATTCTCATCTCGCTTGTTCTTGAAAACCCACTTGGTGCCAATCACTGACTGATGTGATGATCTCTCCACCAAGTCCCAAACATTATTGCGAGTGAATTCAGCAAGCTCCTCTTGCATGGCATTAATCCAATCAGCAGATTCTAGCGCAACTCCTATGGAAGTAGGTTCCATTTGAGAAATAAAGCAACTCAGGAGCGCACTGCCGTGTCGAGTCTGGACAGAACCTTCCGGATTACCGAGAATAGCATCAGTTGGGTGATCCCTCAGCCATCTGGGAGGACCAGCGACTGCTGGTGCCGGCTGTGAAATAGGTTCTTCTGTCCTGATAACTGGTGCTTCCACATTTTCACCAGTCGGAGCTGGAACTGCAACTGGCAGTTGACCTTCACCAGTCGGAACATCTTCCTCAGCTCCACTATCTGACTGATTTCCCGAACCTTCACCAACGTTGTCAGTATCAGCTGGTATCTCCATTCCAGCTGGTTCATCGTTGTCTTCTGGCTCAAAGATTCCAGTCGGAATTCCCCCTTGATTTTTGCTAGATCCACTCAGGGAGATTGAGTGTAAGGTCTCAGCAAGGTCATTTGCATCACCGACCCTCTCAGGTTGCTGATGGGCACCTGAGGGAACTGGTTGTGAAGATGATCCATTCATAGGTCTAGTCGAACCAGTTGGTTGAGCATCGGAAGAATTCCTGCCCAACTGGTCGCTGACATCCTCGACCTCAGGAACATCTTCAGCCAGTTGGCGTAAGGTCCTGCGCACTAAAGTAGCTTCATCAAAAACAACATTGCATGTTATTTCCACAAGCTGGGTAGTCTTGTTAAATACTCTATAGCCCTTGTGAGAGGGATGTCCATATCCGACGAACACACCCTCATCAGCCTTAGGCGAGAAAGCATTTAACTTCGACTTCCCATTATTATGGATATAACATGGTGAACCGAATGCACGAAGATGAGCTATAAAAGGCTTACGACCAAAATACACTTCGTAGGGAGTTTTCTGGAGTCTGTCGTTGATCCCGCTTCTATTCTGAGTATAGCAGGCAATCACCAACGCTTCTCCCCAGAAACTCTGTCCCAAGCCGGACTCAGCCAGCATGGACCGGACCGCTTCTTTCAGCGTCCTGTTCCTACGTTCTGCCAGTCCATTCTGCTGCGGTTGCCTTGGAGTAGATCTCTCATGCTTGATCCCGGCCTCCGCGCAAAAATCCATCAGCAGACTGTTGCAGAATTCAGTCCCATTGTCTGATCGAATTCGCTTTACCACAGCTTCTCTCTGTTTCTGAGCTTGGATGATCAATTCTGGAAGAATGATCTTCACCTCATCCTTTGTTCTGAGAAGCTTTACCCAGGTATAGCGCGAGTAGTCATCGACTACCACCAGCGAGTATCGTCTTCCTCCAATGGTTTGCGGTGTTACTGGTCCAAACAGGTCCATGTGTAACAACTCGAGTACCTGACTGGTACTGGGGCAGACTGGCGACTGGTTCTTGAAGGACTTCCTAGTTTGTTTGCCTTGCTGGCAAGCTTTGCAAATTCCTTCCTTCTTGAACCCGCCCTTGGGAAGACCATCTACAAGATCATGCTTGGTTAGATAATTAATAGTTTTGAAATTTAGATGACTTAACCTTTTGTGCCACAGCCAGTTAGTTTCCATGGAACTGGTGGCTACAAAGCATGTATCAGTCTTCCCGCTTTGCCAGTCAACAACATAGAGACCTCCTTTCCTGACACCTTTCAGCTTGGTCTCGCCAGACTCTTCATTCTTGATCTGGCACCCTGATTTGTCGAACACGATGGTATAACCATTGTCGCACAGCTGACTGATGCTCAGGAGGTTGTGCTTCAGATTGGTGACAAGGGATACATTCACAATTCTGACATCATCTTTCTCGATGCAGCCCTTGCTAATAACTCTGCCCTTGGAGTTATCACCAAAAATAACTGGAGGTCCTCTGACCTTGGTGAGCTCAGAAAATAGGAACTCCTCACCAGTCATATGAGCCGAGCAACCACTATCTATGATCCACTCGCTCGATCTCTGAAGCTGTGTTGCATGATCCTGTTCCTGCAAGAAAATGAAATTATTTAGGTCCCCGATCATCAGCGGGTCCTGCAGGGTTAGATCTCTGGATCATTCCTTTTGGAATCCAGACTTGAGAAATCTTCAGCTCGGTGTTACCCTTGCTGACATCACTTGTGGCCTTTCCCTTCCGTTTAAAATAATGCATGGATTTGTTTTTGGAAGGTGTGGCTGTGTGTGCGGTTCCTCTGGAAGTATTCTTCCTCTGAGGGTGTCGGAAATTTCTTTCCGACCGCATGTGTTGCCTTGGTGGTCTCTGGAATTGTGGACCACTATGATTAGCCTTTCCAGCCCTTGAGAAAAGGTTTTGATTGAGCTCAGGCCTCCGATAGGTGTTCCTCCTATCGGGAAATGTCCTTCTCTCAGTATTCCGCTGAGATTTGGATCCCTTGTAAGTATGCTGGCAACTGGCATACTTGTAAGGTTGGGCGTGGAATCTCTGGACAGCTGGTGCTGGCTGTCGGATTCCACTGGCAGCTGACGCTGACTTCCTTGCCTTAGAATAATTCGGCTTAGTCTGCGTCTTCGGGTATGCTGGCGTCCTGTCAGCAGAGGATCTTGCCAGTTGAGGATTTTGTCTTGATGACTCACCTATGTATCTGGACTTATGGTTCCTATGCTGATCAGCCACACGGGACTGACTGGTATTACCAGCTGGTGCTGATGCATTTACCAGTTTGCCCTTACCCTTACCAGTACTGATTCGTTCGGGCTGATTTATGCTCAAATCTTTTGTAAATCCCAACCCGGACTTATCAGAAGGCTTTCTCCAATGAGATAGAGCCTTTTCCAAATCCTTTGAGCCTTTATTCAAAAAATTTATTCTATTTTCTTGCTCCAGAACGAGATCGTGAAAATTATCTCGCTCAGTTTTTGTAATTTGAAAATCTTGGAGCAACTCAAAGTGATTCTTTTTCAAAGTGGCTAGCTCTTCACTGACTGACCTCGATTTTTCAATCTCCTTGGTCAAAACAGAAATTTGATCTTTCAGCGAAGCATTTTCACCAGCTAAGACATTCTTTATTTCATAATATTTTAAAAATTCTTTTTGAAGAATGTCTATGGTGACAGCTTCTGAGTCGGAGCAATGCGACTCAGAATCGTCTAAACAAATAGAAGGCATGATATGCATTTGGGAAGCTGATGATTGTACCTGATCATCAGCTGCAAGTGCCTCTTCACTGTCAGCACTTCCTTCAGCTGACTCCTCCCCAAAAGCTGCCATAAGTGCCAGTAGAGCTTCCTCTTCTGACTCCTCGTCTAACGCATACTCCCCATCATCATGGTCGGGTATGTCAGGCACTTCAGTCCTGGTCAGCATAGCCTTGGCAACGGCCTTGGAGGCGCGCTCTTCAAAGAGCTTCTTTAGCCTTGCCCGCTCATTTTTGTCCACCTGTGGACATTCAAACTTTAAATGATCAGGGGATTGGCACTGGTAGCAAGCACGGGGAGCTCTCTTGATGAATTTGCCGTCTGTTGAGCTCAGAGATACTCCCTGCTTTGACTTGGCTTTCTCCAGAAGGAAAGCCAGTCGTTTCATCTGTTGCTCAAGATCTGCGATAGAGCTCTCGCCGTCTTTTGAGTTAGATCCCGATGTGACTGGGATCTCTTTCGGCTGGTTGTGCTGGGCAGCAGATCTGTCAGCATGGAAGGGCTTCTTGTGCTTCCACTTGAAGTCCTTCTTGACGAAATAAGCTTCGTCTTGAGCTTTGATGCTGGGGGATCCGATATTCCGGATGGCCTCATTCTTGTTCACCATCTGGATGTCCCACTCGTGTGCCTGCAACTGAGCAAATAACTCCTTGGGAGTCATCTTGGACAGGTCCTTCTCCTTCAGAGCTGTGGTCTTCACGAACCAGTCCTCCTTGGGCATCTTGGACAGGATCTTGGCATTAAGATCTTCATTTGAATACTTCCTGTCCAGGGACTTTAGCTCGCTGACGATGGCGTTGAATCTCGCCTCCATCTCCTTGATGGTTTCTCCAGGCAGCATCTGGAAGGACTCATACTTGTCCACCGCAACCTGCAATTTGTTGCGTTTCATTTGATCAGTTTCTTGACATAGACTATCAAGATAATCCCATACTCCCTTGGCATTGTTGAACTGGAGTGCATCCTCCATCAATGACTCTGGAAGACATGCCAGGATCAGTTCATGAGCAATGGAATCCAACTGATTCCGCTTCCTGTCCTCAGCATTCCATTCATCTTGGGGCTTTGGGATCACGGCAGCTGGACGATCTCCTAGCTGGTGCTGAATCTTGGTGATCTCAATCGGCCCTGTCTCTAGCACATCTTTCATCTCTGGATGAATGCTCTTTAGAGAGATAAGAGTCCTCTTTCGCCATGTATCATGCTTCACAGACTTGTAGTCGAGTAGCTTCGGAATATTCATCTTGATGTACCTGAGCTAATCAAACAGACAAGCAAAAAGAAGAGAGCGCAAGGAAACGTGGATCACGGTCCTAAGCGACTCAGATACGAACGGTCTATAAGAACCGTCCGCTCTGATACCACTTGTTGGTCCCGGATTATCAGGGTATAACTTGGCAGCGGAAAATGTGTTAAATCGTTTCTTGCGCTCTGCTGGTTACTCAGCTGACTGGGGCCTTGTCAGCTGATAAGTCAACTGGCACTCTGAGTACTCAGCTGACTGGCAACTGGCTCGTCAGCTGGTAGCTCAAGACTTAGAATGTTTTTAGCCTTGTTTGCACAGTTATATCAGTTTTCAGATATACACCAGCACTTGGGTGCTGGGTTTTAAATCAGTATGAAATGCAGAAAGCTGATAAAAGACAAAGGATTTATAGTGGTTCGATCAACTGATCTACGTCCACTCTCCAGTCGTAGCACTGGAAATTTCACTAAGAGTAATCGGGTACAAGCGTCCTACGATCTATCTCTAGCTGGTGAATGCCTCGTCCACCAGTTCACTAGATCAACCGCTCCCGGCCTTGTCCTTCTTCAACTCTGATCAGCTGGTAGAGTGCGAGCACGTCACTTCAACCTCCACAGCTTCACTGGGTGTTTAGTTCTCCCAAGAACGTGTCTTCTCAATACGGCAAAAAGCCCGTAATAACTCAAGTGCTGGCTGGCACAAGAGCTGCTGTGAACTTCCTCAGAAGAGAAAGAACACCAACGAGATCTGTAACTTACAAGCTGGAAGCTTGAAGTCTCGTGTTTGAATAAATCAACACACGGAAAAGCTTTAAGTAAAGCCTCGAAAGATTTGCTTGCTTGCTTGAGCGTAATAAATTCTGAGTCTTTCGGTAGGTCAAGAGTATTGAATGTTGATGGATCCCAGGTATTTATAGAAGTGGGATCCCATTCAAATTTCTAGCCGTTTGGACTCATCCGGAAAAGGTCTCTGTCCTCGCATGTCCTTCTGACGGCGGCAGGTAGGAATTTCCGGAAAGCGCCATGCTTTTGTCCACTTTATCTGACATTGATCTCTTTATGTCAGAACGGCACTATTCGTCAGTACGAGGAATCGGAACTGGTGTCTTGAACTGATAGACTTTAAGGTATCCTCCCTTAAAGTCATACTTTGTCAGTTTATTCCTCAGACGAATCTTCTTTTTGTCTCTAAGACTCTGGGAGAGCGAATCTTGAATTCTGCTGGTAACATCCGACTGGTAGAACATGCTGGTGATCTTTGTGCTGGCAGTCTCTGCTGGTGACTTTGCGCTGGCACAATCTAAGTCTACCAATTTGTCTGATGTTAACTCTTGGAATCTCCCATGACTGGTGGCTTCACCGCTGGTGAACAGTGTCAGTGAGAACACCTATTCTGCTGGTGAGTTTTGTCAGCCGCCTGCTGATGAAAACCTTCCCAACTGGTGAACAGTAGCCAGTCATTAGCTCTTCTCATGCTGGTGAACAGTGTCAGCACGAGTCTTTGTCAGTCGCTTGCTGGTGAGACTTCTCTCAACTGGTGAGTACATCTCATGCTGGTGAACAGTAGCCAGCATGAGTCTTGATCAGCTGCGACTTACAACTCAAAAGACCTAAACAGGACTTTACATTTGAGATCTAGAGCTATCTAGAGACAACTGACGCTGGTAGGACTTAGGATTTGATCCACCAAAACACCAAACTAGAATCTAAACAAGTAGCTACTGGGGAGAGGAAACTTAGCCAAATTTCCCAACATCTTTGAATTAGCTTTCCAATGCAACTGGAATCGGGTCAATTGGAGTTCGGGAGTGAAAGTTATGGCAAAAAACGTGAGACTGTGCAGAAGGATCGAAAGGGGGAAAAGGTCTCTGTCTCAACCGATTTGAAGTCCATGTTGACCGATGAAATAGGATCTGCATCGACCGACGCAAGCTCCGTGTCGACCGAGACAGACCCAGAAAAAGGAAAAATTGAGATTTTTATGGTTAAATCATATTTTTGGCCCTAGATCCCAATTTATACACTTCTACCTCTATAAATACTCATATAGCTCGAGTTTAGAGGGGATTTCAGTCATTATTCACTCCTCAGTTTAGTTTTAATTCAAGTTTTTGGAGATTGGAGACTCGAACAACCTTTATTTTACATTGTAAGTTTTATTATGCAATTTATTAATATGTTTCTTGTGTTTCTTTCCATCATGAGTGGCTAGAAATCCTAGCGGGTTCTAGGGCTATGCGTAATTAATCATGTTTGCATGTTAGATTAATCAACTCAAAATTGCATGGTTTCAGTTCCTGATTTAATTAATAGAACTTAGAATTGAAGATGGATCGAGAGATGAATTTAATTCTATGTTCATAATTGTTAATCGAATGACCGAGAGAAGAATATTAATAATAGGAAGATGAATTGAATATAATTGGCTTTATGTCTCAAAAGGAAGAGTAATTAAGTATAGGGAATTAAATCTTATATTTTTATTGTTGTTAATTATTATTGTGTTCTTGAGGTCAACCAAGCATATACAGTCACATGATAGTAACCTAGGTTAAAATTGTCCAACAAGGAATTTTAATGCTTTATTTGATTTCCCACCATGATGAGTTGATTGATTTGGCATGTATTCTGATTGATTATTTGCTCTAGAATCTGTGTTCTTTATATTGCTTTTCAAAACCATTAAAATTTTTGCATTGTCATCTTTATTTTCCAAAATCAAAACCCAATTTCTGATTTACTCAAACAATAAGTCTTAAAACTGTGGTTAGTATATGGGATATTTTCGTTGCACAATTCCTCTGGGTTCGACTACCTTTGGGTACATTATAAATTTATTTGTCACTATATTTGCAATTAATCTGCGAATTTTGATGTGATCAGTGTCAAATAAATCATTGTGTCCCTTTACTGCTTTATTTTGTTATTTTGTGTGTGCATATACTTAAAACCCGACACATCAAGTGTTGTAGTATAATATGCAATTAACTTAACGAATATTAGAGCTAAAACACATTTGATAAACAGTTGCTAAATCGAGACCTTAACAAGATAAGTGCAAGACAACATTAATACTTCCGCTGCATAAATAAATACTATGATCGGGGACCAACAGTAACACATCTACAAATTTGTACATATTAAAAAAAAGTTTTGTAAAATTGGATAAGCGCTAGGCGGGCACCTGAGGAGCCTAGCACCTATACGGTCTAAGTGGTTAAAATATTTTTTTTCATATATTTAAATATTCAACATCGTAATAAAATAAAAATGGATCAATGTTACTCAAACGTCCTGAATTAATATTACAATATTTAATTATTTAATTTAATTTTCATTTCAATATCATAAAGGTTTAAATTCTAATATTTCAATCATTTATATTACAGTATTTTAATTCTTGTTTTGAGAAACAATATCTTAATTAATTTTATGTTTTATAATTTATAATTATTGTTATCAATTCATCTCATATATTAAAATTTATTTTGTAATTAAAAAATACAAAATCATCTGATTGACCCGTCTAGTTCGCCTAATCCGACTAATCGACTAAACAATCTGCCTAATTGTGCCGCAAAGCCACCTAGCCAACACCTAGGTGGCGCACAGGAAAAAAATTAATTTTTCGATCGATTACATAATTTTTGTACTGTGACCAACCACCTAACGACTGATTGCTAGGCGCCGATTTTTACATCATCGATTAAAACCGAATCATAGTAATATTGTTAAAACAATCGAACAATATCTGTATTCAAGGAAATTAACGCTATAAAACAGTAGCACAAAGGTAATAGATTAAAATCTACTAAAACCCCCAATTTTTCAACTGGATTAGATCCATGGCTATTATTGTAGCTACTCTTAAATGCAGACTGATGACATAACAAAAGTCGAAATCTAACAGATCCCAAGAAATCCCCTAATACCCAAAACCAAAAAAGTGTAGGAACAAAATGAAAATAATTTAAAAATAAATAAAGCAAACGGATCACTTTGTATCTGCAGCAAAAAGAGTATGTAGCTTGTAGAGTTTTATTTTTCTTAATCATGAGCTGAATCAGTCCCTAAACCTTGGATGTGAGGGTCAGAATGAAGAGTTTTCTTTGCAAGAGTGTGCTTGTTGTTATGCATCCAAACCTTCAAAACCCGTCTTTTTACACCAACTTCTTGGCAGAACTGCTGCACCACACCTTCTTCTTGCTTTTGGATTTTCCATCCAACTTTCTCCGCGAAATTCAGCATTTTCTCCTTCTGCTCCTGACTGAATTTAGTTCTGAACCTCTTTTTCACCATATGTGGCGGCCTCGCCATGTTGTTCCCGTCCTGCTCGTCGGACTCGGAGAGGATAGAGCCACCCATGTTGTACGACATTATCATCTGGTGCGGCGGCACCGCCCTGAGCGCTCCGGCTGCATGGTGGTGGTAGCCGATGGGTTCCGGCCCTCCCAAGTAGCCCTTGTGATGATGATGATGGTGATGGCCCATAAAAAGCTTCCTCCCGGTTCTCGGATTCGCGGCTTTGTGGTAGCAGGAGTCGAAGGATCCCGCCTCGCCGTCGGTTTCTTTGCGGTGGAAATTCCGGTGGCAGTTGCAGGCGGAGCAAGTGAGGGCCTCGAGGGTGCCGTCTTCGCCGCTGGGCATGAATTCGCCGCAGCCGTCGGTGGCGTTGCCGCCCATGGCGGCGGCGTGGTTCTTGAGGCACTCGCGGTACCTGATGATTCTCTTGAAGGGCGGCGCTGCGTGGTCGAGGTCGTGGTCGTCGATGGTGGAGGAGGACATGGGGGGCCCACTGGAGGGGATTTGGGGGCCGGGGCCTCCTCCTTCAGCTGGTGCTGAAGAAGGGATAATAATGTGATTGTGGGATGGTGCAGGAGGGTGATGATCATGGTGATGATGGATCATGTGGCCGTGCCCATGTCCCCCACCATATGTGCTGTTCAGTGGGATTGCCATCTCATCACCTTCTTGACTTGGAAGATCCATTAACCCCTCTCTCTCTCTCTCTCTCTTAGTGTCTGTCACTCGTTCGGAAACCAAAAGGACTAACAAGACAGGACGAGATTAGAGGGCTAAAATAAATGATTAAACCTTAAAAAGTAGGGTTGACTTGGATTTGATCCTAGGCAATGAGCTTTCTCTTTCTCCCCCTCTTTTCTTAACAAAAGAAATGTGCACTCTTTCTCAAGCAAGCCCAATTAGTTATAAATATCTCAGCCGTTAAAACTAATACCTAAGGAAATTAACTGAGTTTGATTGAGTTGAGGAGTTTTTGGAGAGAGCGGGTGAAGAAATTAAAACAAAAAAAAACAAGAAAATGTTTCTTGAAAACACAACTAAGGCAGACAGCTGAGGTTTTTACCTGAAAGAATACACAAATATTTAAAATAGTAGTAAAAGAGACGAAGAGTAGAACTAAAGCTATGAATATATTACTCACAGGCTAAAATATTTCTTCTCTCCAAGCTGAAACACCTTCAGGGGCAAAAGCAACGAGAGGGGTTGTCTTTTGTTAGGCCAAGAAAATGGAAATTAACAAGTAGAATGTGCGAAGAAGAATGGAAGGTCTAGAGAGAGAGAGAGAGAGAGAGTGAGAGTGTTTTGGGTGCTGGTTTGGGAATTGAATGAAGCTTTAAACATGAGCTTATAGGAGCAGTGAGACCCCCCAAAAAAATTGGGAAATGGGTAAAGAAAAAAAATAAAAAAGAAAAGCAAAGCAAATTAATTGTTTTTTTTTAATACAGAGATGAATTGAGGTTGTTTAGAGAGGGAAAAACTAAAGTAGGGGTGGGTTGCTTTGCTTGCACTACTACCAGGCATCAAGTTTACGCCACATAGAGAGCAGTGTGTCAGAGAGTGGAGAAGGACAAAGAAAGATGTGTGTGTGTGTTTCACTGTGTGTATTTATTTGAATATATCTCAGAGAGAGAGAGAGGAATTCTGGAAAAGAAATGAGTTTGAAATTGATCTTAGCCCAAGATAAAAGTAAAAGTGTGCGAGAAATCAACTTTAGTTGACAATCATACAAATAAACATGAGATGAACAATCTACCGGTTTGGACCAGCCAAAAGCTGTTCCTAATATTTTTAATTCTCCTTACTAGGGATGTCAATAAAGCCCGAAATCGATAGGTCGGCCCGAAACCGGTGGGCTAAAATGCGGGTTAGGGTAAAAAATTTCCAACCCGAAATTATTTTTAACCAAACGGGTTGGCGGCCCGAACGGGCTGAGCCCGGTGGGTTGCGGGTCGGCCCGGTGGTTCGGAAATATTTAATAATATATTTAATAATTTATTATTTATTATTTCTAATATTATTTATATCCTACTATACCCATTAATTATATACCTAATTCCCTAGACTTAATTTTCCGTCACAAAAATCTCTCATATCTTCCTCTTTCACTGTCTTCCACTCGTCACTCTCCTAATTAGCGTACCTACTCATTTCTTCCTTTCAAGAATCTTTAGCCACTCGTTGTTAAGTTCACCCAAGTGAAAGCTATATTTAATTTTTTAATCATTATTTTATTATTTTATAAATGTACTTCTATTACTTAAATTAGTTGGTATATAAGGATTGATGTTTTTTTTCTTTTCAAACTATGATTATCCACTTATCACTATTTTTTTGCAAAGATATTGTTATTTGATGTCTTTTATTTTGTTAGTTCATCATTTTCTTTTTTTATTTTGTTTTAGGCGTTGTTAAAATATTTTAAGAAAATTTTTACTAAAATAAACTCGTAAATATTGCCAACCCGACGGGTCAGCCCGAAAATCGGTGGGTTAGGGTTAGGTTCAAGAATTTTTAGCCCGATAAAAATTCAGCCCGATTCAACTCGGACCGAATAGCCCGCAGCCCGATAGGGTTAGCCCGAAACCCGACGGGTTAGCCCGATTGACATCCCTACTCCTTACATTTGCATTTTCTTTTAAGGAAGCCTAATTTATAAATTAAGTATAGTAAAGACTAGCGACATAAATCAACCACTCATGAAAGTTTGATCTCCAACTTTTGGTTGGGAGATCTGCATAATAAATTATGTTACATGGTAGGCAGTCATAGTGACACTCCGATATGCATAAAAATACCCAATATGTAATATTCATTTTATACATTGAAAAAGTCTATTGGTATTAAACTACTTTTTTTTTTTTGTTGAGAAAATTAAACTACATTTTTGCTTTGAAATATTTAACATTCCTCAAAAGAACAAAATATGGTCTTACTTTAATTTAATCCATATCCCATGTTGTTACATTTCACAAATGCATGTTAAATACATATCTACTAATTTGATTTGGGTAATATTTTTGAAAATTTATGGAACTCCGTATCATTTTTAAAAAATTTGAAATTCTTTTCTACATTATAATTTGATTTTGAACTATTTAACTCTATTATTTCTTTAACCAATAATCCTTATCTTAACTGTCCATTTTATTTTAGCCCTAAAAGCTTATATGGATGACTTACGTGGCGCGATGATTTTTAATTTGATTATTCGATATTTTAGTTTTGATTTGTTTTAATTTAAGTTAAAAATTTTAAATATCTAACATTAAAAAAATAATATATGATAAAATTTCATAAGTTTGAATTTATGAGATAGAAATTTATTAACTCCCGAAATTAAGTATATAACCTTTATTGCCCTATAAAATATGGCCTAAAATATAATATAAACACGTGAAAGAAAAACTGATTTTACAAGCGATTGAAAATATAAAATTAGCTATGTGATGAACTTATGAGTTATGTAGGGTTACATGCTATATATAGACTTCTTTTATCAATAACTGTTTGGTTGCCGTACTTCATTATAGAAGAATTAACACTAGCCCTTGTTCGGTGCAGTGATAAATGCATTTTTATCTATAATCAAGAAATTATAAATTTGATCTTACTTAGGAATATGTGGGTGTATGAATTTAAATTAATATAAAATAAAATTAAAAAGAGAATTAACAATCTTCAACATGAGGATTTGGAAAGTCATCTCATATCACACTAGCTATCTTATGGGTGTTGAACTTCCAACTCTGTTTCAGGAGTAATAATTCATACATCTAATAAAAAGATTAACAGTATAACAGTTATTGAACCAAATAAAATTACATCAATATCAATAATAAATTTGAAATTTGAGAACTATTAAATTACACTATAAAATACAAAATATTTTTGGGTAAATTATTAATGGATATTCATATACAACAGACCCAAATTCAATAGAAAATATTTTTGTGTTTATTTTAGTGATCCGGTCAAGATAATAAACTAATAAACCATTCAATTCAAACTTATTGTTTTTGTCAAATTCATATTAAATTGGTTAAACTATCACACACACACACATATATATATATATATAATTATTTTAATTTTGTCAAATATATTATTAAAATACATGTCAAACTATCAGTTTTATTACAAAAGCAAAAACTCAAAGATGAAGTATATATAGACGCGATTCACCAGACGACACTAAACATCTACAAAACTTTGTAATATATTGAATTTTTTCTCAAATTTTTATTATCAGATTTTCTTTCATCATAAATATGAGTGATAGTATGCATTAGATTTGAAACAAAAGTGATACTTTGACACTACTTTATGTATAATATATAGTAATTCATTTGGAAAACTACAATATAATATATTTAATTCTTTATCCTATTAATTTATGGACTTGTATCATAAATTGCTATCCCCTACTCTATTATACTCCCTCCGTCCCGGTCAAATTGTCCACATTTGATCGGGCACGATAACCAATGCATGTGAGTGGTAGTGGGAGTTAGTGGGATGAATATTTTATTGATGAGTGTAGAGAATTTGCTATTTTAAGAAAGTGGACTAATATTGTGGGACAGACGAAAAAGGAAATGTGGACAATTTACTTGGGACGGAGGGAGTATATTCTTTGATGTTCAATTGTTTTATGAGGTATATTCAATATAAAAAGCCTACTATTTTACAATATAAACCAAATACTTTCTCATATACATATAATATACTCCTTCCGTCCCACTTCATTAGTCCCTCTTTTCTTTTTCGTACGTCTCATATAATTATCCCCTTACCTAAAATAAAAAGTTTATTCTCACTCACTAATAAAATACTAATTTCATCTATCTCTTACTACATTGATTATTGTGCCCACATGGTAGGGGACTAATTAAGAGGGACGGAGGAAGTATGTTTTTTTAGTAAAAGTATTCGCATCCTAAATATTTATATTATAGATGGTCTATTAAACACAAATAAAATGTTTAATCATTTATGCTCCGAAAATATTTTAAATATTTAAATATGTGATGTATGGTGTGTGTAAAAACAGAAAATTAATCCTGAAGAGGCAAAGTTTTGAGTGACATTAAGGGAGTCATGATATTAGTGACAAGTGCAATTAATGCAAAACTACCAACAAAGAGAGTAGCATTGACCAATTACATACGCCTCCCATGCAACCCTTGTGATCATTAATTTATTCACCGGTACCTGCTATTATTTCACTAAATAAATACACATAATTTTCATATACTATCCCACTGCGAAACAAAACATAATCTAACCTACTTCACACAATGCTTTTATTACCTAAAAATCTTCTTTATGAGATTTATCTCACATCTACCTATATTATATACCCAAACACGTCTTATTTATCTCACCTTATATCTTGCATTCATTCTTATTGGTATATACATATATATATATATATAGAGATAGTTTTGATTTGATGCTAACCAAAGATCTATAGTAAATAGATATAAATCTCAATTCTTGAATGAATTATATCAATATTTTAGATTAAAGATATTAATTATAAAAAAATAACATAATTTCTCTAAACATAATATATATAATAATTAATTAAGAACAATGTGCTTTAAACATAACCAAAATTATGTTTTATTTTTTAATCATTAATATTTTTATCTCAACCTTGATACTATCAATCTAATGACTGAAATTCATTCTTATCTAGCGCAAATCTTAATTTTTGCATTGAATCTCATTCTCATAAGACGAAATCTAATCCATTGATCTCTTGATTTTAAGAGCTTTCATTAAATTCCAGATTTTGAATAAAAAGTTGAATTAGATGGATAATTTAACATTTTAAAATTAATATTTGCGCACAATCTTTTCGCTCGGAAATTAAGAATTCGCTCCTTTATATTTTTTAAAAAAAGTTGCATATTTGAAGAAAAAAATTGCATTCTGAGAGTTGTTTTGTAATCAGAATTACATATAAACGATCATCCCCTAATTTCGTAGGAAATAATTCCCGAAATTAAGGATTCACTACCTTATTTAGGTAACAAGGTTGTATTATTTCCAGAAAAAACTTGTATTATGCAGGTTTTTTTGTACATGCACAATTTTCCACCCTATTGCAACGTTTTCTCTAAATAAGTTAGCTAATTCTTATTTTCAGAGCTTAATTTAGATCGTGCACAAATATGATTAATTTAAAAAGCTTAATTATCCATCTAATGCCATTTATCATTCTAAATAATGCAACAAATGTTTTTTAAATTAAATTAATCTCAATTGTTAATTTCAATAATTAATGGTCTAGATTTGGTTTTATATCACATTTCCGAGGGTGATAGTCAATATAATGCACCCCTGATAGTCAATATAATGCACCCCCGTATATGTACATGACATCGAGATCTAATGATAAAAACAATGATGAATAAATTTGAACCGGTTGATTGATCATATCACGATTGATATGAAAAACATTCATTCTTAAAAAACTAGCATAATTTCTGTACGCATAATCTAGAAAATAATTAAGTACAATATATTTTGAAAGTAATATATAAAACAAAAAAGTATAAGACTGTGAATAAGTTTCAATAGGGAACGATTAATAATTTTTAATATCTATTTAACATAAATAATTTTTTAACACGTGAACCCACCCCTGCATATATACATATTTATCTTAGTTTGTTGATATCATTATTGGGGACAATTCCATTTATAATACTACAGTGACACAAATACCACAATTTATGGTAATAAACATATAATGTGCAGCGACCAGAATTTAATGAGTAGATGATTTATTATGTTTTCTTTTTTGGCTAAATGCATTTTAAGATAAATCTATTTCCACAATTTAATTTTTAAAGTTTCAACACAATCTAATTTCTAAAGTTAACCTGTTTTTATAATTTATACATACAAAGTTTACATTATAATTCGCAACATTTACAAAATTGCAATTTCACCCCCTATCATTTAAAAAACACATTTCAACTACACATGTCTATTTGCTTTTACAATTTAATTAAAAACTAACCTAGCATTTACAAAACTATATCTCAATTTCTTATTTATTTATTTATTTTTTAAATTTATGTTTTAAATTCTTTTTCGGTTTTTGCAATTTCATTCCTGATATTAATTTGTTTTTGAAAGAAATTACATCTTCATTTATAACTGTTGCCATTTCTGGAAACCAATATAAATAATTTATATTTTTGTTTTTAATATTCATTAGTTAAATTACAAAAAATAGACATTTATTAGAAATAAAATTACGAGAATGAACAAGTTTTAAGAATTACTTTTTTTATAAGAAAAAATTTTATGAATTAAGATGCAGTTTTATAAATGCTAGGCTATTTTTCTAAGTTAAGTTATAAAATAGATAGACATTAATAGTTAAAATATGTTTTGTTATTGGAAATTAAATTACGAAAATGGAATAATGTTTGGAATTAAATTATATGTTTAAAATTTAAAATAGACAAGTGTTAGGTATTAAATTACAATTTTATAAACGTTAGGCTATATTTATAAAAATTGCAAATATTAGGAATTAAATTGAAATTAGCTATTTTCTTTTCTCAAATAATTATCTTGAAAATATATGAGCACTTAAAAATTATAAAAGAAAACAGAGTCCCTAACACGGGGCGTGTTAGAAATTATTGATGCAGTATTTTTTTATCAAGTAAAAATTATCGAACACGAAGACTCAATTCACCCGTTGTTTAAGTAAAAGGTATTGATTATGGACCTTAATATCTAGACGCGATAAAATGACTTTGAATGATCTATTATAAACTACCTAAAATTCTAGAGATTAATGTAACAATTAAATGAAATACCAAATAACTGACTTAAGATTACCAAAGAGAGAATAGTTGAGGAACATAGGATGGATTGGGGTAGATTATGAATATGCTTGGATTTGCTAACTTTACGAAACAATTTCAGTAAGATGATTTGGGTCAATTCACATAACTCTAGTTATTACCCTTAGTACCGGTGCAACAACCATAGATTAATCTCAATCTTAACCTAAGTCTAGGTATATTAATCTCGATTAACTCCCAGAAGCTCAAGAATTTAATAACCTAGATGTCAATTCACCTATTTTCTAAGTGAAACAACACCTAATTATTATTGCAATCCCCTCTAATTATCAAACCTATCAAGTTAGTTCATTGAGGCATACTTTCCAACACATGGTGATCAAGCATGAAAGGAATACAAATTCAAACCAACAATAATAATCAAACCCTTGAAAACATCAATTACTCAAATCCAAACAATATTCTAATCAATCCTAATCCTCAACGATGAGTTTAGCTACTCATGAATACAATGAAAAACATCAAAATCCCAATTTGAATCATAGAAGAGGAAGAGAAAACAAGAAAGCTTAGTGTTTTTAAGATGAGTCTCAATTCTAGCTTCCAAGACTTCCTTCCACCTTCGATTCCCAGCCTTGAGACGTGAAGTTCGCTTCTTTTTCGTGCCTTTTTCTCTCTAGGGTTTTCAAAAGTCGAACCCTTATTTTGTGACACCCCTTGGCCTTTTATAGTTGAGAAATCCGCAGCCCAGCAATTCGATCCCGAACGGGATCTTCCTTTGAAAACTTCCATCCCGAGCGGGATGGATTAAACTTCACGCTGAAGAAACCCGACAGGTCCCAAACGGGATGGATAGGTCCCGAACGGGATGGGCTTCGGCCTTCCCATTTATTCTCCTCAAATTCACGCCAAATTTCCGAGTTCCCAACGCAATGGAGCATCCCGAGCTTGGGTCCCGAGCGGGATCGGCCTGTCCCGAACGGGATGGGCCTCAAATTTCCGGCTTTTTGCCCCTTTTTTAGTCCCAAACGGGACGTGTGTGTCCCAAACGGGATTCACTTCGCCCTCAGCTACAATTTTGCTCCAAAACTCGAGTTTCTAGCACATTTTATGTCCTGCACACTCAAAACAACTCTAGAACACCAAGTGAAGGAAAATCAACGAAAAGAATAGATATGTGTGTGATTTGTGCACCTAATCCTCATCAAATCATTCAATTCAGACTCCAAAAACAGTACAAATTACGCACATATCAAACCCCCCAAACTTAAACCTTTGATTGTCCTCAATCAAAAACAAAAACTAGATTTTCATTCGCTTGGTGCAATGCTTCACGGCTCACCACTATCTATCAATGCATATTTCAATCTCACAAAGTTTTCATTATCTACCATGTTTAGATTAATGCAAAGAACTCAACCTTACCGGCATGTGATCATATAAGGTGTAACACTCACACTCAGCTGTATAAGGTAAAAAAATTTCTTTCTTTCACTCAAGCACAAGTACACAAGTTTCATTCATATCGTTCATCTCTACCATATTTGTTCACATTGAAACATCGTCCTAGAATCAAATAGGACTTTTATCGGGTTGTAACGTGGCTTACTAACAAGTAGGGTGTTTTAGGCAAAAGTGACTCATTCATCCTAACCCTTTTCTCAACATTCAACCAATCAACCCTTCAACACATAAGTGCATACTTCTCTTCTACAATCTGAGAATTTCTCACTTTTTTTTCACTGAATATGCATTCAAACCTTCTTTCAATTATTTTTCTTATCTTTCTTTTTCTTTTCACTTCTCTTTTTCTCTTTCCCACACAATATATATTTTTTTCAATCATTATTTCAACTCACACACAGAATTCAATCCAAGCACTCACTTCTTCTTATCTCAACTCATCCCAACCCACAACTTGTTCCTAAACACACATGTAAGAATTTAAGGCTCAAAGTGGCTCCGAAACAATGGTTAGGGCAATTATGTTTCCACCTTATACTCCAATAATATCAAAGATAGGTACTAAGAAAGAATGGCCTAAGATCATTTTCTAGTTCAATGTAACATGTTAAACTACGTGGCATTGACAGACTCTACTCATTCTGCTTGTGCTCGCCTCTCACAACCAATCAAAAATGAGATAAAATGGACTCATTAGGCTCAAACCTCACAAGTTTAAAGTTGTTGAGTTCTAAGCATTAATATAACATGACGTCAAATGCCAAATTTGTTCAACCAAAAGCATGCATCAATTTCAAGTTATTCCGCCCTATCATGAGCTCATACGATTCAAATCATGTTCATGCCTCGTCACGAATTCAATCTCAAGCCTAAGTTATCACAATCAAGCATACCTCACTTGCAAGTACTCAAATTCAGAATAAATCATTCAATTCATGCTAAGTGTGAGAGTTAAATGTAAGAGTGTATGTACCCCACTTTCGACAGTTTACGAGGTAGAAAACAAAAAATTTCGGCATGGTTCCGCTTGTTAAAGCTCTATCCACCTGTATCATCACCGTAGCAAACAGCAAAAACCAACAATTTCCAAATATCAACAACTTCCATCAGTCAAAGATTAATCATTTTACAACCAAATCGAACTACTTCAAAACAAGTACAATAAATGAATCCTAACTCAACTAACTAGGTGTTCAGTACAATAGAAAACAGGTAAATCAGTTCCAACATAACAAGTAAAAGGATAGGGATAGAGAGAGAACCGACTTCCGTCCAACCCCCCTAAAATTAGTCCGAAGACGACTAACTTTGAAAAGGCGGAAAGACAGTGATCACTGCTGGGTAGAGCCCGGAGCATCATCATTCCTCCTGCGCCTCCGATAGTAAGCAGGAAACTGAGCAATCAAGTCGTTCAGCTCAGTCTCGACGCCGGATAATCTGGTGTTCACTCCATCAAATCTTTGCTCCATCCAAGTCCTCTGGGTACCCATATCAGCTCTCAGTCCAGTCACCTCAGTCGCCAAGCCGGCCATCCTCATGTCCAGTCCGGCCATAGAAGACGACATGCTCTGCATCATCTCCATCATCTCAGTCTGCCAAGGGCGACGACCTCCAGCTGAAGACGTCCCGGCGCCCTGCTCGCGCTGTGGCTCCTCCTCATCATTGGACTCCTCCTCATTGTCCTCCTGGACAGGGATAGTGTACTCATAACTCCCATACGTCCCATCTCGGCCTTTTTTGTACCATCTGGCTCTGTGCTCGGGCGAGTCCAACAAAAGGTTCGCCTCAGAATCGGGAGCAATAATGGTGATGGCAACAATATTAGGCAAAATCAACCAAGCATCGCCGACCACCTTATACAAGAAGGCATTCTCCCGGAGAACGGATATGTATTTCGCCAAGGTAAGCACCGGGAGGTCCACCACAGACGGTGGCACCTCCGTCCCTCTTCTCGGGATCTGGAAGTGGTCGAGGATGGGAGTGATCAGGCCCCCACAATAAATGTTGGTGCGGGTGGGGGGTCGGCTCCAATTGTCCATGGCTACAGCGGCCATGGAGAAAGGGGCTCCAGCAAGTAAGAAATGGAGCAGAAAAAGCTCCGACATGATGACGTTGTTGCTCTCATGGCGGCCGGAGACGGAGTTAGCAACGCTCTCGTGGGTGTAACGCAGGATCGGACTCCTAATGAGAGAGCCCTTAACCAGCTTCATCCGTAGAGTGCCCAAAACAGTCTCGCCGGAAATCATTTGCCAGAAATCCTTGGGATGGAAGTCCTCGGGGACGTATCTTGATTCCTCTACACAGCCATAAATAGCATCGAGTTGTGCACGCTCCAAAGTGTAGCTTTTGCCCTCCATTTTGAATGTTAGGTGGCTAGGCCAGTTTCCGGGGCTCCTTCGCACAGAAGCGGAAGCCAAAAATTCCCTCGTTTGCTCCTCAAACGCTGGCCACCTTTTGTCAAGCAAAGCGTCCCATCCAATATTCCTCAACAAGGTTTCGACATCCTCCTGGATTCCTAATGCGGGAAGAGTCACTGGGCAGGGGTATTTAGAACCGTTAACCACACACTTGCTTAAGGCCTTCAGTGTTTTGTACTCATCATCGGTGAAATTAGAGGGGCGTGCAACACGAGTATTGGGTGCCATATTCTCTGCAACAAGCAAACCAAAAATCATTCACCCATTCAAACCAAGAGATAACCGAAACTTCACAATTGCACAACTTCAAAGCACAAATAATTCCCCCACAATCTATCATGTACATGAAGGATTTATCTAGACATAATCATAAACCCACAATCTCACATGAGTACATTCACAATTTAAGAAAATAAACCCAAGCCCTAAATAATGCAAGGATAATAAATCACCCCCAAATTTCACAACACATATAGAATTCCAACACCAAACATGTATTGAGGCATTTAATCGAACACCTTATGTGCATTAACCATAAAACCCTAGGTGAGGAGTCTAAACATGAATAATCCCCAAATCAATTGTTCAAACTTGCAAAATTCAACAAAAGCATGAAAGAAACATGAAAAGGGAGGAGAAATTACCTGATAATCGCCGAAAAAATCGAAGGAATGCAAGAGAAAGAAAGGAAATACCGTTCGGTAGGAAGAAAAAGGGCGAGAAAATTTGATTCCGCGCGGCACACCTATATATACTCGCGACCCGTCCCGAGCGGTACAACCCTATCCCGCTCGGGACGGCCTGACCGGCTCGGTTTGCGGCCCACAAAAAACCGGTCCCGAACAGGACACAAGGGTCCCGCTCGGGATGCCCCACGGCTTTTCCGACTTTTCGCGCAAATTCCCATCCCGAGCGGGATGTGAAGCTCCCGCTCGGGATACGTCAAACTCGTCCACAAGTTACACATCCCGAGCGGGACTGGTTGGTTCCGCTCTGGATTGACCTCGACCCGGCAGTGATTTTTTTTAATTTTTTGCATCCCGAACAGAATAAAATGGTCCCGCTCGGGATTTGTCACGGCCCTTCGCGTATTTTTCCCCCAATATGAAGCGTTTTCGTCCCTACGTCACTCCAATCAACTTCCAACAACATTAGTAACACAGAGTTCCCCCCAAACTTGATACAATGCAAAACAATATCAAAACAAATGCATGCTAATCTATTAACGAAACAAGATAAGTAAATCTAACTTGGGTTGCCTCCCAAGAAGCGCTGCATTTAACGTCGGGAGCTCGACGAACTTACCTACTTACCTTCATGAAAGGGAGATTTCATTCACAGTTCGAGGTTGCTCGGAAGTGTGAAATCGCTTAACCTGGTGCCCATTCACCTTGAAGTAGTGGCCATCTTCAGTCTCCAGTTCCAAAGTACCATTCTCAAACACTTCTCGCACCTTGTATGGCCCTGTCCAACGAGAACGGAATTTACCCGGAAATAATTTCAAACGAGAATTAAAGAGAAGAACCATATCACCTTTGTAGAACTTCTTCACTCGAATCTGTCGGTCGTGAAATCGTTTGGCTCTCTCCTTGCACAACTTTGTGCTCTCATATGCCTCGTGTCTCCACTCATCGAGCTCATTCAACTTCTGCACCCGATCCTCCTGAGCTTTCAGAAAATCCAAGTTCAATGTCTTGATGGCCCAAAACGCCTTATGCTCAACTTCAACCGGAAGATGGCAGGACTTGCCATAAACCAATTGGTATGGGGACATGCCGATGGGTGTCTTGAAAGCTGTCCGGTAGGCCCACAAAGCCTCATCAAGTCGCTTACTCCAGTCCTTCCGACTCAATACCGTCTTCTCCAGCACCTGCTTGATCTCTCGATTGGCCAGCTCAGCCTGCCCATTGGCTTGCGGATGATAGGCTGTTGTTACTCTTTGTCGCCCCCCATATCTTGCCAGAAGTTTATCCATGAGTTTGTTGCAGAAGTGACTGCCTCCATCACTCACCAAAGCTCTGGGAATGCCAAACCGAGCAACTAAAGCCTGCAAAAACTTAAGCACCACTTGAGAGTCATTATTAACAGTGGGTATGGCCTCTACCTATCGAGACACATAGTCCACAGCAAGAAGAATATATTTAAACCCAAACGATGGTGGAAAAAGGCCAATAAAGTCAATGCCCCAAACATCAAATATATCCACTTCAATAAAGATCTTTTGGGGCATCTCATCCCTTCGGGTTATAATCGTCCTCCATTCGCTCTGATGAACACACCTACGGATAATACCTTCAATGCGGTTCGGTTCGCACCAAAATGACCCCCACTTACCGAATGGTGGCATTCTTCTATAATCGTCCTCCATTCGCTCTGATGAACACACCTACGGATAATACCGTCAGCACACCTGCGGAACAGGTACGGTTCTTCCCAGTAGTAGTACTTGGCCTCCTTCAGAAATTTCTTCCGCTGATAGGGCTCCAAATCAGGAGGTAATACACCTGCAACAAAAAAATTACAGAAATCTACATACCATGGAACACTAGCAACAGCTACAGTCATAATCCTCTCATCAGGAAAATCTTCCTTAATCAACCTATCCTGATTGTCACCCTCAACTGGATTCTCTAACCTAGAAAGATGATCTGCAATTACATTCTAACAACCTTTCTTATCCCTAATTTTCATGTCAAATTCTTGTAAAAGCAAAATCCATCTAAGCAACCTAGGCTTCGAATCAGTTTTAGCAAACAAGTATCTAATTGCTGCATGATCAGTGTAAACTACAGATTTTGAGCCTATTAAATAAGCACGAAACTTATCATAGGCATAAACAACATCAAGTAATTCTTTCTCAGTCACAGTGTAATTCAATTGAGCAGGATTTAATGTTTTGCTAGCATAGGCAATAACTCTAAAAAATTTATCCCTAATCTGTCCCAGAGCTACCCCCATAGCAGAGTCACTAGCATCACACATTAAAACAAAATCCTCCTCCCAATCCGGAGTCACTAACACAGGAGCTGTTACTAATGCGTTTTTCAACCTCTCAAAAGCCTTCACACAGTCTTCACTAAATTCAAAGGGGACATCTTTCTCTAGCAAACTACACAAGGGTTTGGTTATTTTGGAAAAATCTTGGATAAATCTCCTATAGAACCCAGCATGTCCCAAGAAACTCCTAACCCCTTTAACTGTCTTAGGCAAGGGGAGTTGTTCAATTGCTACCACTTTAGCCTTATCAACCTCTATCCCCCTACTAGATACCTTATGTCCTAATACGATTCCCTCTCTAACCATGAAATGACATTTTTCCCAATTTAATACAAGGTTAGTCTCCTCACATCTCTGCAACATAGTTTTTAAATTCTCTAAGCAATCATCAAAAGACAAACCAAACACAGAAAAATCGTCCATAAAGACTTCCATAATTTTTTCAATAAGACCATGAAAGATGGACATCATACACCTTTGAAAAGTCGCCGGTGCATTGCACAGCCCAAAGGGCATCCTCCGATAGGCGAAAATCCCGTAGGGACAAGTGAAGGCTGTCTTTTGCTGGTCTTCAGGTGCCACCACAATCTGATTGTATCCAGAGTATCCATCCAAGAAGCAATAATGAGACTTTCCTGCAAGACGGTCAAGCATTTGATCAATAAAGGGTAACGGAAAATGATCTTTAAGAGTAGCATTATTTAAAGCCCTGTAATCAATGCAGAAAAACCATCCGGTAGTTGGTCTCTCAATAACTTCTTCTCCTCCAGGCTTGATAACCTTCTCGAAACCCCCTTTCTTCGGAACCATGTGAGTCGGGCTGACCCACTCACTATCACTCGGAGCATAGATGATATTATTATCCAGCAGCTTCGTCACCTCCTTTTTCACCACCTCTTGCATCTTCGGATTCAGTCTCCTTTGAGGTTGTCTTTTTGGCTTGCTCCCTTCTTCCAGAATAATTTTATGCATCACAATAGACGGGCTGATCCCCCTTATGTCAGAAATTCGCCACCCTATAGCTGATCTGTGCATCCTCAGGACCCTCTTCAGCTTTTCAATCTCCACGTCAGACAATGCAGAGTTAATAATGACTGGATAAGTGTCCTTCTCCCCAAGGAAGATGTATCGGAGGCTATCTGGCAATTCCTTCAACTCCACCACTGGGGCTTCGTTCTTGCTCTGTTCCTTCTTCAATCTCGCCTCTAGCTCCTCCTCCTTAGTCCTCAATTCCAGAAACTTCACATCCTGCTTTGGTTTGACCTCTGGTGCATCTTCCAACGCTTTCACCATCTCTAGCAACTGATCACAAATCTCATAAAGCTCATCAAAATCAAGGTTAGAGTGCAGAGAGTCATGAATAACCTCCTCCAGAGCATCTTTCTTCTCATGACCAAAAGACAAAGGGAAAGATATTACCTCAATGTTGTTGCACTCGTCATACCTGTCCTCGTGCTTCTTCATTGCATCTGAGATGGAGAATGTAATCTTCTGGTCGTTGAAACGGAGAGTCAGCTCTCCTTCCCTCACATCAATCAAGGCTCCTCCAGTGCGCAAAAATGGTCTCCCTAGAATTAACGGCACATTCTTGTCTTCCTCCATATCCAGAACTACAAAGTCCGCTGGGAATATAAAATCCTTGACTCGGACCAGAACATCTTCTACAATTCCTTTCGGCTGTGATAGAGAGCGATCTGCCATTTGGAGAGTAATGGTGGTAGTTTTGATCTCCCCAATTTGCAGTCTATTGAAGATAGATAGCGACATCAGATTAATGCTCGCACCCGAATCACACAGTGCATGGCCAAACTCCAACCCACCAATGACACAAGAGATGGTGAAACTCCCCGGATCTTGCCTCTTGATAGGCATCTTTTTCTGGATCACTGCACTGCACTCTTCAAACAAGTTCACTGTCTCAAACTCTCCAAATCTCCTTCTTTGTGTTACCGATTCCTTCAGGAACTTGGCATAACCAGGAATATCTTGCAAAACCTCCAGCACTGGCAAGTTAATCTGCACCTTTTTCAAATGGTCTAAAAACCTTGCAAATTGCTTGCTCAACTTATTCTTCGGAAGTCTTTGAGGAAAGGGTATGTTGCTTCCCTTGGAAATTTCCTCAGATGTGCTCCCCTTTTGTGTTTTGACTAGCTGGGGAGTCACTTCTGTTTCAATCTCCTCCTCTTCTGAAATTTTATCCTGGTGCCCTAGTTTGTCTTTACCCGCTGTGGGGTTACTGGGCTTATCATATGACCTACCACTTCTTGTGGTTATAGCACTGCAATTCTTCTTCGGGTTGGCTTCAGTATCGCTGGGAAACTACCCCTGCTTATGACTCCCGCTCACATGCTTAGCAATCTTAGAGATCTGATTCTGCATTTCTGTCATCATACTGTCGTATTTATCAAATCTCTTCTCAAGTTCCTCTTCTCTCGAACTTTGTCCTGTTCTGTCCTGCTGCCCATACTGCCTCCTCATATTATCACCCCATTCCCTTGATTCGATCCTTCTCCTCGCTGCTCAAATCCAGGAGGTGGATTCATAGCATTATTCGGATTCCCATAAGATAGATTCGGGTGGAATCGGTTATTGGGATGATATGGAAGGTTATCATTCTGATAGTATGGCCTTCGGTAGTTCCCATAATTTCCTCTGCCAATGTAGTTCACATCATCAACTGACTGGGCTTCCAATTGTGCCATCTCGCTGTATTGATTCGGAATCTGAGTTCCTCCCCTTGAGGAACTCCCCATTTACTGCTGTTGCTGTTGAGTTCTATCCAAAAGAAGAAGATCCATCTTTGTTTCCAAAGAAGCCATCTCGCTGTACCGATTTGGAATCTGAGTTCCTCCCTTTGAGGAACTCCCCATTTGCTGTTGTTGCTGTTGAGCTCTATCCAAAAGAAGAAGATCCATCTTTGTTTCCAAAGAAGCCATTTTTTCCTTCATCTCTTCCTGATCTCTTGTAGCAGCGACACTCTTCACAACTCTATAATCCCTTCTTTCTTTCGGCCACTTGTAACTGTTTTCGGCCAGCTTTTCAATCGCCTTCATGGCCTCATCTTCCTCTAGATCAAGGAAGTCTCCTCCAACAATATTATCCAGTCGGAGTTGTGTGTCATTATCTACTCCAACATAAAAGAGGCAAATTATTTCTGCATCCGACATCCCATGTTTTGGACATTTCCTCAGCATCTCTGGAAACCTGTCCCATGCCTCGTACAGCGGCTCATCATATTGCTGGCTGAATGCCTGAATTTCTGCCTTCCTTTTCAGTGTCAGCCCTGGTGGGAAATACTTCAGCAAAAACTTCTTCTTCAGATCTGCCCATGTTCTTATCTCATTCTTTTTCAATCCTATCAACCAAGACTTAGCTTCGTCCTTCAAGGAGAAGGAAAATAGGTACATCCTGATTTGCTCCTGGGGGACTTGATTGATCTTTATCATGTATGCCACCTCCAGGAACTGCGTGATATGACTGTTCGGATCTTCATTAGGTTTCCCTCCGAATTGATTCTTCTGTACCATCTGAGCAAGCTGGGGTGTGATCTCGAAATGAGTAGCGTCAGTCCGCAAATTGAATCCATCAGTAGATTCTCCTCTCGAAGGTCGGAATAGATTTTGAAGAGGATTTCTCCATTCTTCTCTACGCTCCCGTTCCCCCGCGTTATTGTTAACTTGGGCTCGGACTTCTTCCAGCTATCTTTGCAGATTCTCGATCAGCTGTCTGTCATTCCTTTGATCTTCCTCAGCCATGTCTTCTTTCACTACTACCTGTGCTGCCTGTTCTTGTATTTTCTTTGCCTTAGCCCTTGTAATCATGCTCCACCTGCACCAACAAGAACTAGAATTAAGTAACTATATAATAAACCTAGACTACCAAGCTCGTAAATCCCCTAATATCAAACAACGACCTACACCTTGAGTCCCCGGCAACGGCGCCAAAATTTGATGGAGTATTTTTTTATCAAGTAAAAATTATCGAACATGAAGACTCAATTCGCCCGTTGTTTAAGTAAAAGGTATTGATTATGGACCTTAATATCTAGACGCGATAAAATGACTTTGAATGATCTATTATAAACTACCTAAAATTCTAGAGATTAATGTAACAATTAAATGAAATACCAAATAACTGACTTAAGATTACCAAAGAGAGAATAGTTGAGGAACATAGGATGGATTGGGGTAGATTATGAATATGCTTGGATTTGCTAACTTTACGAAATAATTTCAGTAAGATGATTTGGGTCAATTCACATAACTCTAGTTATTACCCATAGTACCGGTGCAACAACTGTAGATTAATCTCAATCTCAACCTAAGTCTAGGTATATTAATCTCGATTAACTCCCAGAAGCTCAAGAATTTAATAACCTAGATGCCAATTCACCTATCTTCTAAGTGAAACAACACCTAATTATTATTGCAATCCCCTATAATTATCAAACCTATCAAGTTAGTTCATTGAGGCATACTTTCCAACACATGGTGATCAAGCATGAAAGGAATACAAATTCAAATCCACAATAATAATCAAACCCTTGAAAACATCAATTACTCAAATCCAAACAATATTCAAATCAATCCCAATCACATCCAAATCCTCAACGATGAATTTAGCTACTCATGAATACAATGAAAAACATCAAAATCCCAATTTGAATCATAGAAGAGGAAGAGAAAACAAGAAAGCTTAGTGTTTTTAAGATGAGTCTTCAATTCTAGCTTCCAAGACTTCCTTCCACATTCGATTCCCAGCCTTGAGACGTGAAGTTCGCTTCTTTTTTGTGCCTTTTTCTCTCTAGGGTTTTCAAAAGTCGAACCCTTATTTTGTGACACCCCTTAGCCTTTTGTAGTTGAGAAATCCGTAGCCCAGCAATTTGATCCCGAACGGGATCTTCCTTTGAAAACTTCCATCCCGAGCGGGATGGATTAAACTTCACGCTGAAGAAACCCGACAGGTCCCGAACCGGAAGGATAGGTCCCGAACGGGACAGGCTTCGGCCTTCCCATTTATTCTCCTCAAATTCACGCCAAATTTCCGAGTTCCCAACGCAATGGAGCATCCCGAGCTTGGGTCCCGAGCGGGATCGGCCTGTCCCAAACGGGATGGGCCTCGAATTTCCGAGATGGATCGAGAGATGAATTTAATTCTCTGTTCATTATTGTTAATCAAAAGACCGAGATGTGAAGATTAATAATAGGAAGAGAAATTGAATATAATTTGTTTTCTGTCTCAAAAGGAAGAGTTGTCAATTATAGGGATTAAATCTTATATTTTTATTGAGGTTGATTATTATTGTATTCTTGAGGCCAATCAAGCATATACAGTCACATGATAGTAACCTATGTTAAAATTGCCCAACCAATGAATTTTAATACATTATTTGATTTCCCACCATGATGAGTTGGTTGATTTGGCATGTATTCTGATTGATTATTTGCCCTAAAATCTGTCTCTTTATATTTGTTTTCAAAACCCTTTAAATTTCAATATTGTTATCTTTAAATTTCAAAACCTAAACCCAAATTTCTGTCTACTCAAATAATAAGTCATAAAATTGTGGTTAGTATATGAGATAGTTTCGTTACACAATTCCTCTAGGTTTGACAACCTTGGGGTATCTTAAAAATTTATTTGCCACTGTATTTGCAATTTATATGCGAATTTTGTAGTGATCAAATTGGCGCCGTTGCTGGGGAGTTGTTAGATTTTATCTTATTACTAATTTGTTTAAAGATTAATTGGACTGAGTTTTTATTTTATTTAAATTCTATACGTGTGCGTGTGCTTGGTGTGGAATTTTGTGTACTGTTTTGACCGACGCACGTGCCACGTCGGTCGACGCAGATTGTTTCGCATTTGTTGACACACATCCCGCGTCGGTCGACACAGACTGATTTTCTGTTTTTGTCTATTTTCTCAGGTCTTGCATGTATACGAAGGCCCAAGGGAAACCACTTGAAGTCTTTGATCCAGAAATTGATGCAACCATCCGTAGGAGACACAAAAACAACAAAATTACTGATATGGATCCACCGCACAACCAGAATGAGGAAGATGATCATGAGATGCCACCTTTGGAGGACCCGAACACCCAAATCACAACGAGGAGTGCCCTACTGCTGGTCCAAGAGATAAATCAGATGCGAGAATTGGTTAAGCAACTGATGGTGGAAAGGGAAGTAGAGAGAGCTGAGGCTGCAAGGAGAGATATAGAAAGAGAGCAAGAAATACTGCGCCGAGAGGACTCGGACAATGAGGATCCCAATGCCATGGCAAGGAAGTACAGACCGCAACCCGGTAATGAGGGATTTGTTATTGGTATCAATGCCAATAACTTTGAACTCAAAATCGGTCTTATTCAGATGGTTCAGCATAACCAATTTGGTGGTCGAGCTGTGGAAGACCCTTACACTTATCCCCGAATTTTTGTGGAGGTGTGTGAGACCATCAAGTAGAATGGAGTTACCCAGGATGTGATCCGTTTATGCCTATTCCCCTTCTCACTTTGGGATCAGGCTCGGACGTGGTTTACATCTCTGGATTGCAGCAGCATCTGCACTTGGGCCGACCTCCGAGCAGAGTTCCTTGGCACTTTCTTCCCACCTTCCGTGATCATTCAAAAGAAGTTGGAAATTTTGCAATTTCACCAAAGGATGGACAAGCCCTTGTTCGAGGTATGGAGCAGGTTCAATGAGCTGTTGAGGAGTTGTCCCGGCCATGGAGTCGACACTGAAGAGCAGGCCCACATCTTCTATAGGGGGATGAATGAAAGAACTCAAGAATTGGTGGACAATGCAACCGGAGGTTCTTTGATGAGCAAGTCACCTAAAAAAGCCCTCAAGCTGTTTAAGAAGATGGCCTTGCATACTCAACAATGGGAAAGTTTGAGGAGGCCTTAAGTCAAGGCAATTGAGAAGAAGGAACCAGATGACACCCTTAAGCTAGAGATTGAAAAGCTCAAGGGGGAGATGGAAAAACTAACCTCAAATGTTTTTGTTGTTTCTGGTGCACAGGTTGAACCCGTTTCTAATGTGAATTTCATGAATCGAGGAGGCTATTAGAATCAATATCAAAATCAGCAATGAGGTGGACTGTTTGTCCCGGATCAGAGTACTTATGATGTGCAGCGAAAGTATAAAGACAATTATTTTCACTCTTAAACTACAGGCAGTTCAGATTCAGCTTCACTTAATTTTCGAGTGACGGTTTTAAAAACACAGTTTTGATTAACTGGCAAGTTAAATTGCCAAAGTACAGTTTTAGGTTGTCAACAGTATACGCTTCAACACTTTTTGTCAAGTGTTGAAGGTTTCAAAGCACGATTGAGAAGTGTATGAAATGCAATATAAGTAAAACTGTAAATGACGCAGGATATTAATAGTGGTTCGGAGCTTTAAGTCATACATCCACTATTTGGAAATTAATCCGGCAATTCACTAAGTAATGAAGATACAATCCTCACGATCTATAGTCAACTAAGCCACTGTCCACAACAGAATGGTGCACTCGCCCTGGCTGTTGTTCTTCACTCCTTCTTCAGTTCATCGAAGCCAGGTACCACCTCGAAGTCTCCTCAGAACTGGTAGTCATCGGAAATAGATTGAGGACAAACCTCCCATCTCCTTCTCCGGTGGATGGATGGTTCAGTTCTTCCCAGAACGTAAGCTTGTCGGCTGACGCCCGTGATAACCTTATTTCCCTTAGAAAGGAAGGCTGCTGTGTTCTCACTTGAAAAGTAGGAACACCAAGAGAATAGACTAAGTCAGAAGACTTAATCCTCGTGCACACTAGGTCACACGGTGAATCTCAGAAGATTAATTAAGCAATAATGCCTCATGTTCAATAAATGAACCACGCAAATAATGTCGTTCTGTTGAGAGCTTTCAATGTGTTAGAGTTTTCAATTCGGCAGAGTAACGACAAGCTTTTAATATGTTCGAAGAGGTATGTTTGTCTCTGAATCTCCTTCTATTTATAGTTGGAGATATGAAAGTATCCGGTAGAGACATTTAGAAGGATGTCCATTCAGAGTCCATCCTTCTCTGTAAAGTAGACCTATTCCTCTGCCTTTTCTGAACCACTGCCGTAATTTTTGTAGGGCAGTTTGTACTTGATGTGTTAGACGCCGAACAACGTTGTATGCCAGTCATAACTGAGCGTTTCCTTTGACTTCTTTAATGTTTATTATGACTTATCGACATCTTTTCTCTTCACTTATTCCTTTGACTTAAAGCTGTCCTGATCAGAAACTGTTAGGGCCTCTCAACAGTTTCTTTATGAAAACTGTATCGACAGTTTTCATTGATATACGATTCTTGACAGTTGGAATACTGTTTGCACAGTTTTCCGCATCCGTTACTCTGCTCAGTTTTTCTTTTTAGGACGACTTCTACTTCAAAAATTGTTCCACAGTTTTTGACAG
This sequence comes from Plectranthus barbatus, assembly GCA_026898455.1. Classification (NCBI taxonomy): domain Eukaryota; kingdom Viridiplantae; phylum Streptophyta; class Magnoliopsida; order Lamiales; family Lamiaceae; genus Plectranthus; species Plectranthus barbatus. The sequence continues at coordinate 141,032 of JAPKLW010000558.1, read as the reverse complement.
TTCTCTTCTCCTAGACTATTACAACTTGATCATCCTATACAAGGATTACATGAGGTAATAACTCTAAGACCTAGACTTTGGTACACAGTTTTGACACATCAAAACATCAATTTTAAAGGTGGGATTTCTACATCAACACCTAACAATTTTCTCCTTTTTGATGTTGTCAAAACCATACCTCTAAGTCTATCTAAGTCGGCAAGAAGATGCAGTTGATCTGAGTTTACAAATTTTGTCAGTCTAACACTACTCAAAATTGTGCTTCTTTTATACTCGACCTACTCTAATTGATCTTCCCCCTGAATGGGAGAGAACATTCTTGATTAATATAAATTAAATTAGAGCAATAAGAGAACAAAATGCTGATCACATTGGAACATATGGATTCTGCCAGTCAAGAATCAAGGTTAGAGAAAATGAGTAGTTGTCTTCAAACCAACAATTTTTCACTTTTCACTATATATATTATCGATTACAAGTACATGAAAAGTTTTAAAACTGCAGTGACAAAAGAAGACATACAAAACATAAAAAAACTTCAGAAGAGCGGAACTACTCTTTTTGCTTGTCTTGATCCTTGTCCTTTCCCTCTTGATTTGACAGATCTGTGTCTTTTGGCTTTGAGAAAGTTGCGGCAGAAGTGGAGGATCCTGCTTGCACATTAAGACTTGCAGCCACTTCCATGAAGAGTTTCAACTCTTGTTCTCCAGAAGCCTTTAGTGCTTCTAATTGCATTTTCATCTCTTCGTCCCGCAATCTTCGCTCCTCTTCTCGCGTTTCAATCATTTTAAATTGCAGCTTCATCTCTTCATCTCTTCTCTCTTCCCCCTTTTTGACAAAATCAAAAATAGTAAAGAATCTTTTATCCATTTCCTGTCTCAGAACATCAAGGGGTATAAGAGGTGCAGCCACAGAGATGGGATCAGGAGACAATGTTCTTTCAAGTGTAGCCAGTGTTCTAGCGTCTCCGCTAGTTTGACTCTGAGATATAGCAGTAGAGTTTTCTGGTTGAGGTTGGGCTTTGCTGTTTCTTCCATCTTCTTCTTTTTGCTTGGCTACTGCTGCTGCTGCAATTCTTTCCTATTCGGCAGCGACTTCTTCTTCCTTTCTAGTGGCTTTAGCAACTGCTGATTCTTCTTTTCTTCTCAGTTCAGCTGCTGCTTCTTCCTCTTGCTTTCTCTTTAGCTCAACAGCTTCCTCTTCTTCTCGTTTCTTTTGTTCTGCCTCAATTCTCTGTAGCTCAGCTTCGCGGTTTAGTCTTTGAAGGTCCTCTTCTTCTTTGCAAATTTTATGAGCTTTTGAGACAGCATATGCTTCAGCAGTTTTGATGTGGAATAGTTGCTGAAAATGCTTTTGTAGAAACAATTTTGCTTCTCATTGGCGAACAAGATCGATAGCTTTCTCGGCAGTTTCTGCAAGAGTTATTGCTTGAGAAAGTCTTATTGCTTGAGCCAAGTTCTCTTCATCTTCTTTCCTGAGTTTTTCTTCCTCTTCTTTTCTTAATCTTTCTTGCCCCTGTTCTTCTTCCTTTTCTAACTGTGAGAGACGTGTCCTGAAAATATTCTCATTTTCGTTTAATTTCTGTTGCTGTTCATTTAGTTGCTCAAGGGCAGCGTGATATTCAATGATCTTTCTTCTGATGGTTTCCAGATTCAATGCTTCTCTATTTATAGCAGTCTGCTGTTGAGAAGCATTTTGATCAGTTCCCCCTGAATTCAAGAAGGGGACATTCTCTTGTTGTAATTCCTTAGTTGATTCTTCTTCCTCTTTGGAATTTTCAGAAGCGGTCTTGCCATCCTCGGGCTGTTCTAGTCTTTGAGGCGTTGTCTTCTCAAAGTTAGTTGATGAGGAGCATGTCATCTCTTTAAAGTCTATGTGCTTGTCTGTCGTGTAGATTCCAAGTCCCTCAAGTTGAAGACGTTCAGTATTGTGAGCAGACGTGTGCTTCGAGTTTAGAGCACTCTCTGGTAGTTTGGAGGATTGACTAGCTCCTTCAAGTGTAGCCTCGAATTTCACTTTCTTGGCTATTTTCCTCATTGATTTTTCATGATCTGTCTTTCTTTTCATCTTACGTTGGGGATGTTCACAAACAGTTTCTGTGCCTTTCTCCGTTTGATGTGAACTTTCTCCAGAGTTTATCTCTGTTTGTTTCCTCTTTACTCCTTTTCGCCTATGTTCATGTTTTTGAGCTGAGGTCCCAGTTTTCTTAGCTTTCTTGGGATCCTCGACACTTCGAACTGTCAGAATGGTAGCAAGGCTCTCAGACGTCTCAACATCTACTTCCTTGTCGTCAAAACTGTCATACCCTTCATCATCACCGTCATATCCACTGTCATCTCATTTCTTCCTTTGTATCAACCGGTAGACTGGATCTTTTGGTGGAATGAAATCGGATGGTATGAGGTCTTCCCCCTCATTTTCTATTCCTAGAATGCTCTCTAGAAGATAGCTAACTTTCAAACCAAAACCAACACTTGACGAAAATTTGCCATCCTTTTGGATGCCCTTATTTTTCTTCGCATTTTCCAACAGTCGTCCAAAGATATACTCTGCCCAATTCCCTCCAGGGGAGTCATCAAGAGCCATCATTAAAGCATATTTGGGACTGCTTAACTCAGATAAGGATCCAATGCTACAATATATTATCCTTAGAGGTATCTCACTGAGTGTCTTATAGCATGGGTTCAGTGCAGATACCTTAGTGGCGGGTCTGAATTGTTTATTAGTTTTGGGCTTCTTCCAATTCAACCAATGAGTCTTCTGAACCTCCTTATCATCATGGTGATAGCTGGCGATGTGGATTCCTGCCTTTTGTAGATGGAGATGTTGAGCGACGAGATCAGGATCAACTCTTATATCCTTTGATGCAACATTCGTCTGGAAGAACCGATTATCTTCGTCAAATATTGCATTTTTGTAGAACTCGGCTACACAATTTGGGTTGAATTTCTGGGGACAGGACAAGAACCACGTTAGATTTTCTTTTATGAGCTTTGCAGCGATCTCTGTAGCAATCCCCGTGTCAGTCGTGATAGAGGTGAAATCCTTCCAATTTAGGATTTTCTCCTTTACGAACGATACCTGGAACTGATGGTCGGCGAGGTTAGCTTCGCCCACTATTTGAAATAGTTCATCTTGGGAGGTTTCCTCAGTGACTATGAACAGTTTCGGATTATCGGAGGTGTTGGTATCCCTGATCTAAGTCTTTTCTTTTGACATGATTTAGATATGGAATGTGGATTATTTTGACGTCTTGGAGTAGAAAACTCAGATATCCTTGAGGATTTGACTTCCCGAGACTAGGGTGTTCAAAGGTGAATGTTGGAGTCAACGACAAAAAAAGGTTTAAGGGATTTGGTGATTCATTGTCTGACAGAATCATAGGTTGGGATTAAATCTCCTTTTTGCATTGAGCGACTGAGATAGATGCTGACGTAGGCGACTTTTCACATCATCTGGCAAGCTGTTCAGTATCGCATGGGAGAGTCGACGTGGCTCCGAGTGATACACCGTTGAGGTGTCTGCGTTTAATGCGACGTGCAGCCAAAACCGTCATCGAATTCAAAAATTTGCGCCTTTGACTAAGGCAGTTTTTTCTATCCCTTGACTTTAGAAAAATTGCTTACTATCTTCATAATGAAGAACTGAGCTGTTATGTCTCTTTAGTCACCAGTCAGAACCTATTACTAGGACCTTGACAGTTTCTTCATGCAACTTCAGTCAGTTCTTGAACTCTGTTCTTTGAGCTTTAATGCGACTTCTGGAGATCGGCTTCAATACTCATAACCTCATTTTGTATGGCTCCAAGCGGTTGGTGGTCATTGAATGCTGCTTCATCTGACTCTGAACTGTGAGGAGTCGTATCTGGCATTTAAGTGATTTGCCACCTTTTTGAATGACGCACAGAAGAGCCTTTAAATGTCCCTTTTTTGAGGTCTAAAAATTCACCCATTCATCTTCTCTCAGAAACCCAAAATATATTCGATCTTCTAGAAGATGTCTACCTCATCTTCTTTTTCTTCCCTTTTTAATCTTTCAAAGGAAATGAGGAAGATTTTCATCCAGAGGAACAAAATTCTGGATGAGAGGACCCTTGCTGCGCGGTACTGGAGAATTCCAGAGGTTCATGACAGAGTGATGAAGAACTTGAGGGTACATGATCTTGAGCGCTTTGTAACTCCTAATTCCTTCCATGCAGATGTGCTTAAGTTGGTGACTTATAATGCCAAGGTCTCCGATGAAGAGATCTACTTCAACATCAATGGAGAGGAATTCTTCTGGTCAGCAGATCATTTTGCAGAAGTGTTTGGGCTTTCCGAGGTGGAACATCGGTTTTACATTATCGATGGAATGAGACGGCACCGGAATGGTCGGCATGGCAGGATTGGAGGATGTGGGACATTAACTTTCGTCCTACTGTGTCGAGTGTTTTTCTCAAGTCACGTTACAAAGTATCCTACGATGTTATCAACCAGATGATTGTCTGCAATTCTCCTGATGAAATTGACTTTACGCCATCTGTCTGGAAGACAATGTTGGCGTTTGTGGACCAAGCTTCGGTAAATTAGGCAGGATTCATCTTCGATCGTCTGCAGAGTGCTCTGCTGAAACTGCCTGAAGTCTCCATTCCCTATGGCATGCAGTTGAGCTGGCTCCTTGAGGAACAAATTCCATACATGAAGGAGGGTCCGTCGAATCTGATTGGATCCGACTACTACCCCACTTAGATGGATGTTCACCCCTTGACTGCTTCCAAAAAAAAAACTGACCTGATGACTTTTGCTCAGTTTCTTTTGTATATGTACTCAGTACTATCTTTTGCATCAATGAATGGTTTGCCCTGCCTTTTTATGATTATTTGCACATCTATAATTTCGTATCTTTATCTTCTGACAACTTGATGACATACGCCTGTTACTCTTGAACTGTTGAACACATGTCCAGTTTTGACTCGCACACGACAGATGTCAAATACTCATTGTTGACATTTCAGATTCCGATTATTCATCGTGAAATGTTTTCTACCTGGAATGTCGTTCCAAACATTTAAATGAATAGACATTGTCTCGAACGTTGCATGATTATCTCATAAATACTCCTTCAAGACGCTGATAGGCACACAACCAACCATCTCTAATAATTAGTTTGCTCATTGAACAATATGATTTCTGTTGGTGATATCTCCATCGATCGTAAAAGGATCCTTAACAAGGTTGGATTGGAGGTCCAATATTGGACTAATCATCGAGTGTTCAGGGCAGTGATGAAAAGTTTGGATGCAAATGGACTTGAGAAGTTTGTGACCTGGAACAAATTCAAAGAGGACATGCTGAAGATGTTTGCCCTTAACAGCCTTATAGAGGAAAAAGAGATCTTTCGCAACATCAACGGTCATCAAATTCACTGGTCTCCTGAGTCCTTTCACATCAGTTTTGAACTTCCTCGAGGAGATACGCCAGTCATGGACTGCTTCAAATATCAGATGGCGCCCGAATGGTCTGCTTGGCAGAGATGGAGGGATGTTGATGTCGATTTCCACTCAACAGTGTCGTCAAATTGGCTGAAGTCCCAATATCACCTGTCATTATACATCATGAATCACATGATCGTTTCCTATCCTATGTCGGACACGGAGTTTTCTCCTCTAGTTTGGAAGGCTATGATGGCCTTTATTGAAGAGGAGGAGGTCGACTGGGCCTCTTATGTATTCGACCAGGTGCAGAAAGCCTTCCAATTTCTCCCTAACATCCCAATTCCCAATGAAATACAGCTGAGCTGGCTTCTGGAGCAGGAGATTCCGTCTCTTGTTCAAGGTTGGACCAACATCAAGGACTCCGACTTCTATCCTTCGAGGCGTCGTATCCCTTGTTGATTGAAATTCATCCTTTCTTAGATACTCCTGTTGTACATTTGTTGATTTTCTGTTGATGTGATGTACTTGTTCTTTTGAATGAAACAAAGATGCTCTTTTGTTTCAATCCTGAGTAAATTTGTGATAACTTCACTTTCTTAACTGGACACGTCACACAGTTTATTATGATACAACTTGTGACCTTGCAGGGTCTGATCTTCTTTCCAAGAAATTAATCGTGAGATCTGGGAGATTGTGATCGTATCTCCATGATTTGACTATGCATTGAGTCTATACACATTTCTTTTTGTCCCCCTTGCGTTCATGTCCATTTAGAAGTGATGTGACGCAGTGGTTGTCATTTAATTTAAACTCATAGATCATCGCATAGACATCTCCAATAAATACCTTGTCACTAAGTAATATTTGTCACCTCAATTTAGTACAAACTTCTTTGCTCCATGCAATATCTTTAGAGAAAACGGATCATTCACCTAACATTGTGAACGATCTTGCAAAAATCTTCATTCAAAGGAACAATATCTTGGATATAGGTGGGTTCTTGTGGCAGAACTTAAAAATTATCGACATTTTCAATGAGGTGATGGAGAAACTACAGGCCAATGGTCTTGAGACCTTTGTGTCCAAGGAGCCTCATTCCTTCCACAAGGATTTACTAAAGGTAGTCGCCTACAATTCCACTGTCACAGAGAAAGAGATACACTTCAATATCAATGGGGAGGAGTTCTTTCTGTCGGTTGACTATGTAGTTGATGAATTCGGGCTTAGATGCAACGACATCCTGGTCAGGGACTATCTCATGGATGACACAGCACCTGAGTGGTCAGCATGGCAGCGGTGGAGGGTAGCGAAAGTCAAGCTCCATCCAACTGTGACTGCCGATTTCCTCAAGCCGCGCTATAGAGCGACTTTTGACATAATTAACCAGATGGTAATTGGGAACACCCTTTTGGACACAGACTTTTCACCGCTAGTATGGAAAGCAATGATGGCATTTAAGGATCTGGCTAAAGTAAACTGGGCTGCTTTCATCTTTGACCGCCTGATGATGGCCTTTTGTAGTCTTCCTGAGATCCCCATCCCATACGACATGCAGCTGGGTTGGCTTATTGAAAAGAGGATTCCTCTCTTTACTGAAGATGGATCCCAACTGGTCGCCATCGATTACTACCCACCAAGAAGTATATCCACTCGCTTTCTGTAATGTAGATTTCTTGTGTTTTGCTTGAATATTGAATCCTCCCTTTTACTTAATCAATGAAGTAGTCGTTTTCCCTTTGACTTAAACATGAGTGAGCATTTCCACAAAAAAGATCAACTTGTCTAAATAATAACCTTGTAGGATTTACATTAATTCAACAGTTTTGTACTATTCAGTTTTCATCTCCTTCTCTTGAGATTTCATCAAACTCCAGAAGACCTAGTTTGATGCATAGCTCTTTAAATCGAGCCTCAGGTAGCGGTTTGGTGAAGACCTCCTAGTTTGATGCATAGCTCTTTAAATCGAGCCTCAGGTAGCGGTTTGGTGAAGATGTCCGCTAGCTGGTCTTCAGTTCTAATATATCCACCGAGATATCCTCCTTCTCCACATGATCTCAGATGAAATGATGACGAATATCAATGTGTTTCATCCTGGAGTGTAGAACTGGATTCTTCGAAATAGAAACTACACTATTGCTGTCACAGTAAATAAGAACACATCCAGTGTCTATCCCATAATCCTTGAGCTGCTGCTTTGTCTATAGCACTTGAGCACAACAGCTGGCTGCTGCCACATATTCAGCTTCAGTGGTTGACGTAGCCACGGAATGTTGCTTCTTGTTGAACCAGATAATCAGTTTATGACCTAAAAAACTGACAGGTTCCACTTGTGCTCTTTCTGTCAATTCTGCAGCCTTCAAAATCTGAATCAGAGAATCCATTCAGCATGATTCCATCAGATTTGGGATACCAGATACCTAAAGATTCAGTCTTCTTAAGGTACCTCACAATTCTCTTAGCTGCTTCCATGTGAGACTTCTTCAGATTTGCCTGGAATCTTGCACATACTCCCACAACGTAAGATATATCGGGTCTACTGGCAGTAAGATACAATAGAGACCCAATAATTCCTCTATAAGCATTTGGATCAATAGGTTCTCCTTCTTCATCGAGAGTGATTTGAGAGTTGGTGCTCATAGAAATCCTTAGACACTTCATCTTCTTTGGACAAAATTTGTTAATTACGTCTTGAGTATACTTATTTTGACTAATAAAGATCCCTTCTTCAGACTGATCAACTTGCAAACCAAGAAAATATGTCATCTTGCCCATCATACTCATTTGGAATTTATTCTGCATCAACTGGGCAAATTTTTAACATAACTTCGTGTTCTTGCTGCCGAATATGATGTCGTTTACATAGATTTGAACAAGTAGAATGTCCTCTTCATCCTTTATCTTGAATAATGTTCGGTCAATTGCACCTTTTTCAAATCCATTCTTGAGCAGAAACTGGGAGAGAGTTTCATACCATGCTCTAGATGGTTTTCCATAGAAAGCTTTCCTTAGTTTGTAGACTTGGTTTCTTTGCTCGAAACCTGAGGGCTGTTCGACATAGACTTCTTCCTTTAATTCTCCATTAACGAAGGCACTCTTCACATCCATTTGGAGAACTGTGAAGTTGTAGTAAGCTGCATAGGCCAAGAACAACCGAATGGCCTCTAGTCTGGCAACTAGTGCGAAAGTTTCATCGAAGTCTATTCCTTCGCATTGTGCATGCCCCTTCGCAACCAATCTTGCTTTATTTTGAACTATGGTACCTGTCTCATCCTTTTTTTTATAAGGACCCACTTAGTACCAATCACGGACTGATGCATTGGTCTGTCCACCTGATGCCACAAATTTTTGCAATTGAATTTTGCCAATTCTTGTTGCATCGCATTGATCCAATCTGCTGATTGAAGTGCTTCCCTGATCTTCACAGGTTTGACTTGTGAAATGAAGCAAGACATCAAGAAAGTTCCTTGTCTGGTTCGAACTAGGTTGCCATTATCATCTAGGATAGCTTCAACAGGATGATCCTTTAGCCAACTAGGCTTCTCCATAGGTACGGCTTCAACAGAAGTAGCTAGATTCTCAGAAGCCGCAGGATGTTCCTCGTGAGATGATTCACTTCTAACTTATAGAACTGCTTCGCCTCCTTGTTCTAGAATTGTTCTATCTCATTGTTCAGAGGCTGCTTCATCTCCTTCTTTTGGAATAGCATTATGATCAGCATCTGGATTCTGAACTGTCATTGTTTCTTCAGTTGGAGCTGCTTCCTCGGCGGTCTCTAAGTTGATCTCCTTGGTATCGTCTTGTTCTGCTTTAGAAACCGTTGCATTTATCTCGGGAGGCTTCTTTTCATTATGATATTTGATGTTGATTAACTTTAAGGCCTTAGCGATGACATTAGCATCATTGGCCCTCTCGACTGCTTGGGGTTCAGCCGAGGCTACTGGAGTCTCGGAAATAACATTCATAGATCTAGTCAGAGAAACTGTTTGATTATGATCAAGATTAGTTCTAGGTTCCTCATCGACATCCTTGGTCTCATGATTTTCCAGACCCAGTTCTTGAAGTGTCCTGCGCACTAGAGTAGCTTCATAAAAAATAACATGACATGTTATTTCCACAAGCTGGGTTGTCTAATTGAATACCCTATATCCCTTATATGCAGGATGTCCATACCCAAGAAACACTCCTTCATCAGCCTTAGGGCTGAAAGTATTCAATTTAGACTTCCCATTATTGTGAATATAACATGGAGAACCAAAAGCACAAAGATGAGCTATAGAAGGCTTACGACCATTGTAGATCTCGTAGGGAGTCTTGTGCAGCCGCATGTTGAATGCACTTCGATTCTGCGTGTAGAAAGTTGTCATCAAGGCTTCTCCCCAAAGTCCTTTCCCAAGGTCAGTATCGGCCATCATGGTCCTAACTGCTTCCTTGAGTGTTCTGTTCCTCCGCTCAGCAAGACCGTTTTGTTGAGGAGTTCTTGGAGTAGACTTCTCATGTCCGATTCCAATTTTAGCGCAGAAGTCCATAAGAGGTCCATTAAAAAACTTTGTTCCATTATCGGACTTTATTCTCTTAACTGTTACCCTCTTTTCATTCTGAAGATAGGTGATCAGTTCTGGTAGATGAGTTTTGACTTCGTCTTTGGATTTGAGCAGCACCACCCACGTATATCTTGAGTAGTCATCAACAACTACCAATGTGTACTTTCTTCTTCCGATTGTGGGTAGAGTAACTGGACCAAACAAATACATGTGGAGCAGTTCTAAGATCCGTTCTGTGCTTGCTGTAACTGACCTGTTCTTGAAGGAGGCTCTTGTTTGTTTCCCGAGCTGACAAACTTTACACACTCCTTCTTTCTGCAGACAAGATTTGAAATCAAAATGACTTAATCTTTTGTGCCACAACCAGTTTACTCCTTCTAAAGAACTGTGCGCCAGGAGACATGTTCCCCCTACTCCACTGGACCAATCAACAATGTAAAGACCTCCTTTCCCGATTCCTCTAATGATGGTCTTGTGAGTCACCATGTCTATGACTAACATACTTTTTATGATCTTAAACCTAACTGAAGGATAAAGGGCACACAGAGATTGACCACACTTTGATTTACCAAGGTGGCGAGTCTTAAATGTACTCTAATACTCGTATTTTGGGTGTTGGTAATTTGTGTGTGGTCTGCTTAGGCTGGACGTTTAGGTAAGCATATCCGTTTCAGGATGGTGACATTCCCTAAGGAGCTCACAAGGTTCATTATGCTAAACCCTGCAGGTTGAATTATTTAATTCAGGCATAAGTGAAAAGGAGTGAGTGGTATTACTCATGAAATAAGAGATTAATTAATTATGGCTGATTGTCATAAGCCAAATTAATTAATGAATGTCTAAAACCTTAAATATATGGATCATGTTAGTTTGGTGCAACCCGTTCCTAATGACGTGGTAATAAAGAGGCGAGTCAGCATTGTCAGCGTGGTGAAGGTTAAAACAATGTTTTATTAATTAATTATGTTCTGGGTTGAACAAGGAAGGATTGGTTAATAAAGAGGGCCCACTTTATTATTTGCATCTGGTCCCTGGTCTGGCCCATGAACTGCTCAAAGCCCATTAGGGTTAGGGTTTCTCAAAACCCTAACACTATATATAGGCCTTCTCTCTATCAGATCATTAAGAAGTTTTTCAGTATATTGAAAATAGAGAGAGAGAACGGCGGCGGCGATCCGGAAGGGAGAAACTGATCGATTTCTCCAGATCTCGGATTCAACTTGGTAGATAATCATCACCAGATTTCCAAGGAGCAAGGGAACAGATCAGAAGATCAGATCTGTAGGAACAACTGTCCATCGCCGGCGTTCTATCTTAGATCTAAGGTTACTTCATTGTTTTATTCTCCGATCTAGATCTGTAGATCAAACGGTGAAGATCAGGTATTCCATAAATTCCATCATCTGCAATTAATTTTGTAGGAGCATGCATAGGTTCGCATGGTTTATTTAATTAAAATTTATTCCTGGTATCCTAAGAACGATCCTTGGCAAGAATTTAATTAATGGCAACTCATGTTGTCCATCGTAGACTCAAACCCTACAACTGGTATCATAGTGAGGTTCATGTTCTTAGGCTCTATCTTGGATAGATTGAAATTAAATAAATATGTATGTTCATGGATGAATTTAAATTGTCGTGGATGTTTTGTTCTCGTGGCCTTCTCGTTTTTGGATCTGTTTTTCACCACGAAAAAATCCGTGGTTAGATTTAATAGGGAAAATCATGTAATATATTTAGATCTATTTTTTTATTTTCTATTTTTTTTAAATCTGTAAAATTGTGATCCGGAGGAAGAACGAGAAACGAAGAACGAAGAACAAAGAAGGCGACATGATTAGGGTTCAACCACTTCACCCACCAGATCTCGCCGGCGGCTGCGCGGCTTGCGGTGGTGAACTCGGCGGTGGCAACGGGTGGCAGCGGTGGGCAGGCTCTCTGCCTGCGGTTGGGCCATGCCCTAGGGCTCGTTGCTCCTGCTGCTCGCGTTTCCAACGAGCACGGTGGTCCAGGCAGGCGTTCAGGCTGCTGCTCGCGTCCGGCCGGTGATGCGTCTAAAAGTTCAATCAAATTAAACTCCTAGCTACACAAGAATAAAATTTGTCAAATCCAGGTCCTTTTTCCCTTCGCCCGCTAGATTACCGGGATACTATAGCCAAGCCTTATAGGTAGGTAATATAGAATCATTGAGTAGTTTCATTAAACTAGGCAATCAATTTAAACCTATGCTAACAACATATAACGAACAATGAATTAATCTAACAATCAACATTCAATCAATTCTCTCCACAAATCGGTAAACCAAGATAAGCAAATACTCAAATGAGGTAGATAGGATGTTGAAATAAACGTAGATGCAATCCAATTAGGTTAATCATTGATGTAAACACTTTTTAATCCAGAGGAGATTGAGCAATCGACCCTACACTCGTTAACCCCTTGTCACGGCGAGCTAACGGTTGATGATGCTAAGACTTGCAAACAGCCACGTTATTAAGCCCTACACCACTCCAAATCGATCGTCAATTATTGCCCTACGACCTAGCACCGCACATGGATTGGAACTAAAATCGTATGAATCTACACTATTCACGACGATTCCGCCCGCGTGTTGGCTACAACGTTTACGTCAACTACCTCCTAAGTTGGCTATTACCTACACCTAAGAGGTAAAGAACAAGTTCTAGTGCAATTCAAGCTCTCAAAGGAAAGTAAACAAACAATTATCAACCTTAATTTTCATGCATCCTTGTTCAAATAAACATCCAAATTGAATTAGAACATCATACCTCTCAATTGTAACAATACAAAGTT
>JAPKLW010000558.1:45845-118264 GCA_026898455.1 Plectranthus barbatus | reverse complement strand
ATTTAGCTCCTTGATACTCTAGGATTGAGATGGAATCGTGATGGAAAATGGAATATAGGGGAACTCCTAACTAGATTTAACGTAAAATGACAAAAGTTCTCCAAATAACTGAATTTTCCCCTTTTATATACAAGCAAACAGGGCCTCGGATCGCCCGGTCGAAGTATGGCTCCCTCGATCAAAGCTGGAAACCGCCAAATTGATGGAAACTCCAGTCTGGCTCGCCCGGTCGATGTGGCTCGACCGAGCAACTTCTCTGTTGGCTTGGCTCGGCCAGTCCTGCTTGGCTCGGCCGGTCAAACTCTCTGTCCAGCTTGGCTCGGCCGGTCCTGCTCCGCTCGGCCGGTCGACGCCTCCAAACTCCAAACTCGTGCGATTTTCATCCAAAACTGCACTAAAAATGCTAGTTTATGCCCAAAACCTATCCTACAACATTCAAAACACAAAAACACGAAAACACAACAAAAGAACAACAAAAACATATGATATGAGAGTAAAATGGCCGCAAACATGCACGCTCACACATCGAAAAATAGGTCATTTTACGCACGTATCAGCTGGTGACCTCCAGATCTGGCCATGAATGCAAGGGTGACGGCGGCGCGCGGCACACCTATGCTGCGCGCGGCTGGGCCGCGCCTTCGCTGGCATTCGCATCCCCACCTTCATTTTCCTTCTCTATCAACGGTGGAGGCATCGCGTACGGGGCAGGCGATACACGCAGGGCCGGTGGGCACGAGCAGCGTCGGAGGTTGCGGCAACAGGCAGGCTGCGTCAGGCGTCGAACGTAGCAGCGCGCCCTGCTGCGCGTGCTTCGCATCGTGCTGCCGACGATGGCTGCGACCTTCTCGACGGTGATGATAGGCGGTGGAGTAGCCGCGGGCTGCTACTGCGTGGCAAGGCTGCTGCAGCAGTCACCGAGGGTTCATGAATCTGAACAGTGAGCGGTGGTGGTGTGCCTGCGACGGTGACTGCTGGTGGTTGGTACAGGCGGCGACGAACTCCGGCGATCGGTCGGCTGCAGGTGGTGGCCGGCTTGGCGGTCGCAAGGAGGGTGGCGGCTAAGGTTTCCAAACGTAGGGTTTGGTTGCTCATGTTGGGCCAGAAACCCTAATTTGCAGCCCAACTGCTGTTTTTTTAGCCCAAATCAGATTTCAAGTGCAACGGAGGCCCAATTTGAAGATCTGTATTGGAATTAAATCTTGTAATAGTTAGATTTAATTTATTTCCATATAATCACATTTGAGGGTCCACGAGAATTTATTTGTTTATTTATTTATTCTCGTATTGATGTGATTTATTAAGTGAATACTAGTAAATAATAGGAAGCATGATTATTTGCTTTAATTATTTACTGTTATAAACATGTTGCAATTTAATTTTTGAGCATGTCTTATGTGATTTATTTTATGTTTTAAATTATGTCTATAAATTCCGGGATCATATAAATTTATGATGGAATTTTGGGTGTGACATAATTTATGGCAACATAAAATAATGTGTGCGCATGAAACCTTTAGAATTAAAATACTAAGCTGTATTTTGGTTCTTTTCTAACCAAAATCATTAGACCTCCACAAATACGACTTCTCGTTGGAGGTGGGACATCTCGAAGCGTAAACGGTCTACTCGAGTAGCTTACGTTAGGGGTCCCTCACCAGTTCCAATGCGATGAGGTTTCCAAATAAAACACTTATTTTAAGATTAGAAAAGGGAGCCTCTAAGCAAACGGTCTACTCGGGTAGCTTGCATTGAGACAACTTTCACTGGTCTCTAAGATTAATCTAAGTGGGATAACAAAGGATGTAATGGGCATGCCGTATGGGTCCACTACATATGCCAAATCGCCTTTTATCATCCGGAGTTAGGATTGTGGTTTATTTGGCTTAGATGTTGCCTGGAGTATAACTCCTTTGTGATGTCCCTGCTCCAGATAGGTGAACATGGTCTTAAGATTTCAAATATTAATTTCTTTTGCTTAAGATACCTGGCATGTTAAGAAATTAAAGGATTTTTTATAGTCTGGTTGAGCATTTGTCGTAAACGGACTACTCGGATAGCTTGCGACAAATTAGCTTGGGCAATTGGAGGAAATAAATTGCATATTTGTTTCAATTGTTCATAGTATGTGCTTACTTTAATTTGCTTATTTGTTTTCAGATATGTCTATTATTGCATCGCTAATCAATTTAATCGTACACAATTCCTTGACTGGTCCGAATTTTCCTGGATGGAAAAGTGACATTGTCAAGCTCTTGGATTCATTTGGACATTTGTTTGTTCTGCAAACTCATTGTCCTAGTTCGCCTTATGATACATCTTCTGATGAGGAGCGTGCACAGTATCACATGTGGATGTGATCGAATGGCATGGCCAGACAATATATCTTGGCCGGTATGTCAGATGCACTGCGTCCTCGTTATAGTGATGTATGGCTTGCGCGTGACATTATGCGATGTCTTGACGTAGCATATGGCGGACTCGATGGACATGCTAGATCCAGTCTTATTAAGCGTATTGTAAGACAAAAAATGGGTAAGAACTGTTCGGTACGTGAACATGTGGAATCACTCATCCAACTCATCGATGAGTACACATTAATGGGTGGTCAAATTGACAATGATGTCAAAATTGACTTGATACCCAACACGTTACCGAAGTCATTTGATGAATTCAGAATTTCTGTTGACAAAAACAAGAGTGAGTATACTGTTCACAGTCTGCTCAAGGATCTTGTATCAACAGAAGCTTCTTCAGTCTTTTCTGTGAGTCACTTTGATTTGCTTCCGAGTCGAAAGAGTGATGTCAAAGAAAAGAGGAATGAAGAAAGCAGTGGGAGCAGTCTTGCATTATCAGTTCATTCTAGATCTCTTGCTAAAAGTTCTTCTAAATCACGTCATAATTACATGAAGAAGTAGAATGGTAAAAGAGAGAACAAAGGAAAGAAAGATAACAAGAAGGAAAAATGTTTCAAGTGTGGCAAGAAGGGTCACTGGAAAGTAAATTGTCCAAGTTTGGTAACTAAGGGACAAGGTATGGTATCTTTTGCATTGCTTGTTGAAACATGTTTAGTATCAGTTTTCTACTTCTTAGTGGGTAGTGGTAATTGAGGTCACTAATCGTGTTTGCTACACTTTGCAGGGAATCAAGCTTAAGGCTTGAAGATGGCGGGATTACCATCTCCAAAGATTGATGCTGGAAGTTGCTACTTCAGCTGATGGAGATTTTACTTTAAGTTTATGTTAAAAACTCTGTTTTGATTCAAGTTTCTGAAGAGATGTTGTTTTGGTTTTGATAAACATATGTTTCATCTATTTGATTATCAGTTATTCGATAGAGTTTTTCTATCATAATGAATAATAGTGTTTTCTATTATGGATGATTTTCTCTTCATTACTTGATTACATAAACTATCAGTGTTCTAAGGTATAATTTAAAGAATCTCTATAAAGATAGGTTACATCAGTCTAAGTAGTTATAAGTAATTCATGGAATTATGGATTTAATCCAGTTATTCCTAAGAATGGTACTTATAACAACTACTTAGAGGTATAAGATGGTAACCAGGCCTTTTAATAGGCGATTGTATCTCTATAGTTTATTTCGTGTTTGCTCTGGTTTGCTGGTTTGAGTCTACTTCCGCAGTTGCCTTAACAGGCATTGATACTGTAACCATCTAAGATTTGGATATGTTTATCTAGTTCACTACAAGTCTTAGTCTCTTTCTTTAATCAAGAGCGTTCAAGACTAAGGTAGAGAATAAGTTAAACAAGACCGTAAAAACATTATGGTTAATTCATAATGGTATATCATAAGTGATGGGGTTTTACAGTATCTGTCAGAGCAAAGGGATTGCATCCCAGTTAACTACACCTATTATCCATCGATTGGGATAGTGTAGGTAAAACGAAGTAAGATTCTTTAAAAGTCTATAAGTTATGCCAGCTTTGCCAAATTTTCATTTTTGGGAAGAGCGCCAAAAGCAGTTGTATGTTTGCTTAATCTAGTGTCTTCTAAATCAGTTCCAAATACCCTAGTAGATCTTGACTCTGTCAAAAGGGCAATGATGGGTAATTCAGCTGTTAAGCTGATATAGGAAACTGATTGGTTGGAAGAGAGGTTTAAGCTAGTACTGCTTTGTGGACTATTCCCTGTAAACGAAAAAGATGGTTGCTTTGTGTATCCCACATACAAGCAAGTTGTATAGGATAAAACCATGAATCCAAATATGAGATTGTTCTCTAACGCTTTAGAGAAGACAATTCAAATCCATCAGGAAATACCCCGTGGCATATTGAGCATACCTTGGAAGGTATGGTACCAATTGCACGGTCACCTGTGTAAGGTGGTAAACCACAAATTAATGCACCATTAACTGAAAACGTAAAAGGACCATCGTTGCAGTGGGAGGTTGCCTTAACAAGCTTAATGGTACTAGTTCGTGGAAATAGTCTCTGGACTAGTTCCCAGCTTAACGAACAACATCGTACTTATCCCTTAAAGCGCAACAAAGCCGTTAAGACAAAAGATGCAGTTTAAAAACGTCAAGTCATGGATTCAGAAATGAATCAGTAAATGTTATGGTCGTGTATCAGGATCAGTGATTGTCAAGTAGCTTAACAACTATAAGCAACTGATTGATATACAAGAAAAGTGCTCGAATGGCAACCTAGTATATTCGAGAGTCTAGGTTAGTGAGTAAGGTATGTTTCACAACAAGACTTTCTCACTGGTTGCAATTATTAAACCCATTCGAATACTTTTAACCATAACAGCACATATGAATCTAAATATCTGGAAGATAGATGACGTCATCCGTATTTTATAAATGGGTACCTTGATATAAGGTGACGACATCTGCATGCAACAACCAGATAAGTTATGTGCAGTGAAAAACATCATGTCTGGAAGCCTGGGAAGTTCAAGTATGAACTTAAAGGAGCTTCAAAGTCATGAAACAGACATTTCGATATTGTCTATCGAGAATGAGAGTTTCATGTACCAGTTATGTGTCAGCGGAAGCGTGGTTTTCCTTGTACATTATGTAGATGGTATTTTCACATTCGGAAATGGTGTGGAGATATTGTCAGGCATAAAGGATGGTTATCCGAACAGTTTCAGAAGTGAGACTTATGAGATCTTGGAACATCTTTTGAATTAAAGTCTTGTGTTGTCACAAGAAAAGGAAGTTCAGGTATCTCAAGTCGCTTAAATTGATTCTGTGGTGAGTCGTTCATAGCAAGAAAGATTTTTTTCTTTCTATATTGTAAATGAACGAAGTTAGATATCTGTACTGCTATAAGCATGTTAAACAGATATCAGTTCAACTCTGGATAGACACATTGGTTAATGAATGAGCCTTGTGAATTGAATGGCATCGGATATCCAGGAGGATCATAAGGAAAGGAAATCGACCTCTAACTATGTGTTGGCCTTGGAGGAGGAGTTATAGGAGTCTAACACAGAAGTGTTACGGATTCCGGTATGAAGGCTAAGTTTTTGACAGCTTTGCAAGAAGCAGTATAACTCCGGTGCTATTCTCTATAGGAGTGTGTTCTGAGTTTGCCTAATAAAATCACATAGAATTGTGATCATGTTGGTGCAATGACAAACTCAAGGGAACCCAAGACTCACGAGGTGGTGAAGCACATAGGATGTGTGGTATCACATCATACGAGAAATCATGACAAGAGGTGACGTGAATGCAGTGGGAGTGATCGACAGTATAGACACATTTAATACTTTGAAAAAGCAATGGTATTATGCTTTAAGTATAAGTGGGAGATTGTTGGGATTATATACTGAAAGCATATATGATTAAGTGTTTTGTACACTGGTCTTCATATATGTGTTGCTACAACAATGCTCGCTGTCTGATGAAACAAACATACGACGAACCATAATATCCTATTATCTCGCCTATAGGGATGACCATATGGTGTGTAGGAGATCACAGAGGATCATATGAGTCGTTTGACCTAGCGAGATATAAACAGTATCACAGCTGAGACAATCCCTGGATAGGTTGTCAGTCTAAGCTGCGGCACATCGGTTCATAAGTGGGCTTATCCTAGATACTTGATGTGTCGGTACATGGTTATGTATTGATGGGATCAACAGTGGGATGTGCCATTCTCATTGACATATGAATGAGCCAGATCCCTAACATACTTCCTATGATCTTAAACCTAACTGAAGGATAAGGGGCACACACAGATTGACCACACTTTGATTTACCTGGGTGGCGAGTCTTAAATGTACTCTAATACTCGTATTTTGGGTGTTGGTAATTTTTGTGTGGTCTGCTTAGGCTGGACGTTTAGGTAAGCATATCCGTTTCAGTATGGTGACATTCCCTGAGGAGCTCACAAGGTTCAATATGCTAATCCGTGCAGGTTGGATTATTTAATTTAGGCATAAGTGAAAAGGAGTGAGTGGTATTACTCAGGAAATAAGAGATTAATTAATTATGGCTGATTGTCATAAGCCAAATTAATTGATGAATGTCTAAAACCTTAAATATGTGGATCATGTTAGTTTGGTGCAACCAGTTCCTAATGACGTGGTAATAAAGGGGCGAGTCAGCATTGTTACCGTGGTAAAGGTTAAAACAAAGTTTTATTAATTAATTATGTTCTGGGTTGAACAAGGAAGGATTAATTAATAAAGAGGGCCCACTTTATTATTTGCATCTGGTCCCTGGCCTGGCCCATGAATTGCTCAAAGCCCATTAGGGTTAGGGTTTCTCAAAACCTTAACACTATATATAGGCCTTCTCTCTATCAGATCATTAAGAAGTTTTTCAGTATATTGAAAATAGAGAGAGAGAACGGCGGCGGCGATCCAGAAGGGAGAAACTGATCGATTTCTCCAGATCTCGGATTCAACTTGGTAGATAATCCTCACCAGATTTCCAAGTAGCAAGGGAACATATCAGAAGATAAGATCTGTAGGAACAATGTCCATCGCCGGCGTTCTATCTCAAATCTAAGGTTACTTCATCGTTTTATTCTCCGATCTAGATCTGTAGATCAAACGGTGAAGATCAGATATTCCCTAAATTCCATCCTCTGCAATTAATTTTGTAGGAGCATGCATAGGTTCGCATGGTTTATTTAATTGAAATTTATTCTTGGTATCCTAAGAACGATCCTTGGCAATAATTTAATTAATGGCAACTCATGTTGTCCATTGTAGACTCAAACCCTACATATATCCACTCTCACACAGTTGGCTTATACTTAGAAGATTGTGTTTCAGGTTGGTGACTAAGGACACGTATTGAATGGTGATTCCATTGTGTTCCATGTATCCTTTTCCAATAACTTGTCCCTGAGCCTTGTTCCCAAAAGTGACCGATGCACCTTTGTATGTCACAAGGTTCTTGACTAATTTCTTTTCTCCTGTCATGTGAGTTGAGCATCCGCTATCTAATATCCATAATTTTGCTTTCTTTTGAAAACTTGGTACCTGCAAGACAAAAAAAGTTATTTAGGTCCCCGTATCCTTTCGGGTCCTGCAAAGTCAGTCTTCTGGATCCAACCTTTTATTATCCAGACTTATTTCACTTTTACAGTTCGTGAAACTAGATCACTCTTTGGTTAATAATCAACCTTTCTTTTAAAATAATGTATGCTGTTTGAATGCATGTTTCTAAGTGTTGTGGTGTGTGAACTCTTTTTGAACCTATGGCTCTAAAAAGAGTTTCGAGAAATTATTCTAGGGTGGGTAGCCATCATAGTCTTTTGAGAGTAAAACTGTCTCGACTCATGCCTTGAATAAGTGTTCCTCCCATTCGAAATACCATTATAATAGAATTGTGGTCTATCATAACTTCTCGGATTTCTATCTGGTTGCCGAACTGAGTTCCTTGCAACATTTACATGTTGCTTAGTCGTTCTTGTCGGTAAAACTGGATTCCTTGCATATGAAACATTATGCTTGTCCAACTTTGAAGGAAAATCATTTCTTCTCTCGACAGATGGTTTAAATAGTTTACGAACTGTGTTAGGAACTGAGTCTACAATAGGTGATGTGAATCGCTATTTATTTATAACCCCGGATTCGTTTTATGGATATCAAAATAAACATTATGGCAAATAGTAAATGCCCTATGCATGCTCCTATTTGATTTAATTTGTAGATTCAAAGGAATACCTCAACTCTTGCGGATTGAATACGGCGGTAGATCATTGATGGTGTTCCTACAGATCTGATCTTCTGATCTGTTCCCTTGCTCGATCTGCAAATCTGGTGAGGATGCACTACCGGATCTACAGCCGCCCACTCTTTCTTAATCTCTCTAGGGTTTCTGAAAAACATCAAAACATAAGTGGGAAGAGAGATTTGATCTATTTATGTAGATCTGGAAAATGGGCTATTAGGGTTTAATAAACCCTAATGGGTTCTGAGCAATGTTGGGCCAAACCAGAGATCAAATGCAAATAATAAAGTGGGCCTCCTATTAATTAATTTCATGTTCAACCCAGAACATAATTAATTAATAAACATTAATTCATGCCACCAAAGAATTAACGCTGACCTACCCCTTTATTACCACGTTAATAGGAATGGGTAGCATTGACTTGGTTAATCCCCATATTTAAGGTTTCTAACATTCATTAATTAATTCAGCGTATGACAATTAGCTGTAATTAATTAATCTCTTATTATTCCTGAGTAGTACCACTCAACCCTAACCGCTTATGCTTGAATCAATTATTCAGCCTGCAGGACTTAGCATAACGAACCTCGTGAGCTTTCCAGGGAATGTAACCATCCTGAAACGGATATGGTTAACTAAATCCAGCCTGAGGAAACCCCACACAAACCGCCATCACCCAAGATGTAGATATATGAGTACATGTAAGACTCTCCACCATAGCAAGTCAAAGTGACAGTCAACCCATGTGTGCCCCTCAACTTTCAATAGACTTTAGATCCGACCAAGTTACCGAGAACTCATTCATATGTCAAGTAGAATGGTTCATCTCACTATTGATCCTATCAATACATTGAGATGTACCGGTCACACAAAGCAGTCAAGATAAACCACTTATGGACTTGTGTGCCGCAGCCTAAACCGTCAGCAAAACCAGAAACTATCTCAGCTGTGATAACTGTTTATATCTCACTAGGTCGAACGATCTATAAGATCTTCTGTGATATCTTACACACCGTATGATCTCCCTATTGACGAGATAACTGGATGTGTTTGTTCGCATTGTATGATTGTTAATTCAGATAGGAGTTGTTTATTGCAAGTCATTAATGATTACCAGCATATGAAACATAATGTTTCCCAATATACCAATCGTAATGCTTTTATGTATACAATTCCAATAATCTCCCACTTATACTCAAAGCATTATACCATTACTTTCCAGAGTATAACATGTCTCTATTCTAATCTAGCTATTACATTTGGTCACCAGGTGACCGGCATCTACCTCAGTCCTAGGCTACAAACATGACCCTCGTATGCCTTCTGTGGTAAGCCCTTTGTAAATAGATCCGCTAGATTATCTTTTGTGTCAATCTTCTCTATTAGCACATCGCCTCTCGCTACGATTTCTCTTATGATGTGGTACTTTCTCTCTATGTGCTTTGACGCCTTGTGAGTTCTTGGTTCCTTAGAGCTTGCGACTGCACTAGCATTATCACAATATATCGTGATAGTCTTTGGCAAACTCAGAACAATATCTAACTCTTGGAGGTAGTTCCGGAGCCAAACTGCTTCTTTAGAAGCCTCTGAAGCTGCCACATACTCAGCTTCCATGGTGGAGTCCGCGACACATTTCTGTTTCGCACTCCTCTATGATACAGCTCCACCTCCCAAGGTGAACACATAGCTCGAGGTTGATCTCTTCTCATCCTGATCCGCCTGGAAATCCGAATCCATATAACTCACAAGGCACAAATTCTCACACTAATAAACAAGACAATAGTCTCGAGTTCTTTTCAGATGCTTGAGAATATGTTTGACAGCAGTCCAGTGCGCCAGTCCAGGGTTAGACTGATATTTGGCTACCATGCCCACGACATAACAGATATCTGGCCTCGCACATTGCATCGCATACATGAGATTTCCCACTGCCGAAGCATATGGTACTTTAGCCATCTCATCCTTCTCCTCTTCTGTTGCAGGGCATTGTGCCTTAGATAGAGGAACACCATGTATGAAAGGTAGCAATCCTTTCTTGACATTTTGCATGCTAAAACGGGCAATCACAATATCAATATAAGCGGTCTGAGATAAGCTTAACATCCTCTTCTTGCAATCATGCAAGACTTTATTCCCAAGGATGTATCCAGCGTCTCTTAGGTCCTTCATTTGAAACTATTTGGATAACCATCTCTTTATGTCTGACAACACCTTCACATTGTTGCCGAATAGAAGAATGTCATTTACATAAAGTGCAAGGAATACCACGCTTCCACTGACGCATAATCGGTACACACAAGTTTCGGTTTTGCACTGTGAAAATCCATAGGATTAATCACATCATCGAAACGTTTGTTCCATGACCGCGAAGCTTGTTTAAGTCCATACAAGAACTTCTTTAGCTTCCAGACAAGATGCTCTTCACCATCCTTCACGTAACCCTTTGGCTGCTGCACATAGATGTCACGACCTTCCTCAAGGTAACCGTTTAAAAATGCAGTTTTGACATCCATCTGCCAGATCTCTAGGTCCATATGTGCTGCTATGGATAGAAGAATTTGAATGGATTTGAGCATGGCCACTGGTGAGAAGGTCTCGTCATAGTCAATGCCCTCCTTTTGACTATAACCGTTCGCCACCAACCTGGCTTTAAAAGCCATTATTTCTCCTTTCTAACCTTTCTTCTGTTTGTATACTCATTTGCAACCTATGGCCCGAAAGCCATCTGGTAGCGCAGACTTATGGTATACATCCATAGCGGTAATTGATTCGATTTTTGAATCCTTGGCTTTATGTCATTTTTCTACATCTTTGTCATTTACAGCTTTGTCATATGTCCATGGGTCGGTATCATCTAGTCGTCTTCTCGGATCAAGTCCGAAGACTCTCCCATGAAAATATACTGCTCGGGTTGGTGAGGTACCCTCCCACTACGACGGAGCACTAGTACTGCATCAGCAGTTGGTGCAGTTACTTGGGCTTAAAGCCTTGCACTGGCGACCGTGCAGTTGGTTCCATACATTCGAGAGGTACACTTAATCTGCCACAGGGTTTTCCCAATGGAAGCGTATCATCCTCTCCAATTTCTCGGAGAATGATATCAATTTTAGATTTGTGGTTTTTCACATGCTCGTCCTCCAAGAATCTTGCGTTGGTGCTAATAATAATCTTCTGATCCTCAGGACAGTAGAAATAATCACCTTTTGTTTGTCTGGGGTATCCCACGAACATCATTAGCTTGGACCTACCTTCTAACTTATCAGGTTCCTTTGATAATTAGTTGCAACTAATTAATCTCTTATTATTCCTGAGTCGTACCACTCAAACGGATATGATTATTTAAATCCAGCCTGAGGAAATCCCACACAAACTTCCATCACCCAAGATGCTGATATACGAGTACATGTAAGACTCTCCACCATAGAAAGTCAAAGTGATAGTCAACCCATGTGTGCCCCTCAGCCTTCAATAGAGTTTAGATCTGACCAAGTCATCGAGATCTTTACTCATTTATATGTTAAGTAGAATGGTTCATCTCACTGTTGATCCTATTAATACATTAAGATGTAACGATCACACAAAGCAGTCAAGATAAACCCCTTATAGAACTTGAGTGCCGCAGCATAAACCGACAGCAAAACTAGAAACTGTCTCAGTTGTGATAATTGTTTATATCTCGCTAGATCCAACGATCTATAAGATCTTCTGTGATCTCTTACATACCATATGATCTCCCTATTATTGAGATAACTGGATGTATTTGTTCACAAAAAATGATTGTTAAATCATATATGAGTTGTTTATTGGAAGTCATTAATAATTACCACCATATAAAACATAATGTTTCTCAGTAAACCAATTATAATGCTTTTATTTATACAATTCGATCAGTCATCTGGTCAAGAATAAACATTTTGTTGAAGTAAATAGAAAGAAAAGAACCAACGTATGTAAGAATCATAGAATAACTTGGAGCAAAAATGGTACACTATCGAAGGACAACTGAATTAACCACAGGTTCTAATTGGCATACTTATAGATACTTAAAAGTGTAAAAACATCGATTACACTTTGAAAGAGGCATGCACAAATATACAAAGCGAGGGACATTAAAATTGTTCGATGGGGTTGCAAGTGAGTAAAAGACAAGTATTCATTTTGATATAAGAGTCAAACCAAAGATAAAAGTATTTATTTCAGATTTGCAATACATAGAACAAACAAAATACATTTTATCATTCTAAAAAAAAAAAGTTACAGGTGATCGAGGGAACATGAAGTCCCTCAAAAATCACTAAAAAGCGGAGCCTAAGTATTAGTAGCTTTGACCGATCATGTGAAGAGACAAGACCAACATAAGGAGATCTATGACACCTAATGCGTGGTGTGAGATGAATTAAGGCCATCCCAGAAACTGGGTTCAGAGGCAGTGGGTTTGAAGACCAGAGGACCAAATAGGGAAAGTGATCTTTGTTGTGTTTACTCCTCGGCAGTTCGAGCTCGAGGAGGCTCGAGGAGGTAAAGAAGAGTAACGGTTCGACCGTTACATTTCGAACCGTCCCAGACTTAGCCGTTTCAGGTTGTGCGGCAGTTACTAGTCAACCAAGTATTTATTGCCGACAATTTCAGGTTGAAATTGATGGGCATTAATTGTGGTGTTTTAAATGCTTAGTTTTGGTTCTTATAAATAGCATTGTAGATTTCATTTGTAAATGAGAGAATCAAGTAGAGTAAGAAAATAGTTATTTTTCAGATAGAGAGTAGAGTTTATGTAATAGTTTCATTACAAGTAATAAACTCAGAAAATTTCGCCAAGTCTTGTTCGCACATGGTCGAACCACTACTTTCGAACCGTTAGTCTTCCTTGTACCACTTTGTGATTTTTCTATCCTTTGTATCCTGGGGCCAACAAGTGGTATCAGAGCATCAGTTTATGCCAAAAATCATACGGTGGGACAATATGGATATAGTTACTGCAGATACATCACGGGCACAGCAAGGGAGCAGTTCATTCCAGTACCCGCAATTGACTCACACGAATTACACTAGCTGGGTAATTCGGGTGCAGGCAATGATGGAGGACCAAGGAGTATGAGATGCAGTCGAACCAGCAGAAGGCGCAGAAGTAGACGCCCGACTCGACAAGAAGGCGAGGTCGCACCTCTTCCAAGCACTTCCAGAGGACCTCCTGATGCAAGTAGCCAAGAAGACAACAACTAAGGAAGTATGGGACTGCTTAAAGACGAGGTTCGTCGGAGCAGATAGAGTGAAGAATGCAAGGTTGCAGACACTCAAAAGCGAGTTCGACGTGATGCACATGAATGATAGTGAATCCCTCGATCATTATGCCGGACGACTCACTACCATGTCTGTGACTTATTCGAGTCTTGGTGGAACTCTAAGTGACTCTACGTTGGTGAAAAAGTTGTTCGACACAGTCCCAGAATGGTTTATCAGTGTGGTAGCCGGGATTGAACAATTTTATGACCTTGATACACTCACGTTCGAGGAGGCAGTCAGTAGACTTAAAGCCTTCGAGGAACGCACGCGTAAGAAGCATACGAGCGTGGAAAGAAAGGAGGATCAAGTTCTCCTAACTCAGGCAGAGTGGGAGGCTCGACTCAAGAGAGATGGAAGGGACTCTACTCAGTCAAAGAAGGCCCCCGGAGATAATTGGAATCAAGGACGTGGTGGTCGTGGCAGAGGTCGAGGAAGAGGAGGTCGAGGAGCATCGACTGGCTATGGTGGTCGAGGAGCATCGATTGGCTCTGGTGGTCGAGGAGCTCCTCGAGATAAGAGCCATATTCGTTGTTATAACTGCAACGAAATGGGTCACTACTCGTCTCAATGCCGAGCACCAAAGAAGAATGAAGAAGCTCATCTTGCCAATGGAAATAACATCGAAGTAATGTTACTAAAGGCGATCTCAGAGGAGATCCCATCGGATGAGATTATCATGCTCAACAAGCAAGAAACCAAGCTTCTCGAGGAACCAAAAGATGTTTGGTTCTTGGATAATGGTGCTAGCAACCATATGACCGGGGACAAAGAAAAGTTCTTCGAACTTGATGAGACAGTCACCGGGAAGGTTCGGTTCGGTGATGACTCAGCAGTAGAGATCCGAGGAAAAGGCTCCATCCTTTTCCAGTGCAGAAACAGTGATCAATGGGTGCTCGAGGAAGTATATTACATTCCTCGACTGAAGAGTAACATGGTGAGTCTCGGACAATTAACTGGGACAGGTCACCGGATAGTGATGGACGGTAATGAGCTCGAAGTGCACGCCAAGAGCCCTTCGTATCTCATTATGAAGGTGAGGCGATCTCAGAATCGGTTATACCGAATCGAGCTCCAGTTGGCAAACCCGGTTAGTCTTCTAGCAAACCTTGAAGATCCAGCATGGCTATGGCATGCTCGACTCGAGCATGTTAATTTCCAAGCTTTGAAGACACTCGCTAACAAGGGAATGGCCGTAGGAATTCCATCAATATCGCACCCAGAGCAGCTTTGCCGAACTTGTTTAGTAGCAAAGCAGACGAGACAGCCATTCACCGGAGAAGCCAAGTTTCGAGCAAAGAGACTGCTCAAACTGCTGCATATTGATTTGTGTGGTCCGATCAATCCTACCACA
This sequence comes from Plectranthus barbatus, assembly GCA_026898455.1. Classification (NCBI taxonomy): domain Eukaryota; kingdom Viridiplantae; phylum Streptophyta; class Magnoliopsida; order Lamiales; family Lamiaceae; genus Plectranthus; species Plectranthus barbatus. The sequence continues at coordinate 103,469 of JAPKLW010000558.1, read as the reverse complement.
CCCGGAGGCAATCGATACTTTATGTTGATTGTTGATGATCACTCCAGATGGATGTGGCTACACATGATGAAGACAAAGGATGAGGCATGTACATTGTTCAGAAAGACGAAAGAGTTGGTCGAGAATGCGACCGGGCTTCGAATCAAAGTCCTTCGATCGGATAGAGGTGGAAAGTTCTTGTCAAAGGAGTTCGCAGAGATGTGCGAGCAGGTTGGGATCGAACGACACTTTACCGCACCATACTCTCCTCAACAGAATGGTGTGGTTGAAAGGCGGAACAGAACAGTAATGGCAATGACTCGATCATTACTTAAGAGTATGAGTGTTCCGAGTAGGTATTGGGGGGAGGCGGTTCGACACGCAGTCTACCTACTCAATAGACTCCCAACTAAAGCCGTTCGAGCAAGACCCCGTTCGAAGTATGGACAGGAAGGAAGCCACACCTATCACACTTGCGTGTGTTTGGGTGTACTGCACATGCCAAAGTAACCAATCCTAACTTAAAGAAGCTCGACGACCGAAGTCACTCATTTGTGTACTTAGGTGTCGAAGAAGGGAGCAAGGCGCACAGGCTGCTCGAACCACATCTCGACAAGATACATGTAAGCCGCGATGTAGTGTTCGAAGAAGGAGAAGCATGGGTTTGGTCTAGTATAGACAAGGATGGCTCAGTTGAAGTCTTTGATGGGACTCGATCGACCCAGTTTGATGGTGGTTCGACGAAGGAGCAGGATGCTACAGAAGTATTTGAACAGCCTGATTCGAATACCGTACAGATCGAACCAGTCCCAAACAGAGTAGATCAAGAGGGTGGTCTACCCACTCCATGGTCAGGTGGACACATTGGGAGTGACGAAGGCCCTGTTCGATATAAGGACATGGCCGACATCTTGGCAGATGCACCTCGAGTCGAACTTGAGTTCGAGGAGGTGATGTTAGCAGAGACGGAGGAGCCGTCTTGCTACAAAGAAGCGATGGAGAAAGAAATTGAAGCCATTAAAAAGAATGAGACATGGTCTCTCGTACCATTGCCGGCCGGACACAAGGCGATTGGACTCAAGTGGGTCTTCAAATTGAAGAAGAACTCGAGTGGTGATGTGATCCAGCACAAAGCGTGTTTGGTAGCAAAGGGCTACTTACAATGACAAGGGATAGACTTCGAGGAAGTCTTCGCACCAGTTGCTCGAATGGATACAGTTCGAGTCATACTTGTCGTTGCAGCCAATCGAGGATGGCGAGTGCACCATCTCGATGTGAAGTCAGCATTTTTGAATGGTGACCTTGAAGAAGAGGTGTACGTGACTCAACCGGAAGGGTTCAAAGTCACTGGAAAGTAGCACCTCGTGCTGAAGCTGAAGAAAGCTCTCTATGGACTAAGGCAGGCCCCTCGAGCTTGGAATTTGAAGCTCGACAAAAGCTTGAAATAGATGGGTTTCAAGAGGTGTTCGCAGGAACAAGCGGTGTACACAAGGGGTGGCACTAACAACAGATTAATTGTTGGTGTTTATGTTGATGACTTGATTGTAACAGGTGAGGATCCAGAAGGAGTTTGAATTTTCAAAGATCAGATGATGGGGGAGTTCGAGATGAGTGATCTCGGATCACTCTCGTACTATCTCAGAATCGAGGTGGACCAGTTCGATGGAGGTATCTCAATCAAGCAGACAGCTTATGCCAGGAAGGTGCTAAGTCAGTTCGGCATGCTTGATTGCAACTCGACTCGGACCCCTATGGAGCCGAGGGCTCAGCTCTACAAAGATCCCGAAGGACAACCGGTCGATGATACCGAGTACCGAAGAGTTATAGGTTGTCTTCGGTATATTCTTCATACAAGGCCGGATCTATCCTATGATGTTGGAGTTTCCAGCATGTTTATGGAGAGGCCTACGGAGATGCATCACAAGGCCGTGAAGCAGATTCTTCGTTATCTTTGAGGCACTATGCAGTTTGGGATAGTGTTTCGCAGGGGAGTTGGAGATGAAGAGATCGTGGGATACTCGGATAGTGATCTCGCAGGAGATCTAGATGATCGAAAGAGCTCTGGAGGAATGGCATTCTACATCAATGATTCACTTGTTTCGTGGAACTCACAGAAACATAAGACGGTGGCCCTTTCCTCGTGCGAAGCGGAGTTCATGGCGGCAGCAGCAGCAGCTTGTCAAGCGCTTTGGCTGAAGGCGTTGTTATTCGAACTATGTGGTTCGAGGACGAAGGCAGTAAAGCTCTTCGTCGACAACAAGTCTGCGATTGCACTCATGAAAAATCCAGTTTTTCATGGTCGCAGCAAGCATATTGATACAAAATATCATTTCATCTGAGAGTGCGTTGAAGCTGGGCAGGTCGAAGTGGAGTTCATTCGAAGTGACGAGCAGAGAGCCGATGCACTAACGAAAGCTCTACCTGCACCAAGGTTGGTGATGATGCGACACCTGTTGGGTTTGAGAGATCTCGAACCGCACCAGGAGTAAGGGGGAGAATGTTGTGTTTACTCCTCGGCAGTTCGAGCTCGAGGAGGCTCGAGGAGGTACAGAAGAGTAACGGTTCGACCGTTACATTTCGAACCGTCCCAGACTTGGCCGTTTCAGGTTGTGCGGCAGTTACTAGTCAACCAAGTATTTATTGCCGACAGTTTCAGGTTGAAATTGATGGGCATTAATTGTGGTGTTTTAAATGCTTAGTTTTGGTTCTTATAAATAGCATTGTAGATTTCATTTGTAAATGAGAGAATCAAGTAGAGTGAGAAAACAGTTATTTTTTAGATAGAGAGTAGAGTTTATGTAATAGTTTTATTACAAGTAATAAACTCAGAAAATTTCCCCAATTCTTGTTCGCACACGGTCGAACCACTACTTTCGAACCGTTAGTCTTCCTTGTACCACTTTGTGATTTTTCTATCCTTTGTATCCTGGGGCCAACAATCTTATATGTTTGAAGCAAGAAACTACCCCCACATGAATAACCAAGCATCCAAGGGGTTGGATCAAATACCTCTCCTTATCTCCTGGAAGAATGTTCCCACTTCTACCCTTTGAGATCTTATCTCTATGATCAGCGTAAGGAGATAGTTGCACCAACTCAAACCAGCCTTGCTAAACCCATAACCCTAAACTAGAAAGGGAGGGAAGACTATCTCACAAGCAACACAAAGGAGAAATTTCGATACAAGGAAGAAATTCAAATGAAAGACTTGGGATGGCGGAACAACTCCCAAAATGATGATATTCATAAAATGCAAACCATAAAATGACAACAATGGTGGAATAATTTGACATAACCTGTCGAATCAGTAACACACTTCGGTGAATATGTGGAGACACATGGAAAGTGCTATGGGATAAAATTGAAGGAGAAAAATCCTATGAAAGGGGGCTTGCGTTTTGAAGTACATTCAAAGCGCCCCTCAATGAATATTGTTTAAAATAAATGCAATTGCAGTAGAGAGAGACAATTATAAAAATCTTCTTGCCAAAGAAATTGAGGGAGACCTTTTTAAACATTTTCCTGCAATGGCAGCCGAGGGTGACTTTTGGAAACATCCTACATTTTGGCAAAAGGGCTAAGTCCAAATCAAGCGACATGCTCTAAAATAAAGAAAGATGAGAAAGATGGGTAGTGACATAGGAACTCACTCCAGAATCTAGCTATGGCTACTTTTAGGCTTCAAAAGAGCTAGCTCGTACAAGGTAAACCCTTTCACTCTGGTCTATTCGCCTCCAGGCATGATGAGTTCCCTTTGGATTGCTCTAATCCTTGGACAGAGAGTAAAATATATGGGGCACCGCAAATGGCAAACCTAAAAAACACCATCCAAGAAATTCTATAGAAAATGTATGATACTGTCTGATCCACTGAACCAGACAGTTCTTATAATTTGTATATTCAAAGTTATTAATGATAAGAGTACGCTCCCTAAAAAAGGATTGGAGACTCGCCATCTCTGGCCCTTGAATAGTATTTCTCACTACAAAGCTCTTCCCACCGCGAAAGACACCGTGTGGTGTCATAGACTCGGGCCTATTCAAGGGAAATTCCTAGAAGAGGTCGTTCAAGACTACAAGATGCCATGAACTAGAGCCATGCCACAATGACCTCCCAAAGAAGGTCCTTCGAGCCATTACTGAAGGGCATCCTCCATTTGATGTGAATTATCTTTTGATATTTACTTTATCTTGGATCATTCTTAGGATATCAAAATAAATTACTCCCTCCGTCCCACTTCATTAGTCCTTCTTTCCTTTTTTGTCCGTTGATCACTGCTATTTCTAACAGATTAATTATAATAACAGCGGCAAATAAATTTGTAAACCCTAAGGTTATCGATCCAGGGGAATTGTGTGGGGAAACTATCCTATATACTAGCTATGATCCTAAGATTCATTGTTTGAGAGATCCAAAATAAGGGTTTTATAAAAGTAAAGAAAACAATGCAGAAAATTAAAGTTGTTTTGAAAGCAAATTTAAAGGAACACAGATTCTAGGGAAGAATTCTTATTATGTATGACATGTAGGAATCAATTAATTTAACAGGTGGAATACTGCAATAATGCTATATTTCCTTGTTTGGCAAATATAATCCTAGATTACTAACTAGTGACTATCTCCGCTCGGTTTCAAAGTACACCAAATTAGTCAATCTGATAAGCAAATCAGTTCAATTCCTACAGTCTAGTACATCTGTTTGGATAGTGTAGATCGTATCATGTATTCCTATTCCCACTATTAATATTCACCTCTCGGTCCTTCTATCAATAGCTAGACATCTAAATTAATCATCACCTCTCGGTCCTTGAATTAATCTAGAATTATGAAATAAACACAGGAATCGTGAACCTAATTAATTAATCCTAACATGCATCCATAATAATATCAACCCCTAGAACCCGCTAGGGTTTCTAGCCACTCATCGTAGATAGAAATCCAAAATTAAACATATTCAATTGCATAAAAGTAAAGAACTTACAAAAAATAAAGGGTTTCGTGTTTCCCAAGTCTTCAAACTCTAAAAACTGAATACTATGATAATTGGTACTAAAAAATTGAATTTACATAGGTATTTATAGTGGTGGATGTGTATCCTATCAAATCTAGGGCTAAAGATATGAATAAATCCATTTTTCCTCGAATTTCCGCTCCAGCAGACACCTCGCGTCGATTGTGGCTGATCCACGTCGATCGACGTGACTTCTTGGTCAGCGTCGATCGATGCCAATTGGCGTCTGTCGACGCAGCTTCTCGCCCCTTCTGCGCTGTCTCACGGTTTTGGCCATAACTTTCTCTCCCGAACTCCGATTGACCTGATTCTAGTTGCGTTGGAGAGCTAACTCAAAGAATCATCCATTGCCATGTGCCAATAGCTCGAATTCCTCTTGTGGAAGAACTCTTCACTGCTACTCTTACACGTCACTGCTTCCGAAATGGATTTCTCGTGAACTTAGGCCTAAAACCCTACAAAAACACCAAAATGCGCATAATACCACCTAATATAGACTCATGCGTAGAATATATATATATAAACTCAATAAAACTACATAAAATAGCAGAAAATAATATAGATACGCGAGTAAAATAATGAGCTTATCTACCCCCCAAACTTGAACGTTTGATTGCCCTCAATCAATAGGCAAGAAAGAAATCAAAAGATCATGCTATTAAAGTGCAATGCCTCACAAGATCCATCACAGTCAAGAATCAAAAATTCACTACACACAAGCAATTTGAAAGAGATAGAAAATTCATAACATTGGAAGAACTCACGGGAAGTGTATTGCTCAACTCTCAAGTGTTTAAGGTATAGATGAAAGCACTCAAAAACATGTATGAAGAAATTTCTACCATAGGCTTGCAAATTTTCTAATATCTCAACTGCCAGAATGTGCACACAAGTCTAGAATCAAAAAGGACTTTCATAAGGTTGTAATGTAGGCTTTTGTGAGGGGTAGGAAAATATGGCCAAGTGATTAAAATCAATCAAGTTGTATTTCCTCAATAAATCCAAACCACCATCTAAGTTCATTCACCCTTCTCCTCCAATATATCCACAAATACACAACCCTTTTTTTTTTCCAGCTCATTTTGAATCTCTTATGCTCTTTACATAATTTTGTATTCTTTTCTTTTCAGAGAGCTTATGAGAATTCTAATTATTTCTTTGAGCTTCTTTTTCACACATCTTTTCACCACTAATTTATATTTTCTTATCTCCATTTCACAATCATTCCACCCATATACCACAACTCAAGACATGAGCGAAATCAATACTTCTTCTTAATCTCATAGACAAAGAAAGAAAAATCTTGTATAGGCTCAAAATTGGCTAACTAGGGAAAATTCAATGTGAAGGGACAGTGTTTAGGGAATTGGGCTATCAAAGATGGCCTAAGATCATTTCCTAAACTTGTGCACACTATGCAGTCTCAACACAGAAAATAGGCAAGTTCTAGAGAAATAAAAACACACATGTGAATCTCACATCAAACGAAATAAAGGCTCAAAATTCTCACACAAGGGTTCAAAATTTTTTCTTCCGCAGTCAATTTCAAATCAGCTCAATCGGCATGCAAGCACAAGTGTCAAATCAATCCTATCATGCGGTATTCTACATTCATAGGCATCTAACAACAATCACAATCAATTCAACTCAACCCTCAATCAATTCTAATCACACAATCTCATTCGGGTTATTTCAAAACTAAAAAATTTTCCCCACAAAATAGAATAAACTTAAAAATTAAGGCAAAATTTAAATACGGAAAGCAGAATAAATAAAAGATAGAATGTTCCATCTCTTGTCCACATCCCCCCAAACTTATTTCCAACTCGAAGAGTGGAATAAGTTAGAAAATCAGACAAAAGAGGGAACGATACCTGGTAGTTGATCTCAGACATCAACTTTTTATCCCCCGGAGTCTTCGGATATTGCGCGGCGTGAAATAGTGGCTGTTGGCACTTTGCATCGATTGACTTGAAGCCTTCTTGTCGATCCCTCTCCTTGGATCAACTGTATCACGCCGAACTGCTCGGCGTCGATCGGCGCCAGGCTGCGTCAATTGACATCGAGCTGATCTCCAAGATTTTTTTTTCAATTCTGCAAAACAACTGTTAACAAAGAAATAAAAGCAGAAATTCGAAATAATAATAAAAAAAAATGAAAATTGAAAAGAAAATACGGAAAATGTTAGGTTACCTCCCAAAAAGTGCTTGATTTAACGTCGCAGCTCGACGATACCTCAAATCACTGCCAAGGAGGTCGGGTCCAGACTCGCCAACCTTTGGCATCCACCATGTAGACTTTCCGGTCTTTGATAATGGTGGTGAGCTCAGAAAAAGGTGGCGCAGTTGACACTGCTACCCTATCGTTTCCTCGCTCCCACTCAATGGCAGCTGCTTCATCTTCTTCAGACTCATCCTCTTCTTCGGTAGTGGAGATTCGATTGCACTCCGCCTTCTTCTTGTTCTTGTCGATCACAAAGATGATCCTCTCGTCATTCGCTCGGAGTGTGATCTCGCCGCCTCGATAGTTAATGAGAGCAGCGCTAGTGTCGAGAAACTCACGCCCCAAGATCATGGGCATGTTCTCGTCCTCCTTCATCTCGTGCACCACAAAATCTGCAGGAAAAATGAGATGGCCCACACGAATGAGCACATCCTCTAGTATACCTTTCGGGTGGGACACAGACCGGTCCGCCATCTGCAGGGTGATCGTTGTGGGCCTCATCTCTCCGATGTTGAGACGCTTGTAGATGGAGTACGGCATCAGGTTGATACTGGCCCCAGTATCACATAGTACTCTCTCGAATGTGTGTCCCCCAATCTCAACCGGATTAGAGAAGCATCCAGGATCGCTTCTCTTGATGGGCACCTGCTTTTGAAGTAGCAGGCTGCACTGCTCGTGGATCTTCACCGTCTCATTCTCCACGAATTGTTTCTTTCCACTCATCAATTTCCAGAGGTATTTCATGTACCCCGGGATTTCCTTCAGTGCTTCGATCAGCGGGATGTTGATGCTGGCCTTCTTCAGGTTCTCCACAAATCTGAAGAACTTCTCGTCCTCTCTCTGCTTCGCGAACCTCTGTGGGAATGGCAAAGGAGGGAGCTGATCTTCAGACTGCTTCAACTTCGTGCCTGGGACAGACTTCGGCGTCGACCGAAGTAGTGTGGCGTCGATCGACGGGCCTTTTTTCTCGGCATCGATCGACGTGGCAGGTCTGTCGCTCGACGTGGATTCATCTCCTGTGCATTTTTGCTCCTTTTCGCCTCCAGAATTGTCTACAGCCATCTCGGGACCCTTGTAGCTCGTTCCAGACCTCAGAGTAACGGCTTTGCAGTCTTTTTGGGCCTTTGGGTTCACCTCCGTTGTGCTCGGAAGCTGTCCAGGCTTGTGTTGGTTGCCGAGTGTGGTGGCAATCTGGCTCAATTGTGTGTCCATCATCTGAAGATGTTTCGTCATCAGCTGCATGTGGTTGGCCATGTCTGCCAACAACCTCATACTTTCTGTACCACTCTTCTTCATCAGTATTCCTCCAGCAGATGCATCAACCAGCTCCTTCATGTGAGGGTTCAGTCCCTCATAAAAATGACACACTTGCATCTCCAGATCGATGCCATGTCCAGGACAGAGTCGTAGAAGCTCTTTGTATCTCTTCCAGGCCTCGTAGAGTGACTCATCATACATCTGCTTGAAAGTAGTAATGGCAGCTTTCCTCTTCAGCAGCAGGCTCGGTGGGAAGTAGTTGGTAAGGAACTCTGCTTGAAGCTCCTCCCATGTCCCGATCTGACTCTTATCCAGTCCAGCAAACCAAGACCGTGCCTCGTCTCTGAGTGAGAACGAGAACAGTCTCATCCTGATCACATCTTGGGTTACTCCGTTCTACTTCACAGTGTTACACACCTCAATGAATTGGTTGAGGTGGGTATATGGGTCTTCTACAGCTCTTCCCCCAAACTGGTTTTGCTGCACCATCTGAATAAGGTTTGTGCGCAGCTCGAAGTTGTTGGCATCAATGCCAATTCTGAATCCGGCCTCCGCTTGCTGTGGAAGAAATCGATCCAAGATGGACCTTTGTGGGATCACAACTTGCCTATCGTTCAACTCTGCCAGTCTTGCAGCTTGCTCCGCCTGAGTAGCTTGGGCTGCTTGTAGCTGTGCTCTCAGCAGATGTACTTCATTCACAAATTGCCTCTGCTCCTCGGGAGTCATATTTTGCAGAGGTGCTTCAGGATTCTCAGCCATCTCTCGTTGTTTTTCTTTTCCTTTCTTTTTGATTTTCCTGCAGGTTGATTCAATTACAGGGACAAAGGCTTCGAGTGTTTTTCCTTTGGCTCGCGTGTTCATGCACCTGCACAGGAAATAGGTAAATATCAGTTCAGCGTCGATCGACGTGGATTCGCATCGATCGACGTGGATTCACGTCGATCGACACAAAAGAGTGGTCGGCATCAATCGACGAAAGGTGTCCGTCGATCGACGCTGCAAAGTGATCGACGTCGATCGATGCTAGGTGGCGTCGATCGTCAAGAGATGTAGACTCGAAAACTCACACACGCACACGTACAAAAAATTAAAACTTAATCCAACAAATCCTAGAACGAAATAGTAACAAGATAAAATCTAACAATTCCCCGACAACGGCGCCAATTTGATCACTGCTATTTCTAACAGATTAATTATAATAACAGCGGCAAATAAATTTGTAAACCCTAAGGTTATCGATCCAGGGGAATTGTGTGGGGAAACTATCCTATATACTAGCTATGATCCTAAGATTCATTGTTTGAGAGATCCAAAATAAGGGTTTTATAAAAGTAAAGAAAACAATGCAGAAAATTAAAGTTGTTTTGAAAGCAAATTTAAAGGAACACAGATTCTAGGGAAGAATTCTTATTATGGATGACATGTAGGAATCAATTAATTTAACAGGTGGAATACTGCAACAATGCTATATTTCCTTGTTTGGCAAATATAATCCTAGATTACTAACTAGTGACTATCTCCGCTCGAATTCCTCTTATGGAAGAACTCTTCACTGCTACTCTTACACGTCACTTCTTCCGGAACGGATTTCTCGTGAACTTAGGCCTAAAACCCTACAAAAACACCAAAATGCGCATAATACCACCTAATATAGACTCATGAATAGAATATATATATAAACTCAATAAAACTACATAAAATAGTAGAAAATAATATAGATAAGCGAGTAAAATAATGAGCTTATCATCCGTCCCATTTAATTGTCCTTTTACCTAAAATAAAAAGTTAATCCTCACTCACTAATAAAATACTCATTTCCTCTATCTCTACTCGCATTGGTTATTGTGCTAAATCACAAGGGGACTAATCAACTGGGACGGAGGGAATATCCAACTAAATAACTTAGGCTAATGTATGCATTCTCCTAAAATTTAATTGCAAAGGATGAATTAAAAAAATATCTCAACTCCAGCCGTTGAAATCTTGAGACAGATTCAGGTTTGGCATTCCTACATATCTGATGTTCTAATATGTTCCCTTGCTCCTCGGAAATATGGTGAGGATGCGATACTGAGTTACACAAGAGTTGAAGAAATTGTGTTACTTCTTAGTGCAACCACCACCGCCTTTTCTTCTCTTTGTCTCTCTCTCTCACAAATGTGTTGTGTAATCTGTACAGTGTACTGAATATTGTGTGTATAGATCTGAGAAGAGAAAGCCATTTATAGTATTAGGGTCGTAATACTAATGGGCTGTGAGCAGTTTATGGGCCAGACTAGGGATCAAATGAAAATAATAAAGTGGGTTCTCCTTATTAATTAAATGTCCCTTGTTCAACCCAAAAGATAATTAATTAATAAACAATTGATTCGTTTACACCAAAGAAATCAATGCCACTCACCCCTTTATTACCACATTATAAGGAAGGGGTTGCATCACACTCTAATAATCCACATAATTAAAGGTTTAAGACATTCATTAATTAATTTGGCATATGAACATAATTAATTAATCTCTTATTTCCTGAGTAGTACCACTCATCTTTTTTCACTTATGCTTGAATCAAAGATTCAGCATGCAGGAAATGGTTGCCAACATGTTCAGTCAACGCAGGTCGCAAACAAATATCCAATACCCACGATGCAGATATAAGAGTACATGAAAGACTCACCACCATATCAAATCAAAGTGTGATTAACTTGTGTATGTGCATGCCCCATACCATTTGATCATATGCATTTTTGTCATAAAGTGTATGTTCCTCAGCTGAGGAAATGTTGGTAGATAGACTCGGAAAATGATTTTGCAGAACAAATGGATGCCTAAAAGTAGGTAAGAACTTAACAATGTCACTTTTCCATCGCATAAAATTTGGACCAGTTCTAGAATTGTGCACAATTGAATAAATAATAGAAGTAGATTTCATAGACATACTTGGAAACAATAAACGATTAGAGTATTAAAATACACGCATAACATTGAAACAAGTAAATATTTTAACCTTATGATGAACTGATACATGTGTATCCCCCAATTGCCCGATTAATTTTACTGCAAGCCACGCAGCATGGGTGTTTCATATAAAACAACCTGACCAGGCTGAATCATTAAAGTCTAGTCCATTAATCTCAATCCATGTCAGATAACATTAGACAAATGGATTTAATTATCAGTGATAAACTTCGACCATATTGATCCTAATAAGTTGGGACTTCACATATGAGTTGTACTTTGGGAAACATCTAAGCACTTAACAACGTTCTCAACTCCAGTTATAAAAGATCAATTTGTCATACACACTTAACTCATGACATTTGACTTTTACACTCTTTGTTATCTCATTGAAATTCAGTCCTACAGTACTTATGAGAAACCTAAGACGAAAGCCACATAACATGGACATTTACGTAAAGGCTCCCACTTCTTACATGAATTAAAATGTTTTATTTAGAAATCTTATCTATTGGAGCTTATAAATGAATAAAATAAAACCAAGCCACACAACATGGACACCTACTTATATAATTAATTTCCAATAAGAGACCACATTTGTGAAGGTCAAATCTAAGCTTAATATTTTTCTTTGAAAAGGTTGTTTGCGCATTTTTTTAAGCTTCTATAAATTCTGCCAGTCCTAAAATTTCATAGTATAAATAAATATATGATCCCAAAATTTATAGACATGATTAAATACATAAAATAAATTACATAAGACATGTTATCACAGTAAATAATAAAGTGGTCATATGCATTCCAATTATCTAGAATAAACTTGGTTTGTAGCTAGCAAATCGCATCATACGATAACAAATAAAATAAAAATAAATAAATATTATCATAGCCCTTAGATGCAATTACAAGATACAATTTCATTTACAAATCTTAAAACTGGACCTCCCAATCTTCATTTTAAATCGGATGTTTTGATGGATTATGACTTCTAGGGTTTGGGCCCGTTATTACAAACTAGACACAACAAGTTGTCATCATAAACCCTAGGGTTTTTGACACAAGCAACCGTACCTAGCTGTGCAACAGGCCGCCGCTCACAGCACCTAGCCGCTGATCTTAGGTGAGGACCGACAAAAGACATGTTACCGCAATTGATAAGTTCATATTTTCACTCATATTTGGTTTGATTTATTAGTTTTTTTCATCATGTTTTAATTTATTTCCTTTATTGTTGCTGCATGAGTCTATCTAGAGTGGTTTTATGCTTTGTCATGGTTAGATTTTGCTGGTTTGAGGCTAAATTCATTGGAAACCTGTACCGAAAGCAGTAGATGTTCAAAGAAACAGTCAATAATTCTTCCAAAAATGGAATTTGAGCTAATGGATCATAGTACTAGAGAGATATTTGAATTATCTTTCCAATTCAACTGGAATCGGGTCAATCGGAGTTCACGAGCAAAAGTTATGGTCAAAACCGTGAGTCTGCGCAGAAGGGTCAAAATGGGCAAATTTTTGCGACATGAAGCCTCTATGTCGACCAACACATGGCATATCAGTCGACATACGGAGCAGTTCAGGAAGGAAACACATTTTCTACAAGTTTTTGGGTGATATTTGGGGGAAATAAAATGTACACATCAACTTGGAAGCTTTGAAGACCCAAAAAAGGAAGATATATGTAAAATAAGATATTAAGATTAAGATTTCCATCAAATCTAATCATATTCCTTATAGGATTTTGCCATGTAAAGCCATATAAACTCTATAAATACCTCTCTATATTAGATTATTTATTGGACTAGGTCCCTAAACTTGTTTCCATAATCTCTTCTTCTCCTCAATTTCTATAGTATTTTTTAGTCTTTAGTTCTTTTTAATTTTATTTATTTATTTTGAGAATTCCTATTTTATTTTATTTATGCAATTTATTTTTTCTTTTAATTATGTCTAGTTAATTTTCCTAGCAGATTCTAGGGTTTGTACAACTGTTTTGGATGCATGCTTGATTGATTAATTCATTGCTAATGTTTTGTGATTCCTACTTTTTTCATAATTCTAAATTAATTGAAGAACCGAGAGGTGAAGATTGATTTAGATATCTAGCTATAGGTAAAAGGACCAAGAGGTGAATATTGAAAGTGGAATTAGGAATGCATGATGCGATCTGTACTATCGGACCTAGAAGTACTAGATTGTAGGGATTTAAATCTATTGATCTTATGAGATTGATTAAAAGGTATTCTTGAGACCGAGAGAAGATAGTCACTTATTTGTAATCTAGTAATTATTTGCCGGACTAAGGAAATTTAATATCTCACATGTTGCATGAATATGATTGGTTATCTATTTGCATATTATCCAGAATAGAAGCTCAACCCTAAGATCTGTGTTATTCTTTATTTGCTTTAAATTTTAATTTTTTTTCAAAACCCAAAATCTTTTTTCTAATTGCTCAAATAATTTATCAAAAAAATATTTTTAGTACATGAGTTTATTTCCTAAATCATTCTCTGTGGGTTTGACAACCTTCGAGTTTATAAATCTATTTGGCCACTGTATTGAAATTAATTTGGTAGAAATATAAGTGATCAAATTGGCGTCGTTGCTGGGGAGTGATAGATTTAGACTTGTTACTAATTCTATTGCAGGATTAGTGATTAGAGTTGTATTTTAATTTACGTATTTTCATTTTTCAGGTATTTTAAAAAAAATTGAGGAGGCCTTTATATTTATCAACATACCTATTGTCGATCGGCACAGAGGGGTCAACAGAGGCATATTTCAACCGAACAAGGGAGTCGATAAGAAGGCTCCGTTTGGCAACACTGTGCACGTCGACCAATACGGAGTGCCAACAGCCACGAAAGTCGACATCGGGTGATTCTAACCTCTCGTGGATAAAAAATTGATGTTTGAGATAAACTGCCAGGTACTATTCCTACTCTTGTTTGATTTTCAAACACTTTCCACTCTTGGAAATATGTTTTGGAGAATGTGGACAAAACTGGAACCTTTTATCCTTTTATTATGCCTTCGGTATTTAAGTATATTTAAGTTTTGCAAAAATATGAAAAAAATCAGAACTGTTTGTTTCGACTGACAGCCGGTGCATCTGTCGAAACAAAAGAGTCAACGTGAGCCCATTGATCCAGACTGAAGAGATAGAGGAGTCGGCAGAATTGCAAGTCGAGCTAGTCTAAGGCTCGACATGGGGAATCCATGTCGATCGATGCATTGGGTGTCGATCGACACGGAAGATGAGGTTGCTGCACCTGGCAGTGATCAAAACTGACATAAAGAAGTAGATATAAAGTCAATGTCTAAGGTTGACCACGAGATTTCAACGTAAGTGTTTCAAACTTTTTTCACTCTTCTAGTGAAATGGTTTGGGGGGATGTGGACAAGAGTTTGAAACTATTCTCCCTTTTATTTAATTATGTTTTCCGTATTAAAATTTTTGTATTTAAATTTCAGCATATTAGTTTTAGTTTAAATTTCAGCCTAGTAAAAAATCTTCAAACCTTTTTTTATTGAATTTTTGAACATTGTCTATTCTGAACACGATAATGCGATTGATGATTGATCTTTTGATGTTTGAGTAGATTGTGATTGTGATTAAAGTAGCGTATGAATGTAGAATACCACATGAAGAGTTTGATTTTTGAAAGTTGCACTCGCATGATAGATTAGGTTGGATTTGACATTTACAAAGGAAGAACATAATTGCACCCTAAGTGAGTTTTTGAGCCTTTTATTTGTTTGATGTGAGATTCATATATATGTATTTATTTCTCTAGAACTTGCTTATTTTCAATTTCAAGACTGCATAGTGTGCACAAGGCTAGAAAATGATTCAGGCTGTCTTTGTTAGCCAATTTATCATAAACACTCTCCCTTACAATATTTTATTCCTAGTAAGCCCCTTTGAGCCTTATTCCATTTTTTTATTTTGTCTATGAAATTTTACATGGAATGGGTGAGATGAATCTTGTCTATGAGATCTGGGAAGAACAAGGATGTGAAATTTTGAGAGATAAGAAATTTTTAGAGTTTGTGTGCAAAAGAAAAAAAGAAAAGCTCTTAAAAAAATGTGTGTGCTTATGTCCTTATAAGCTCTATAAAGAAAAATATTGTTATCAATAAGAGCATAAAAGGATTGAATAAAAGAAGAGAAAAAAAGAGAGCTATTGTGATTTGAATTGTAAAATATGAAGAAGAAGGGTAAATGAGGATAGAAGGTGATTTTTAATTTATTGAGAGTCATGAACTCAATAGTTTATTTTTGGTCACTTGGCCTTATTTTCTTACCTTTCACTAAAAGACTACATTACAACCAAATGAAAAAGTCATTTCTGATTCTGGATCTTGTGTGCACATTCTAGCAGTGGAGACTATAGAAAAATCGCGAGCCTATGGTAGAAATTTCTTCATACATGCTGTGAGTGCTTTCAATGAACCTTATACACTTGAGTGATGAGCGATACACTTTCTTGTGAGGTTCTTCTAGAGTTTACAAATTTCCTGACTTGATTTTAATTACTTGTGTAATGTGGATATTCATACTTGGATTGCGAGCAATGAAGATCGTGTATCACATAGCTTGCACATGGTGTGTACCCAGCCCTCTCCACCCTCCACCATTTCAACCATGTTGAACCTCGTCCCACGTCTGCCCCGCATCCAATAGAGTCCACTATTGCCTCTAACCACCACTTACCACCCGCAAGATGTGAAGAGAGGCCGCAAACACAAGACTACTGTTGCTCCACCGTTGCCTTTTTGTTATTGTTGTGAGTTCTTACCGCCGTTGGAAACCGCCACCTATCATGCTAGAGCACGTTGCAGACAAGATAGCCTTGCATGATAAATCGAGACATGAGCATGGCTCCGGACGTCCTTTGCCAGTAGTCGCCCACCATCTTCGCACCACCCTATGTCTCATCACACCGTACGCCACTCACAATCGATGACCACCACCCCCTGCAGTCATGAAGGTGGTTGCTAGTTTTGTGTGTGATTCGCCATATTATTGGGTTTGGCAGACAATGATTTTGAATCTCTCCATTATTTGCGTTCTTCATCTTGAATTACAAATTTACAACAGAAATAAAATAGATCTAGTTTATTACAATGATTCTATAAATCTAACCACATATTTTCTTGTGGTGAAAAATAAATTTAAAATGGATTAAAAATTAGAGGCTACGAGAATCAAAACGATCCACCACAATTAATTAAAATTACCCATGCATAAAATTAATTAGACAATATATTTCTGCCAACAGACCATGGATTAAGATCTTGCTCTGATACCAATTATACGAACTGAGTCTACAATACCGCAAATTAAATCACTATTTAATTTAAAAAAATAGGATTAATCTAAATAATTTATATGCCTAATTAACTGGATAACAATAATCTTATACATGATCCTATAATAATTAATTCAAGAACATATTAAGGAATACCTCTTATGGAATAATAAAAATGATTTTTCCTTCAAATCAGAATCTTCTAGCTTGTTCCCTTGTTCTGTGGATATTTGGGGAAGAATTCCTACTAGATTTAAGGGCAACAAAAGAGATATACTTCTCCTCCTACAACTGCCGTCACCTATGCTCTCGCTTAGATATAATATGAAAGTTAAGATTAAATATTGAGAAAAAAATGCCATTTATAATTAGGATAAAATCCTAATGGGCTCTGAGTAGTTTGTGGAACTGCCAAAGACCAGAGGCAAAAAATAAAGTGGGAATTTAAAATTAATTAATTTTCATGTTCTACCAAGAAAATAATTACTTAATTAATATTAATTCATTCCACCAGATAATTAATACTGACCTACCCTTTTATTACCACGTTATAAGGAATGGGTTGCATCAGCTCGATTAATCCTTATATTTGAGGTTACATAAATTCGTTAATTAATTTGAGTTTCTGACTAGCTCAAAATTAATTAACATATTTAAATTGTATATATGAACATATATATCCTAAGAGTTCCACTCAAGCATTTATCACTTATCTTTGAATTAAACTTAGCCTGTAGGACTTTAATCGAGGCGTACAGACTTACTTATGATATTTTTCGCATGATTTAAAACTCAACACTATCTAAGTGTTGAAGTATATTTGAAACATGAACTAATATCAATCTCACTAACATTAATTTTTCATAGATACAAACTGGTCAGTAATAACCAGCTCGTGAAGTACAAGTTTCTGTACTACAAATTTTTTTTACATGTACAATCACTTTGATCTCGTGACCAACAAGTGGTATCAGAGCAGTTGCTCTTTATAGATAAGCTTCTTTGAGTCACTTAGGACCAGATCTATATTTGCTGCACTTATTTATTGGCGAGCAAATTTTTTACTTCCAGGATGAACAACGCAAAGTTTCCACCTTACTCGGCGGAAAAGTTCACAATATGGAAAAAACGGTCAACTATAGTACTTAAAAGTATTCATCCAGATATTGTTGAAGTTATTGAGTGTGGACCTATGAAGATCCTTAAAGTTAACAATAGTATAGGTGGAGAAGGCGGACCTGACATGGTCGAGAAGTCGTATGACGAGTGGACTTTAGAGGACAAAAGGTGAGCTTAGTTCGGTTCTGTAACTCATGAGCTAATCCTGTCTGCACTTCTAGAGGCGTTGGAAGAATAAGTGATTTAGTTCACTAATGCGAAGGAAGTATGGGACTACCTTGGCAGTCTATGTCAAGAGACCGAGCATATGAAGTAAAATAGACTACAAGTTAGTGTTGATAAATATAAATCTTTTCAGATACTTCTCGGTGAAAGTTTCAATGCTATGGATGCTAGATTCAACCCAATTGTGAGCGAGCTCAAGGCCTTGGACAGAGAGTATACTAAACTATGGGTTTGAATGCCAAAATTTTATCCAAAATGCTAAAGGGGAACTGGTTTGTAAAGACGACTAACTTGAAGGAGAAAGATCTGTCAAAGATCTCCACAAAAGAGTTATTCGCTCAACTCAAGGCACACAAATGGGAAAAAAAATAGTCAACAAAAATAAAGTCGTTCGTATCGCAGCTCACCCTATCATACCAAAGATGTTGCCTGCTTGTCAAAAAGGACATCAAATGGAGGTCAAAGAAGCCATTCCACACTGATAGACCTGCTGGTCAATTAAGTTCACGAAAGAGGCACCTACAACCTCAACCTTCTACAAGAAAGAAGGAGAAAGATCCATAGAAGAGCCTGAAGATCAAACGAGGTGACTTGTCATGCTCCTGGAGAAAGCAAAGGGTAGGACAGAGACTCCGCAACTCAAAGAAAAGAGGTTTGTTAAGAGGACACCGAGATCCTTCTTTGAGTGCAACTCTCTCGACATCTGCAAGTTTGAATATCCATGAATGGACAAGAAGGAGAGAGAAAGACTCAATAAGATCAATAAGCGAAGAGCACCAAGAGCCGTTACCAAGGTGATGATTGATTTATATACTGAAAGCATTATGATTGGTATATTATGTATTAGGTCGATTGGTAAATATACTGGGAATCATAATGTTGTATGTTCATCTCTTGTCTGAATTAACAAACATGTGTCGCAAACGCAATTATCCTCTTATCTCGTCGATAGGGAGATCTTACAGTGTGTAGTAGATCATGGAAGATCGTATGGATTGTTTAACCCAACGAGATATAAGTAGTTATCACAACTGAGATAGTTCCAGGATAAACTGTTGGTGTAGGCTGCAGTATACGCAGTAATAAACTGTTGGTGATGGCTTGGTATGCTGGTGTGGAGCACATATTGATAAGGACCTAAGTTGAGATCGATTATTTTATCTGACATTAAAAGAATCAATATCTCTATGGCTTGATGAGATCCTAAACCAAAATGATGGTACAGAAGTATATGCAGATTGTGTATCACTTTGAGTTGCAGTGAAAGGCTCTAGTTGAGCCTGTATATCTGTATCTTGGGTGATAGCATTCTGTGTATGACTGTCTGGTACGGAACTAGGTAACCACATCCAGTATAGGATGGTGACATTCCCTGAGCAGCTCAAAAGGTTCGTTATGCTAAAGTCCTACAGGCTAATTAAATTCAAGCATTAGTGAAAAGGTTTGAGTGGATTGACTCAAGAATATAAGATATTAATTAATTAAATAGCTTGTCTGAGCTTAAATTAATTAATGAATGTTTGTAACCTTAAATGTGGGGATAAACCGAGCTCATGCAACCCGTACCTCAAAATGTGGTAGCAAATAGGTAGGACAGTATTGATTCTCTGGTGGAATCAATCAATATTAATTAATTAATTCTATTCTGGGTTGAATATGGGAATTAATTAATTGATAGGCCTTATTTGCTATTTGCATTCTGGTCCCTGGTCTGGCCCACGAAAACTAAGGCCGAATAGAAGTCCAGTATTTTCCTATAAACATGCCTCAGTTTCTCAAATCACAACACACCACTAGATCATATGTTGCACACAGCAAACCAGTATTTTGGGAGCTGTGGTGATCGACTAAAATCTGAGAAACGAGGAGGAAATTCTGCTTCTCAACCGGGTAATAAATTCGAATGAATCTTCACCAGATATTCGGATTAGAGTTGGGATACATATCAGAAGATCAGATCAGGTGGATTGTCTTCTTTCTTCTCTCCCTCTTTGTTTTCGAAAATTACATATTAATTTTCATAGATTTAATTCCTCAATCTGTTAGGAATAAATCTTAGTGCGTGGTTAAAAGGATCGAGGATAAAATCTCTATGCACTCGTTCTTCAGGTTTCTACAATCCATTTATTCCTCTTAAACCCCCTTATGCAAAATCAATAGGAGCATGCTAGGAATAATCATAGGCATAAAAATTTAATTTTGATATTCCAATTATCGATCTTGGCAAACGGACTTCGTGATTCAATTCACAAATCTCTTCAGTTGATATCAGAGCGAGGGTGATTAATTGGCTATGTCAGGAAAAATAATTTTGCCTATGATTTGCATGATAATTATTATTGAATGAATTCATGAATGGTTAATTGATTGTATGATTGTGTTTTTGTTCCTCATGGTTCTCGGGTTAATCCGCCCTTTTATAAGGATTCGTTTTTCACCCACAAGATAAATCCGTGGTTAGATTTAAATTCCAAATTGTATTAGGATATTATTCTATGTAATTTTTCAATTTTAAATTAAATTTGTAAAACGGAGAACGATGAACATGAAGAACACGAAGAAGGAAGGAAGAACACGAAGAATGTTCACACGACGGCGCCGGCACAAGGGCTGTGTACGGTGGTTGTGCAGGCCGCGAGGAGGACGACAATGCGGCACAGCAGCCGGCGAGCCACGGGGTTGCCACATGCGGTGGCGCACAGCGGCGGAACCCTAGGGTTCGGCGCGTGCGATCGCGTGTGCAGGGGCTACACCTTGCCCTCTCAGGCACAGCTGCAGGGGGTGCCGACAGGGCACGCCAGCGGCGTGCATGGAGGTGGAAGGCAGCAGCGGCTGGCGGCGGCGGTCACGCACGCGAGGGCGCTCACACACGGCAGAGCCCTAGGCTTCGTGCGCGCGCGGCACCTTCGCGAGTCTGTTCGCGTCACAGCGACGCTCCCACCCTCTGGCGATCGACGACGGCGGTGCATTGGCTCGGGGCAGGGAAGGCACGGGCTGGAGGTGGCCGGTGGCGGAGCTTGCGGCGGACGGCGGTGCTGCAAACCCTAGTGTTTGTGCGCGGTTCGTGCAGGCTTCGGACCGCGTCTCATCTACGATTTTTCGGCAGGCTACTGGTGTCAACGGTGAGAGAGAAGAGGTCAATAGTTCGGGCAATGGTCGGGGCAGGCCGGGGCGGCGACATGCGAAGCAGGCGATGGCCGGAGTAGGTGGAATCGCGGGTTGAGCCATGCGACGTGCGTCCATGGCTGCTGCGCAATTTCGGCAGCCCTCGGGGCTGCGTTGGTTCGCCGGTGGTGGCTTGTTAGGCTGAGTTCTCGCGGGATATCGGGCTTGCAATGTGTGTCTGACCCACAATATGGTTAACTGGCCCAGTTGTCCAATTTTCTGATGGATCAAATCTTGGAGGCCCAATTTTTAGAAAATAAAATCAGATCACAGTCCAAGTAGTGGGAGCCCAGCCGAAGATCTGTGAAATAATTCCAAACAGTAATAGATTGGATTATTTTGTAATTTTGTATCATGAGACCACGAGGACATTCTTTATTTGCTTTATTATTTGTCTTCGCATGATATATGTGTTTGCGCGGCATATAAGCATGTTGTAGATAATAGGAGCACATTTATTGTTTTTATTTACAGCTTTAAAGCATGCTATGTGATTGATATGTGTGTAAAATGACCTATTTTTCGATGTGTGAGTGTGCATGTTTGTGGCCATTTTAACTTCGTATCATATGTTTTTGTCGTTCTTTTGTCTTGTTTTTGTGTTTTCGTGTTTGAAATGATGTAGGATACATTTTGAGCATAATATAGCGTATTTTGGAGAGTTTTGGAGGAAAATTGTCCAAGTATGAAGTCCGAGGAGGCTAAGTTCGCCCGAGCAGTGCAAAAAGAGGAGTTTCGAGAGCTTGGAGGAGTGTGTGCAGGCTCGGCCGAGCCGCCCGACAGAGAACTCTCTCGGCCGATCGGTGTGCAGGCTCGACCGAGCCGTGGAACAAAGACCTCGCTCGGCCGAGCGAGGCAGGCTCGGCCAAGCCAGGTCGGGCTTCCCATTTCCCCACGAATCTTCTGGAGGCTCGGGCGAGCCAACTTCAGCTCGGGCGATCCGAGGCCCAGCTAGCTTGTCTATAAAAGGGGGAAAATCAATTAAATGAAAAACTTTTGCCCAATTAGAGAATAACCATCACGAACTTCCATCTAGATTCATCTCGACACTTCCTTCCCCACTTGAATCAAGGAGAACCAAGGAACATTCCATCGTCTTGGTGAAATTTGAAGAAGGAGAATAGGTGGAGTGGATTCAACGAAGGCATTCGTAGAAGATCAATTTTGACCTTGAAGCTTTGTAATGTCAATTCTTATTTCTCAAGTTGTATTGCTTCTAATTCAAGGTATGATGAACTAAATTCCTAAGTGAGTGTTGTAATATGGATATTGAGATGGATTGAATCTACTATGCTTGTTTACTTTCCTATGGAGGCTTGATTTGCACTTGAGCTTGTTCATACCTATTAGATGTAGGTAATAGCCAATCTATAGGTAGTTGATGTGAACGTTGCAGCCAATACGCGGACGGAATTGTCGTGAAAAGTGCATAATCATATAGTTTTAGTTCCAATCCATGTGCGGGGCTAGGATTATAGGGCAGTAATCGACAGTCGGTTGGGAGTGGCCTCGGAGTTATTAACGTAGCTGTTTGCAACTTTGAGAGTCATCTACCGCTAGTTATCCGTAGCAAATGACTAGTGAATATAAGAGTCGGTTGCTCAACTTCATAGGAATTAAAATCCGTTTACAACATAGCTTGATTTAATTTGGATCAATTGAAGTTTACAAACACTCACTTTCTTCTAAGATTGTCGGACTTGTTACTCTATTCTACCCAAACATTTGATAAAAGTAAGTGATTGGTAAAGTTTGCAAATTGTTGAATGCTTGATTGTGTGCATTTGTAGTTTAGTTTGCAATTCATAGCTTGATAGATAAAGAAAATAAACGACAATTTTATTGCCTAGCTATTAATACACCTTCCTACGAGTAAATAGTTTCCACGAGAGCAAATTGAAAAAGAACTCGGATTGATAATTTAACGTGAAATTGTGTGTCACTTCACACGACCGTCATGCTTTTAGCGCCGTTGCCGAGAAATCTTTTAGTAGGTCTTGTGGAATTATTGAAAGTTGAAGTATGGTATGCTAGGTGTTTGAAGAAATGCTTGTGTGAATATTTTTACTAACATTGTTTTGTTTGTTATTTATGTTTGTTTGTTTTTGTTGGATTGTTTACTTGTAATTGGTTTTGTGCATTTTTCCTAGGTAGTTTATGATCACTCGATCAAAGGCTAGAGAGCATGAGGCAAGGAGACGTTGAGAGCGTTAAAACTCAAAGATGATGTGTGGAGTCTTCTTACGGGCATCGATTGGAAGAAGGTGCTCTCGGCGAAGTGGCCCGACTACATGGAATTTTCAAGGGAGTTCTTGGCATCGGTAATAATCATGAAAGGAGCCGGAGGAATCCCTTTATTGATGAAATTAAAACTTCAAGGTAAGGAACATTTTTTCCAACGTGCTCAAGTTGATGAAATATTTGGTTGTGGCCCTGAATCTGTTTTCTTGCATGAGGATGTGAATTTTGGGGACTTTTGGGAAGAAATTTCGGGCATTTCATCTGGTTCAAAGCATAATACTAAGGATTGTCGTGGTACAGCTATTAAGAATCCTTTGATTAGATACATTCATAAGTTTGTCGGTGGTTCGGTTTGTGGGAGATATGAGTCGAGTAATATTATTACTGTTGAACTGTCTATGCTTTATGCTTTGATGCGTGGGATTAAATTCTCTTTGGGGGGAATGTTAATGGATGCATGGAGTAAGGTTGCGAGCACAAGAACTCCTACTTTTTGTTGTGGATTGATTACTCCAATCTTTATGAAACTTGGTGTTGAATTAACGGGCAATTATGCTCCTGCTGTCTATCTTGATACCCATTCTTTATTGGCCGGGAGGTTTCTGGTGCCTGACCCTCGTGGTACTAGTTATTATTATAAGTTTGGGGATAAGGTGTTGGAGCTTCCTTGTGAGGAGTTGACAATGGTTAAAGATTTGGGAGACCATTCAAATTGGTTGCTGGATTATGAAGATCACCAGGGTTTCGTTGGAATTATGTCTTCCGATGGATCTTTCTCTTCGTTGTCTTAGTTGAGAGAAAATGGTCAGTTGCAGGATGCCGGCCAGAGAACACGAGTTCCCCCACAGCATAGACATTCTTCAGTCACAAATTGGCTGCAGCAAATGATGACGAGCTCACGAGGACCGCTGAGTCTGTTGATTCTTTGTCTTCTTCTTTGCAGGGTATGGACATGAGGATATCTTCCATTCATGATGATTTCGCGACTTTCCGGGAGGGTTAGATGGTGGATCAAGCCACTATTACTTGTAGATTCGACGGACTTGACCAAAATGTGGAGACCTTGCAGGAAGATGTGAGTGAGCTGCAGCGCCGTGTACCTATTCCATATGCTGGCCGTCCTCGTTAACCGCCTCTAGCAGACTAAAGGGAATGCGAGTGCACCGAGTTACTTTTTACAAACTTAGTCTCACTTGACTAAGTTTGGGGGGAGTGGTCGGTATCCGGTGCTCTCTTCTGGTTCACTTCTCTTATCTCTATCTTTATTTTTAGTATAGTTTAGATTTAGTTGTTGAATTTGAATAACATTGATCTTCGATATGGTTGAAATTCGATATTGATATACTCTTGTGAGGATGGATGTTGATTTATTTGCTTTTATTTTTATGGAATGTTTTGAAGAATCATGGCGAGCTTGCATGTGTTTAATTCTTTCTATTTGGTTTTGGTATGTGGATGTATAATGGTATGGAATGAATGATGGTTCTAGTGGATTAATGTGTAAATTTTTGTTGAAAGATTGGTTTGTGGTAAGATGGTGGACATGAGAGCTTTATTGGTTTTATTATGCTCAAATTGTTTGGTGGTGTTGTTTTGTTGTTTAGTAGGTGCAAATAAGGAATGGAGAGCAGTGATCGTGCCTATCGATGTGTAACGCTTTCTATCGTTCCTCTTACCATTTAGTTTCAATTGAATTATGTTGGCATGCAGAATGTTAGTTAGGTTGTTGTGTGCTTGTCGTGTGTGCATGATGAACCCAAATGCGAGTTGGAGATTTGAATCATGATCTACTTTGTAAGGCTAAAATTTGCTTCGACCAATGATAGGGCATAATCTAGTTGTTCAGGTGTGCTTAAATTGATCTTTTGAATTGCCGAGTTTTGTGCGAGGTTAATGCCTAGGACTTGACAAAAGCCGTGAGTTTTTGAGCCTTGATATTGTCATATTCTTTTTGATTGTGAGTGGCAAGTTTGAGAGCACAAACTCTAGAACTTGAATATATTCTCTATCTATTGGGCATGAGTTTGGTAACTAAAAAATGATCTTAGGCCATCGATTCTTAGTTCCTCCTTTTACTTTGGAAGTATAAGGTTGTTGATATCATAATTTTGCCGTTCATACCCTTGTTTCCCGTGATTGTGCTTAAATAGAGAATTTTCTTTGAAAATATTAGGACAAAACTTGGGGGGAATGAGCGTATGAGGGTGAATACGAAGATGAGAGTTGGGATGGGAATCGTTTGGAAATCCTTAAGTGATTTGAGGCAATAAAACTATTGAGTGTAGGATTGATTTGAATCCTAGGGAAATGGGTACCAACAAAAATTTGGGTACTTAAAAAGAAAAAAAAAGAAAGAAAAGCACCATGAATGCAAAAAAAAATGAGGGTGCTAGAAAAAGAAAATGAGAAAAGAAAGAAAAGAAAAAAAAAAGAAAGGAAGAAAAATTTTATGATAGTTGTGATTGAAAAGCCTCAAGGTTAGAAGTGGATTGAGGAGAATAAGTTTGGGGGTTTTGAGATTTGGAGAAGTTCGTCACTTTAGCCCAAAACCACCTACCTTTTAGTAAGCCACGTTATAACAAAAAACAAAGACCTTTTTTATTTTAGGAGCCAACTCGTTGTAGTATAGTGGTGAGAATTATTTCAAGCCTATGGAAATTGTGCTCGATATCTTGTGAATGAGTGAATTCATCAAACCCTAAACACGTAAGGGAGTGCTTTCATTTCTTTATCCAATATTGATGAGTGGTTTGAGTCGTTAGCATTAACCGTGTCACAAAGTTAGGTGATAATCTCGTTCGATAAGAGCCTGCCAAGATTACTATGATGAGCTATGAGATTGTTTGATGAGTTTATTGATTGCTTTACTTTGTTTTGATTGAGGACAATAAAAGGTTCAAGTTTGGGGGATTATGATATGTGTGTAAAATGACCTATTTTTCGATGTGTGAGCGTGCATGTTTGTGGCCATTTTAACTTCATATCATATGTTTTTGTCGTTCTTTTGTCTTGTTTTTGTGTTTTCGTGTTTGAAATGATGTAGGATACATTTTGAGCATAATATAGCGTATTTTGGAGAGTTTTAGAGGAAAATCGTCCAAGTATGAAGTCCGAGGAGGCTAAGTTCGGCCGAGAGGTACAAAAAGAGGAGTTTGGGGAGCTTGGAGGAGTTGCTCGGCCGAGCGGTGTGCAGGCTCGGCCGAGCTTCCTGACAGAGAGCTCGCTCGGCGGATCGGTGTGCAGGCTCGGCCGAGCCGTGGAAAAGAGACCTCGCTCGGCCGAGCCTCCCGAGCGAGGGAGGCTCGGCCGAGCCAGGTTGGGCTTCCCATTTCCCCGCGGATCTTCTGGAGGTTCGGGCGAGCCAACTTCAGCTCGGGCTATCCGAGGCCCTGCAAGCTCGTCTATAAAAGGGGGAAATCAATTAAATGAAAAACTTTTGCCCGATTGGAGAATAACCATCACGAACTTCCATCTAGATTCATCTCGACACTTCCTTCCCCACTTGAATCAAGGAGAACCAAGGAACATTCCATCGTCTTGGTGAAATTTGAAGAAGGAGAATAGGTGGATTGGATTCAACGAAGGCAATCGTAGAAGATCAATTTTGACCTTGAAGCTTTGTAATGTCAATTCTTATTTCTCAAGTTGTATTGCTTCTAATTCAAGGTATGATGAACTTAATTCCTAAGTGAGTGTTGTAATATGGATATTGAGATGGATTGAATCTACTATGCTTGTTTACTTTCCTATGTAGGCTTGATTTGCACTAGAGCTTGCTCATACCTATTAGATGTAGGTAATAGCCAATCTATAGGTAGTTTATGTGAACGTTGCAGCCAATACGCGGACGGAATCATCGTGAAAAGTGCATAATCAGATAGTTTTAGTTCCAATCCATGTGCGGGGCTAGGATTATAGGGCAATAAGTGACGGTCGGTTGGGAGTGGCCTCGAAGTTAATAACGTAGTTGTTTGCAACTTCGAGAGTCATCTACCGCTAGTTATCCGTAGCAAGTGACTAGTGAATATAAGAGTCGGTCGCTCAACTTCATAGGAATTAATATCCGTTTACAACATAGCTTGATTAAATTTGGATCAATTGAAGTTTACAAACACTCACTTTCTTCTAAGATTGTCGGACTTGTTACTCTAATCTACCCAAACATTTGATAAAAGTAAGTGATTGGTAAAGTTTGCAAATTGTTGAATGCTTGATTGTGTGCATTTGTAGTTTAGTTTGCAATTCATAGCTTGATAGATAAAGAAAATCAACGACAATTGTATTACCTAGCTATTAATACACCTTCCTACGAGTAAATAGTTTCCATGAGAGCGAATTGAAAAAGAACTAGGATTGATAATTTAACGTGAAATTGTGTCACTTCACACGACCGTCACGTTTTTGGCGCCGTGGCCGGGAAATCTTTTAGTAGGTCTTGTGGAATTATTGAAAGTTGAAGTATGGTATGCTAGGTGTTTGAGGAAATGCTTGTGTGAATATTTTTACTAGCATTGTTTTGTTTTTTATTTGTGTTTGTTTGTTTTTGTTGGATTGTTTACTTGTAATTGGTTTTGTGGATTTTTCCTAGGTAGTTTATGATCAATCGATCAAAGGCTAGAGTGCTTGAGGCAAGGAGACATTGAGAGCGTTAAAACTCAAATATGATGTGTGGAGTCTCCTTACGGGCATCGATTGGAAGAAGGTGCTCTCGGCGAAGTGGCCCGGCTACATGGAATTGTCAAGGGAGTTCTTGGCATCGGTAACAATCATGAAAGGAGCCGGAGGAATCCCTTTATTGATGAAGTTCACACTTCAAGGTACGGAACATTTTTTCCAACGTGCTCAAGTTGATGAAATATTTGGTTGTGGCCCTGAATCTGTTTTCTTGCATGAGGATGTGAATTTTGGGGACTTTTGGGAAGAAATTTCGGGCATTTCATCTGGTTTAAAGCTTAATATTAAGGATTGTCGTGGTACATCTATTAAGAATCATTTGATTAGATACATTCATAAGTTTGTCGGTGGTTCGGTTTGTGGGAGATATGAGTCGAGTAATATTATTACTGTTGAACTGTCTATGCTCTATGCTTTGATGCATGGGATTAAATTCTCTTTGGGGGGAATGTTAATGGATGCATGGAGTAAGGTTGCGAGCACAAGAACTCCTACTTTTTGTTGTTGAATGATTACTCCAATCTTTATGAAACTTGGTGTTGAATTAACGGGCAATTATGCTCCTGCTGTCTATCTTGATACCCATTCTTTATTGGCCGGGAGGTTTCTGGTGCTTGATCCTCGTGGTACTAGTTATTATTATAAGTGTGGGGATAAGGTGTTGCAGCTTCCTTGTGAGGAGTTGACAATGGTTAAAGATTTGGAATACCATTCGATTTGGTTGCTGGATTATGAGGATCACCAGGGTTTTGTTGGAATTCTGTCTTTCGATGGATAATTCTCTTCGTTGTCTTGGTTGAGAGAAAATGGTCAGTTGCAGGTTGCCGACCAGAGTACACGAGTTCCCCCGCAGCATAGACATTCTTCAGTCACAGATTGGCAGCAGCAAATGATGACGATGCTCACGAGGACAGCTGAGTCTGTTGATTCTTTGTCTTCTTCTTTGCAGGGTATGGACATAAGGATATCTTCCATTCATGATGATTTCGCCACTTTCCGGGAAGGTTAGATGGTGGATCAAGCCACTATTACTTCTAGATTCGAAAGACTTGACCGGAATGTGGAGACCTTGCAGGAAGATGTGAGTGAGCTGCAGCACCGTGTACCTATTCCATATGCTCGCCGTCCTCGACAACCGCCTCTAGCAGACTAAAGGGAGTACGAGCGCACCGGGTACCTTTTTACAAACTTAGTCTCATTTGACTAAGTTTGGGGGGAGTGGTCGGTATCCGGTGCTCTCTTCTGGTTCACTTCTCTTATCTCTATCCTTATCTTTAGTCTAGTTTAGATTTAGTTGTTGAATTTGAATAACATTGATCTTCGATATGGTTGTAATTCGATATTGATATACTCTTGTGAGGATGGATGTTGAGTGATTTGCTATTATTTTTATGGAATGTTTTGATGAATCATGTCGAGCTTGCATGTGTTTAATTCTTTCTATTTGGTTTTGGTATGTGGATGTATAATGGTATGGAATGAATGATGGTGCTAGTGGATTAGTGTGTTAATTTTTGTTGAATGATTGGTTTGTGGTAAGATGGTGGACATGCGAGCTTTTTTGGCTTTATTATGCGCAAATTGTTTGGTGGTGTTGTATTGTTGTTTAGTTGGTGCAAATAAGGAATGGAGAGCGGTGATCGTGCCTACCGATGGGTAACACTTTCTATCGTTCCTCTTACCATTTAGTTTCAATTGAATTATGTTGGCATGCAGGATGTTAGTTAGGTTGTTGTGTGCTTGTCGTGTGTGAATGATGTACCCAAATGCGAGTTGGAGATTTGAATCATGATCTACATTGTAAGGCCAAAATTTGCTTCGACCAATGATAGGGCATAAACTAGTTGTTCAGGTGTGCTTAAATTGAACTTTTGAATTGCCGAGTTTTGTGCGATGTTAATGCCTAGGACTTGACAAAAGCCGTGAGTTTTTGAGCCTTGATATTGTCATATTCTTTTTTATTGTGAGTGGCAAGTTTGAGAGCACAAACTCTAGAACTTGAATATATTCTCTATCTATTGGGCATGAGTTTGGTAACTAAAAAATGATCTTAGGCCATCGATTCTTAGTTCCCCCTTTCACTTTGGAAGTATAAGTTTGTTGATATCATAATTTTGTCGTTCATACCCTTGTTTCCCGTGATTGTGCTTAAATGGAGAATTTTCTTTGAAAATATTAGGACCAAACTTGGGGGGAATGAGCGTATGAGGGTGAATACGGAGATGAGAGTTGGGATGGGAATCGTTTGAAAATCCTTAAGTTTTGATTTGAGGCAATAAAAGTATTGAGTGTAGGATTGATTTGAATCCTAGGAAAATGGGTACCAACAAAAATTTGGGTACTTAAAAAGAAAAAAAAAGAAAGAAAAGCACCATGAATGAAAAAAAAATGAGGGTGCTAGAAAAAAAAATGAGAAAAGAAAGAAAAGAAAAAAAAAGAAAGGAAGAAAAATTTTATGAGAGTTGTGATTGAAAAGCCTCAAGGTTAGAAGTGGATTGAAGAGAATAAGTTTGGGGGTTATGAGATTTGGAGAAGTTCGTCACTTTAGCCCAAAACCACCTACCTTTTAGTAAGCCACGTTATAACAAAAAACAAAGACCTTTTTTATTTTAGGAGCCAACTCGTTGTAGTGTAGTGGTGAGAATTGTTTCAAGCCTATGGAAATTGTGCTCGATATCTTGTGAATGAGTGAATTCATCAAACCCTAAACACGTAAGGGAGTGCTTTCATTTCTTTATCAAATATTGATGAGTGGTTTGAGTCGTAAGCATTAACCGTGTCACAAAGTTAGGTGATAATCTCGTTCGATACGAGCATGCCAAGATTACTATGATGAGTTATGAGGTTGTTTGATGAGGTTTATTGATTGCTTTAATTTGTTTTGATTGAGGACAATAAAAGGTTCACATTTGGGGGATTATGATATGTGTGTAAAATGACCTATTTTTTGATGTGTGAGCGTGCATGTTTGTGGCCATTTTACCTTCATATCATATATTTTTGTCGATCTTTTGTCTTGTTTTTGTGTTTTCGTGTTTGAAATGATGTAGGATACATTTTGAGCATAATATAGCGTATTTTGGAGAGTTTTGGAGGAAAATCATCCAAGTATGAAGTCCGAGGAGGCTGAGTTCGCCCGAGTGGTGCAAAAAGAGGAGTTTCGGGAGCTTGGAGGAGTTGCCCGGCCGAGCAGTGAGCAGGCTCGGCGGAGCTGCCCGATAGAGATCTAGCTCGGCCGATCGGTGTGCAGGCTCGGCGGAGCTGCCCGATAGAGATCTCGCTCGGCCGATCGGTGTGCAGGCTCGGCCGAGCCGTGGAACAGAGACCTCGCTCGGCCGAGCGAGGCAGGCTCGGCCGAGCCAGGTCGGGCTTCCCATTTCCCCGCAGATCTTCTAGAGGCTCGGGCGAGCCAACTTCAGCTTGGGCAATCCGAGGCCCTGCTAGCTCGTCTATAAAAGGGGGAAAATCAATTAATTGAAAACTTTTGCCCAATTGGAGAATAACCATCACGAACTTCCATCTAGATTCATCTCGACACTTCCTTCCCCACTTGAATCAAGGAGAACCAAGGAACATTCCATCGTCTTGGTGAAATTTGAAGAAGGAGAATAGGTGGATTGGATTCAACGAAGGCAATCGTAGAAGATCAATTTTGACCTTGAAGCTTTGTAATGTCAATTCTTATTTCTCAACTTATATTGCTTCTAATTCAAGGTATGATGAACTAAATTCCTAAGTGAGTGTTGTAATATGGATATTGAGATGGATTGAATCTACTATGCTTGTTTACTTTCCTATGAAGGCTTGATTTGCACTTGAGCTTGTTCATTCCTATTAGATGTAGGTAATAGCCAATCTATAGGTAGTTGATGTGAACGTTGCAGCCAATACGCGGACGGAATCGTCGTGAAAAGTGCATAATCATATAGTTTTAGTTCAAATACATGTGCGGGTCTAGGATTATAGGGCAGTAATCGACGGTCGATTGGGAGTGGCCTCGGAGTTAATCACTTAGCTGTTTGCAACTTCGAGAGTCATCTACCGCTAGTTATCCATAGCAAGTGACTAGTGAATATAAGAGTCGGTTGCTCAACTTCATAGGAATTAAAATCCGTTTACAACATAGCTTGATTTAATTTGGATCAATTGAAGTTTACAAACACTCACTTTCTTCTAAGATTGTCGGACTTGTTACTCTAATCTACCCAAACATTTGATAAAAGTAAGTGATTGGTAAATTTTGCAAATTGTTGAATGCTTGATTGTGTGCATTTGTAGTTTAGTCTGCAATTCATAGCTTGATAGATAAAGAAAATCAACGACAATTGTATTGCCTAGCTTTTAATACACCTTCCTACGAGTAAATAGTTTCCACGAGAGCGAATTGAAAAAGAACTCGGATTGATAATTTAACGTGAAATTGTGTGTCACTTCACACGCCTGTCAGTGATTTATTTAGTGTAATTAATTATAACTATAAATTCGGGGTTCATGCTTTGCATGATAGAATTTTAGCAATGTTATAATTATGGCTACATAAAATAATCTGTGCAATTGAACCTTATGAATTTAAATTACTAAGCTGATTATTTAATAAGACCTCCACAAAGCAATCCTTTATTGGAAGTGGTAATTTATTAGGTAAACGTCTACATGTGTAGCTTACTTAATTTATTATTCATAAGTTATAATAGATAGGATTTCTTAAAATAAACATTTACTTGATGTGAGAAGTGGTAGTTCATGCGTAAACGTCTACATGTGTAGATTGCGTATTGAGTTTTCATAAGTTCTCTAGGGATTGAATTAAATGAGACAACCTTATTATAAGGGACCAGGGTGTGTCTTAGCAGATCCTTATATGGGAGGGTTGGCTTTGGTGGTAAGCTAGCTTAGATATTGTCTAGAGTATAACTCATTTGTGATGTCCCTGCTCAGTACGATAATATAGTGTTAAGTTAGTCTCCAATTATAAATTCCATTTGTCTAAGGAACCCGGGCATGGATTGGAACTAAAGGACTGGAATTGAAAGATGCAGTCTGGTTAAGTGTTTTGCTGTAAACGTCTACGTGTGTGGCTTGCAATAGTAATACTAAGGCAAATTGGAGGAAACATTAATATTGTTTTATCATAAGGTTTCAATATTTAATTGTTTCAATTGTTTGCGACTATGTTTTAATTTCTGCTTTAATTTATTGTTTTCAGACATGTCTACTGCTCATATTGTTAACCTCTTGACATCAAACCCTTTAACTGGTCCGAATTTTCCTGAATGGAAATTTTGCCTGATGAAATTACTCTGTACTGCAAAACATGCCTATGTACTTTACATGGACCCACTGTCTCCTCAGTATTGGAATTGCTCTGGCTATGAGCGAGAATTCTATGAAAGATGGAATGCTTCTGATGAGTTTACTCACTATCTCATCATGAACAATCTTTCTAGAGAATTAAGGCCCAAGTACAAAAAATATCAAAGTGTCGTTGAGATATGGAGGAAACTTGTGAGAGTATATGGGAAGGTGAGACAAACTATGAGTTATGATCTTGCTAAAGACCTGGTTTGCAAGAAAATGACTGAGGGAAGTTTGTTGGCTATGCACTTCGTTAGTATGATGAAAATCATGAAGAAATATAGAAAGAGAGGTGGAGGAATCATTATGCGGGGAGAAATAAACATTGTCCTGCACTCTCTATCTGATTCCTATAATGATTTCATCAAGTCTCTCGGTGCCAGGCGCGAGTTTCTCTACATGAGTTACTCAGGGCACTGTTGCAAGAGGAATCTGACATGATAGCATTCGAGTTTGCTCCAACTTTGTCAGCTCTTGACAAGGCAGATGCTGAAGCAAAGGAAATGCTTAAAAGGTTAGATGAAGAAGATAAGGCAAAAGCCATCACCTGGCCATGCAAACGCAAGCGAAGTGAAGTAAATTGTCTAGTGCCTAGCACGGGTAGACAAGGTACGTCATGTGAATTTATAACGGAAACATGTTTAGCATCGATTTCTACCCATTCTTAGGTAGTGGATACTGGAGCTACTGATCATGTTAGTTATACTCAATGACTTGATGGCAGCGGAGTCAGTGATGCTTCCAGAAAAGGTTGTTTTGGCTACTTCAGGAAACCATCCTATTGCGCTGGTTGGCAAGAGGCGCAAAGGAATGTTTAACAAGAAAGCCAAAGGTACAACTTCTGTAAAGAAGTGAAGAAGAACACCGGGCGTGCCTAGGAAAAAGGACAAGTGTTTCAAATGTGGCAAGCCTGGTCACTGGAAGAAAGATTGTCAAGTCAGGAAGACTGGACAAGGTGCGTCATGTGCATTTATAACAGAAACATGTTTAGCATCAGTTTCTACCCATTCTTGGGTAGTGGATATTGGACCTACTGATCATGTTTGTTATACATTGCAGGGGTTCAGGGCGACAAGGCAGCTGATGCATGACAAGATTACCATCTCAATGGGCAGCGGAGAGCGAGTCTCAGCAGTAACCATTGGAGATTTTACTTTATGCTTTGAAAACAATGTTTTGATTTTGAGAGATGTTTTATATGTGCCAGTTTTTCGGCGGAACTTAATTTCAGTTTCCAAGTTGTTTAGTGATGGATATTCAGTTATTTTTTTATAGTGGAGTTTCTATCATTGGTAATAACGGTGTTATCTGTCATGGCAAACTGATTGATTTTCTCTATATCATTGATTGTCTGCACAAATCTTCCGTGAATGTTGCAAACTCATCCAATAATAATAATCATTTAAAGAGAAAGTTTTCTTCCGATGAGGATCAAACATATCTCTAGCACTTGAAACTAGGTCACATCAATCTAAAGAGGATTAAAAGATTAGTATGCGATGGGCTCTTGGATTCTTTTCAAGTGATACCGCATCAAATATGTGAATCATGTATAGAGGGAAAGATGATGACCAGGCCTTTCAAGGCAAGTCAGTCTCGAGCAGAGGATATGTTGGAATTGATCCACTCTGACTTATGTGGACCAATGTCCACACAAGCTCGTGTAGGTTATGAGTACTTCGCCACATTCATTGATGATTACTCAAGATTTGGATATGTCTATTTTCTTCGCTACAAGTCTGAATGCTTTGAAAAATTCAAAGAGTTAAGGACTGAGGTAGAAAAGAAGCTAGGTAAGACTATCAAGACACTACGACCGGATCATGGTGGAGAATACCTCAGTAATGAGTTCTTGCATTACTTGTCAGACAACGGGATTGCATCCCAGTGGACTTCACCAGAAATCTCTCAAAAAAATGGTGTAGCGAAAAGAAGAAATAGAACTCTCTTTGAAATGGTCAGGTCGATGATGAGTTATGCAAGCTTGCCGATTTTGTTTTGGGGATATGCCTTGGAAATAGCAGTCTATTTGCTTAACCTGGTACCTTATAAATCAGTTCCTAAAACACCTCTGGAACTTTGGTATGGGCGAAAGCCAAGTTTGAACAGAGTGAGGGTTTGGGGTTGTCCAACATATGTGCTGACAAAGGAACCTGATAAATTAGAAAGTACTGTTTGTAGGTTATCCCAAGCAAACGAAAGGTGGTTACTTTTATTGTCCTGAGAATTAGAAAGTGGTTGTCGGTACCAACGCAAGATTCTTGGAGGACGAATATGTAAGAAACCGCAGATCCAAGAGTGAAATTATCCTCCACGAGCTTGGGGATAAAGAAGAGTTTCCATCAAGAAAGCCAAGTGTAGTGGTAAATCCACCTGCAATAGATGAGGCAATATCAACACTGCCATCAATGCAAGGTATGGGACCAACAAGTACTGTGCCAACTACTGACATGACTCAGATGCCTCGTTGCAGTGGGAGGGTTGTCCACCAACCAGAAAGGTATATGTTTGTGGGAGAGTCTTCTGACTTGATCTCGGAAAGCGGACTGGATGATATCGATCCCTGGACTTATGACGAAGCGGAATCTGATAAAGATGCAGACAAATGGCTGATTGCCATGGATTCGGAAATAGAATCCATTACGACTATGGATGTATACCAGAAAATTGATTTTCCAGATGGCTATCGAGCAACAGGGTGCAAATGGGTATAGAAAAGAAAGAAAGGAGCGAATGGTGAAATTATAGCTTTTAAAGTAAGGCTGGTGACGAAGGGTTATAGTCAGAAAGAAGGTGTAGACTATGACAAGATCTTCTCACCGGTAGCCGTGCTTAAGTCCATTCCAATAATCATAGCCATGGCATCACATAAGGACCTAGAGATCTAGCAGATGGATGTCAAAAGCGCTTATCTAAACGGGTACCTTGAAGAAGGTAGGGACATCTATATGCAACAGCCAGAAGGTTATGTGCAGAAGGGCGATGAACATTTGGTCTGGAAGCTTAAGAAGTCGATGTATGGACTTAAGCAAGCTTCACGGTCATGGAATCTACGTTTTGATGAAGTGATTTAAATCCTATGGATTTTCACAATGTTCAAACAAGAGTTAAATGTACCGTCTATGTGTTAGCGGAAGCGTGGTGTTCCTTGCACGTTATGTAGATGATATTCTCAGATTTGGCGACAATGTGGAAGTATTGTCGGGCAAAAATGGGTGGTTATCCGAATAGTTTCATATGAAGGACCTTAGGGAGGCAGGATACATCGTAGGGGTAAAAGTATTGCGGGAGCGCAATAAGAGGATGTTGACCTTGTCTCAAGGGTCATATGTGGATACTGTGATTGCTCGTTTCAGCATGCAAAATGCTAAGAAAGGTCTGTTACCCTTAAGTTATGGCATACATCTTTCAAAGGATCAGTGTACGGTGACACAAAAGGAGAAAGATGAGATGAGCAACGTGCCGTATGCATCGGCCGTAGGGAGTCTCATGAATGCAATGCTATGCACGAGGCCAGATATCTACTTTGTTGTAGGCATGGTAGCAAGATACCAGTCTAACCTTTGACATACTTAAATACTTGAAAAGGACTAGAGACTACTGTCTCGTCTATCAGTGTGAGGAGTTGTGCCCTGTGGGTTATATGAATTCGGATATCCAAGCAGACCGAGACGAGAAGAAGTCCACCTCTGGCTATGTGTTTACATTGGGAGGTGGGGCCAGATCATGGAGGAGTCCAAAGCAGAAGTGTATTGCTGACTCCACCATGGAAGCAGAATATGTGGCAACTTCTGAAGCTTCGAAAGAAGTAGTATGGTTTCGAAACTTCCTTTCGGAATTGGACATAATTCCTAAGCAGCCCCAGACCATCACGGTATGTTGTGATAATTTGGGAGTTGTGGCTAATTCAAAGGAACCACGAACTCATAGAGCAACAAAACACATTGAGAGAAAGTACCATATTATACGAGAAATCGTAGCAAGGGGTAATGTGCGAGTAGAGAAGATGCATGTACTTAACCTTGGGCTGAGGGCAAAGCGAGCCACGAAGAATGATTGATATAATAACTAGATTAGTTTAGACGCGTTATACTCTGGAAAACACCTGTATAATGCTTTGAGTATAAGTGGGAAATTGATGGATTTATATACTGAAAGAATTATGATTGGTATATTATGTACTAGGTCGATTGGTTAATATATTGGGAATCATAAATGTTGTATGTTCATCTCCTGTCTGAATTCACAAACAAGTGTCGAAAATGCAATTATCCTCTTATCTCGTCGATAGGGAGATCATACGGTGTGTAGTAGATCACGGAAGATCGTATAGATCGTTTCACATAGTGAGATATAAATAGTTATCACAGCTGAGACAGTTTCATGATAAACTGTCGGTGTAGGCTGCAGCATACGCGGTAATAAGCATCTTATCATGGATGGCTTGGTATGCTGGTGTGGGGCAGACATTGATAAGGACCTAAGTTCAGATCGATTATTTTATCTAACATTAAAAGAATCAATATCTCTATGGCTTGATGAGATCCTAAACCTAAATGAAGGTACAGAAGTATACGCAGATTGTGTATCACTTTGAGTTGCAGTGAAAGGCTCTAGTTGAGCCTGTATATCTGTATTTTGGGTGATAGCATTCTATGTATGATTGTCTAGTACTGAAACTAGGTAACCACATCCAGTATAGGATGGTGACATTCCCTGCGCAGCTCAAAAGGTTCGTTATGCTAAAGTCCTGCAGGCTCATTAAGTTCAAGCATAAGTGAAAAGCTTTGAGTGAATTGACTCAAGAATATAAGATGTTAATTAATTGAATAACTTGTTAGAGCTTAAATAAATTAACGAATGTCTGTAACCATAAATGTGGGTATAAACCAAGCTCATGCAACCCGTACCTCAAAACGTGGTAGCAAATAGGTAGGACAATATTGATTCTCTGGTGGAATGAATCAATAATAGTTAATTAATTATATTCTGGGTTGAATATGGGAATTAATTAATTCATAGGCCTTATTTGCTATTTGCATTCTGGTCCCTGGTCTGGCCCATGAAAACTTAGGCCCAATAGAAGTCCAGTATTTTCCTATAAATAGGCCTCAGTTTCTTAGATCATAACACACCACTAGATCAAATGTTGCACACAGCAAACCAGTATTTTTGGAGTTGTGGTGATCGACTAAGATCTGAGAAACGAGGAGGAAATTCTGCTTCTCAACTGGGAAAGAAATCCGAAGGGAATCTTCACCAGATATTCGGATTGGAGTTGGGATACACATCAGAAGATCAGATCAGGAGGATTGTCTTCTTTCTTCTCTCCCTCTTTGTTTTCAAAAATTACATATTAATTTTCAAAGATTTAATTCCTCAATCTGTTAGGAATAAATCTTGGTTCGTGGGAGAAAGAATCGAGGATCAAATCTCTACGCACTCGTTCTTCAGGTTCCTACAATCCAGGTATTCTGCATAAACCCCCTTATGCATAATCAATAGGAGCATGCTAGGAATAATCATAGGCATAACAATTTATTTTTTGATATTCCAATTATCGATCTCGGCAAACATACTTCGTGATTAAGTTCACGAATCCCTTCAGGTGGTTCAATGAAAGATGGAGGTTCCTAACATACTTGACAACGATGATAGATACTTCTCATGGGACAGATTTGGAGAAAGATGTGTTGCTCGTATTCATGACACCAATAGGAGATGAGAATGTTTATTTTGTAGAATCCGAAAAGGACAAGCTTCAACTTTTGACAAGGTACCAAACTTCTTACGAGTTTCTATACATTCTGCATGCATATTAGAGGATTATAAATCGTATTGCTTTGATTCAAAAGATGTTTCCCTCGATCTTCTTTCGAACAATTTTTAATCTTTTATAAGTAATAAAATGCTTTAGCTTGTGAAAATTCCTCGCTAAAAGCCCAAATTTTAGTTTTGACCGCTGAGATTGAAAAATCCCGGTCTGCCAGCGAGGAACTGGCAAAACTTTGACTTGAACAATCCAGCCTGTTGAATGACTTTAAACAACCTAGAAAGGAATGTGATCTTTTGAAAGAGATAAACCTTGAGAAAGAACGATGCATATGTTCATTTAGAAAAAGCTCAAGAGAATTAGATGAGGTACTTATATCTCAGAGAGACCCATTAGATAAGGTGGGTCTAAGGTTTATTGAAAATGTTTTGAGCAATACTTCATCTAAAACTATAAAAGATAAAATTTACTTTATTAAAGGAAATTCCAATTACCACGGTATATTGAGTGACAAGGGAATAGCAAGAAATGTGCCCGCTCACATTGGAAAAGCTAATTATTGGTCTACCAACCACCCCAAACTGGCTTCCCAAAAGACTGGGAAAAAGCCAGTTCGGCCGAAGAAACCCGGTGTATTAGTATGTTCCAATTGCAAGGAAACCAATTTAACCCACCAGTTTGCCTGAACAACATATTTCAAATGCAAAGATGGAAAACAAACAACCAGGTCATGCTCATAATTAGAGACCCAAATGTCACACGATGTATGAGAGGAGGAGCATACCAAGTAGGGGAACACCTACTTGAGGTCTGAGCCCAACCATTTTTCTTTTCCAAGGGTTGGGAAGGCTAACCATGTCGGTCAGAGAGTTAGTTTTATAAAACCACATAGTTATCATACACATCAAGAAATTAAATTCCAAGATCCTCACAAGAATTTCTCTACTTCCAAAAGGACTGCACACACCATCACTCTTTCTGAAAATTAAAGCATGCATTACTTTGGAAAGAAGAGAAAGAGAGCAAGAAAAGATAGTAAACAAGAGCTACCTGACATACGGGCATACAAAGTTAGGATTTCCAAAGGGTTGATCCTTCATACTAATCTTGTAGGACCCATAGTTACTCGGGGACCTAAAGTACAATCTTTGCATTGCTGGAACGAGTACATGTACAACAACTTCATATGCATAGAAACATATGGATTCTTAATATTTGATACTCTGCCCACATGATTTGAGAAAGAGGTTAACTCACAGATCTAATATTGGTCAGAGGACCATTGTTCATGTTTGGTGACAATTCTAAAGGAAGAGTTATTGGAAAGAGATGCGTGGAGCAAAATGGAATCATCATCAAGAATGTATCCTTAGTCAACAACCTGAAGCATAACTTACTAAGCACTAGTCAACTTAGTGAGAGTGGTTATTTCATTTCCTTTGTTGAATCAGAATGTCAAATCAAAGACACAACTTCAGAGGAAGTCAAGCTCCGAAGCATAAGGAGAGGAGGTCTCTATGTCGTAGACTAGCAGAGTGGTCATGTCAATTCATGCTTTGTTGTCACCAGTTCAGGAGAGTCAAACTAGTTGTGGCACAAAAGGCTGAGTCATCTAAATTTGAAGACGATCAATCACTTAGCCAAGCGTGAGCTTGTAGAAGGTCTACCTAAGGGTGTCTTCAAGAAGGAAGGCATTTGCTAAGCATGCCTACTAGGAAATCAGACCAAAGCATCCTTCCAGAACAAACCTGTCAGTGAAAGCACAAAGAAAATTTTGGAGTTTCTGCACATTGACTTGTTCGGACCAGTGACTCCATCTACAATCATAGGAAAAAGATGTACTCTAGTAGTTGTGGACTACTACTTGAGATAGGCATTGGTGATACTTTTCAAGACAAAGGACGAAGTGAAGATGATGAAGGGATTTTCGTTGTCATGAATTAAATCAAAAAATCCAAATAAGTCGGACTGTTCATGGATTTTCTAAACAATTACCAATCGATCAAAATTCATATGCATGCTCCTATGAATTTGATGTGATAGTTCATAGGTATACTTTTCGATCAGTGAATATTTTTAAATTTAATCCAAGATTCAAATTGAAAAGAATAGAGAACTCCAATTCTCCAGATCAAATCTTCAAATCTATATC
The DNA here is from genome assembly GCA_026898455.1 of Plectranthus barbatus. NCBI lineage: Eukaryota > Viridiplantae > Streptophyta > Magnoliopsida > Lamiales > Lamiaceae > Plectranthus > Plectranthus barbatus. The sequence continues at coordinate 62,028 of JAPKLW010000558.1, read as the reverse complement.
CCTTTGCTTTTCCAATCCTTCTACTAGTAAGGATTCCAGAGCATTGCACTGCACGAAACGGAATCGAATTTCTTCTCTCCCACAGCAATAGGCGCCGCCCTGACTCACTCTCCTCTCTAGGGTTTCAGTTGTTGTTACTTATGAAATCTGAGGATAGAATGGACTATTTATAATGATACGGTTAAATCGCTAATGGGCTCCTCTTAAGCAATTTGTTGGGCAAGACCTGGGACCTGATGCAAATAATAAAGTGGGCCTATGAATTAATTATTTCCCATGTCCACAACCCATGACATAATTAATTAATTAATATTAATTCATTTTACTAGAGAATTAATATTGACCTACCAATTTATTACCACGTTATGAGAAAGGGTGGCATCGACTTGGTCAATCCCTATATTTAAGGTTACTAGACATTTATTAATTAATTAGAGCTTCAGACAAGCTTCACATAATTAATATCCTAAGTAGTACCACTCAATCATTATCATCTGTGCTTGAACTTAATCAGCCTGCAGGACTTAAGCACGACGAACCGTATTGAGCTCTTCGGGGAATGTCCCCATCCTAATACTCGGATATGGTAATCTATTTCCAGTTATCAGAACATTCTACACAAACTGTAGTAATGCAAGATGCGGATATACGAGCATGCCAATCAGGATCTCCACCATGATAAGTCAAAGTGGCATACAATGTGTATACACTTCTAAACCTTCGTAAGATTCAGACTCAACCAAGTAACGAGATCTTGTTTCTTCTTAAGTCAGGCAGAAAAAACATTTCACTATGGTCCAATAAATATGCAACCGCACGTATCATCATATCAAGTGATCAAGACAAATCATTTCTTTTCGACTATGCTGCAGCCTACACAGATAAACTAATCCTCAATGATGTTTAGTTTGTGAAAACAATATTTATATCTCGCTAGGTCAAACAATCCATGCATTCTTCTGCAAACTCCTACACACTGTATGATCTCCCTATCAATGAGATAAGAGGATTCCACTATTCTAGGAGGTACGTTTGTTTAACAGATATGAGATAAGTCAAATGTATACACATTGTAATAAATTCTTTCAGTGCACAAAAACCAACAGATGACACTTCCACAATTAGTCATGTTCATCGAAAATAAAATAGGGGTCTCTTTCAAAAAGATCAGATCAGACAATGGTACTGAATTCTACAACGGGCCACTGATCGATTTTTTTGCTTAAGTTGGAATTGGGTAAGAGAAATATGCTCTAAGGACTCCACAACAAAATTGTCTAGTAGAAAGGAGGAACAAAACACTCAAGGAAGACGTGCAAACCATGTTGGCGGAGACCAGTTTGAGCGAGAGATACTGAGGAGAAGTTGTTATCACAACATGCTACACTCATAACAGAAGTGCATTCAACAGTCGGCTACACAAAACTCGTTACGAGGTTTACAATGATCGTAAGCCTTCTCTAGCTCATCTTTGTGATTTTGGTTATCCACATTATATTCACAACAATGGGATATCTAAGTTGAATACCATATTCTCCCAAGGCTAATAAAGGTGTGTTCTTAGGATATTAGCACCCTTCTCACTAGGGATACAGGGTACTTATCAAGACTATTGGGCTTGTGTAGATAACATGCGAGGTTATTTTTTATGAAGTTACTTTAGTATGTTGAACATTGAAAGAACTGGATGAGGATGTTCATAAGGTCAATAATGTCAATGATCAATTGGGCTTAAAAAATTGTATGAATGAACCAGTTGATCTGATCAGATCTATGAAGGAACCTTCCCTCAATCAACTTCCTTGGTTGGTAATCAAACAACCGAGTGCGCCAGTGATAATATTTAACCTGCTGAGGCTTGGATTCTATTTTCCTAAACAAGAGCATAAATATAGGGGGAATCCAACTTGGAGTGTTTGGACCTGAAGCAGAAGATCTAGAAGAAAAGACTCGAGAGACCAAACTGCAGATCTCTAAGACCTAAATGGCGAGTTAGGAACTCGTGGTCTTGAAACCTAACATATAGAAAGTGATGACATCAACATTCTAGTTTCTGAAAGATCGTAGGATGACAGAGATCAACCTACGGATGAACCAGTTTCAAAATCAACACCAGATGAAATCGAGCGAGAAGATGATAACCCAGTTTGTGGAAAACAGATCGTAGTGGAGGAATTTCATCTATCAGAAGTCCTAGTTGCAAGAATGCACACTACAAAACCATTCGTACAACTAATTGAATTCAACGAGCTTCACAAGACCCAAATGGCTTTGATATCACCCAGAAGATGTGTTGGATGATGTAGTCAACCTTGTTCGAACGAGGCATAGAAGTGCACTGCTCACATGCTTTATTTCCTAATTTGAGCTAACAAAGATTGGAGAAGCTCTAAAATTGCCAGATTAGATCAACACGATGTAGGAAGAGCTTTCAGAATTCACCTGCAATAACATATGGTACTTGGTTGATAGGCCTACTCATCAATCTTTGGATACACACCAAGTGTTAGGATTGTATACTGAAAGCATATATGATTAAGTGTTTCATATACTGGATTTCATATATGTGTTGTATCAACAATGGTCACTATCTGATATAACAACGAACATACAACTGATAGATTTATATACTGAAAGCATTATGATTTGTATATTATGTACAAGGTTTATTGGTTTACTAGGAGTCATTAATGTTGCATGTTAATCTCCTGTTTGAATTAACAAACATGTATCGCAAACACCCTTATCCTCTTATCTTGTCTATAGGGAGATCATACGGTGTTTAGTAGATCATGAAAGATTGTATGGATCAATTGACCTTGCGATATATAAATGATATCACAGCTGAGACAGTCCCAGGATTGACTGTTTGTTAACGATGCAACATAAGCAGTAATAAGTAGCATATCTTGGTTGTTTGGTATGTTGGTTCGTGCGGTACGCATTTATAAGACCTAAGTTAAGATTGATTCCCTTATAGAACATTAAAAAAATCTTGATCTTGATGGCTTGATGGAAAAACTAAGCCTAGATGAAAGTAAGGAGGTATACACGAACTTGTATGTTACTTTGAGATACTATGATGGAGAGTTCTAGTAAAAATCTTAGATCTGTATCTTGGGTGGTAACAGTTTGTATATGACTTTCTGTAACTTGAACTAAGTAACCATATCCACTATAGGGTGCTGACAATCCCTGAGCAGCTCAAATGGTTCATTATGCAAAAGTCCTACAGGCTGATTAAGTTCAAGCATAAGTGAAAATGGTTGAGTGGATTGAATCGGGAATAAAAGATGCTATTTGATTTTGGAGCTTGTCAAAACTCAAATTAATTAATTAATGTATGTAAATTTAAATATGGGAATTTCTCGAGCCTATGCAACCCGTTACTCATAACGTGGTAGCAAATAGGTAGGATAGTATTGATTCTCTGGTGGCATTAATCAATATTAATTAATTAATTATATTTTGGGTTGAATATGGGAATTAATTAACTAATAGGCCTTATTTTCTATTTGCATACTGGTCCCCGGTCTGGCCCATGAAAGCTCAAGCCCATTTGAGATCAGATTTCTCTTATAAATACCCATTAGGTTCTTATCTCAACACACCACAAGATCGTAAGTTGCTGACCAGCAAACCATTATTTGGGAGCTGAGATAAGCGACATTGATCTTAGAAGAGGGTGAAAATTCTGCTTCTCAAAAGGCACAGAATTTGGAGGGAACCTTTACCATACTTTTGGATTGGAGCTGGGATACAGATCAGAAGATCAGATTTGGAGGATTTTTTTATTCTTCTATCTCTCTTGTTTTAAAAATTTTCTTTATATTTCAGAAGATTTAATTTCTTTATCTTATAGGATTAAATCTTGTTCCTCAACAAAGAGGATTGAAAATCAAATCACTGCGCAACCAGTTCAACAGTTCATACGATCCAGGTATTCCACATACACCATCCTATGTATTTTAATAGGAGCTTGCTAGAATTAATCTTAGGCCTTTTAATTTATCTTGTTATACGATGTCCAACATGGGTTATGGATTGGAAACTCGGTTTGCTAGCAATCCCTTCATTTGGTATCAGAGCCATGTTGAATTAATTGGCTCTATCGGCAATATAATATTGCCTATGATCATGCATGATAATTATTATTGAATTGCTACGAATGGATGTTTTTGATTGTATGGTTTTTGTTCCTCGTGGTTCTCGTGTTAATCCACCCATCTATAAGGATTCATTTTTTATCCACGAGATAATTCCATGGTTATATTTATTTTTCCAAATTTTAGTAGGATTGTTTTTCCTTGTAATTTCAATTGAAAAATTAAATCTATAAAACAAATAACATGAAGAACAAGCAAACCAACCAGAGCGCAGCAACCACGGTGGCGCCAACGCTGTAGTGAAACCTTAAGGTTCAGTGGAGATGCGCGCAGCAGGTGACATGGTCCGCCCGCGGTAGTGCGACGGAGGCACAGGGTACAGCAACTAGCCGGAAGCAGGGCCATCCCCTGCAGTCGCGCAGTCATGGCTGGCAGTGGCGTTGTCTGGCGGGGTTGTGGCGTTGTCTGGAGGGGCGGCGACGGCAGACAGACAACGCAGGGGTGCACACATGGTGGAACCCTAAGTTTTATGCATGCACTGCATCCCTGTGTGTCTGCACACGTGGCAGTGGCTCTCCTCCCTCCAACGACAATGGTGGTTCAGTCCGGAGAAAAAATAGATATGGTGGATGATGGACAGTGGTGGTGCCGCACCACGCAGATGAACTCAAGGGTTTGCGTGCGATGCGTGTGCAAGCTGAGCCCCACATAATTTATGCATCTTTGCTCCCTCTGTAGCGAGCTGCAGGTGGCAAGCGACAACGGATGATGGTGATCGGTAGTGAGCGGTGCTCATGGATGGCCGAGAGCAATGGCTGGAGGACGGCAATGGTGGTGGATGACAGGGGTGCGGGCTACGAGTGCACGAGGGTTTTCACATGCCTATTGTGTGATTCTGGCAGGTTCTTCCACTATGGTGGATTGGTGATCGGAAGTGGCTGGCCGACGGTGGCCCGTCAGGCCATATGCACGCGGGCCTCGGGCTCGTGGTGTGTGCACGGGTCTAGTTGTCCAATTTTCTGATTGATCGAATCTTAGAGGCCCAATTTTTTAGAAAACGAAATTCAGATCTCAGCCCAAGTAGTGTGAGCCTAGTTGAATATTTCTAATTTAAATACAAACTGTAATAGATAGGATTTAATCTGTAATTTGAATCATGAGCCGAGGACATGTTTTATTATATGTTCTCGCATGATATATGTGTTTTATTAATTGTGCAACATCCAAGCATTTTGTAGATAACAGGAAGCATGTTTATTGCTTATTATTTAGTGCTTTTGAAGCATGCTTATATGATTTATTTCATGGGGTTAAATTATGGCTATAAATTCGGTGTTCATGCATGGCCTGATAGGATTTTAGAAAGTTCAAAATTTATAGCAATATGTAATAATATGTGTGCAATTAAAACTTATGAATGAAAATTACTAAGCTGTTTAATTTATGAAGACCTCCACAAAACGATCTCTTATTAGAAGTGGGTAATCTAATAAGTAAACGTCTACATGTGTAGTTTGCTTATTTTATTATTCATAATTTCCAATAGATGAGATTTCTTGAAATAAACATTTAATTCATGTGAAAAGTGGGAGCTCATGTGTAAATGTCTACATGTGTAGCTTGCGTATTTTACCTTTCATAAGTTCAATAGGATTGAATTAAATGAGACAACCTTATTATAAAAGATCATGTTCATGGACCTGGTGTGTGTTTGAAAATTTTATTTTTATATGGGAAGGTTGGTTTTAGTTGTATGCTAGATTAGATAATATCCAGAATATAACTCATTTGTGATGTCCCTGCTCAGTAGGATAATATGGTCTTGTTTAGTCTTCAATTATTAATTCCATTTGTCAAAGGAAACTGACATGGATTGGAATTAAAGGACGAGAATTGAAAGATGCAGTCTGGTCAAGTGTTTTGTTGTAAATGTCCACATGTGTGGCTTGCAATAAAATTACTTAGGAAAATTAGAGGAAAGAATAATATTGATTTATCATAGGGTTGCAATATTTGTGTGTTTCAATAGTTTGCGATTATGTTTTAATTTCTGCTTTAATTTATTATTTTGACATATTTATATCCCACGTTTTAAACCTCTTATCACTGAACCCATTAACTGGTCCAAACTTTCCTGAATAGAGATATTGCTTTGAGTATATCCTCTAGTTTGAGCATCATGCATATATACTTTCTATAGATTCACTAGTTCCACGATATGAGGAGGTTTCTGAGCTTGAGCAGCAATTCTATGTCAAATTGATGATTTCGCTTATGAAATCATCATGAACAGTTTTCTAGTGAGTTGAAGCTCAAGTATAGAAGCTTCTGTAGTACTGTTGACATCTGGAAAGATCTTGTAGCAATATATGGAAAAATGCAATGAACTATCAGTTATGATCTTGTGAAGGATCACGTTTGCTAGAAACTAACTGAGGGTAGTTCAGTGACACTGCATGTTATGATCATGAGTAACATCATGGACAAGTACATGTTGTGAGGTGGATGTGTTGACATTGCTGCAGCAACAAACAAAATCCTAAACTCTATGCCTCAATCTTTGGACGACTTTGTCAGGACTGTTGCTAATAGGCAAGAGTTTACTATGGATGGGTTGCTCAGAAATCTGATAGCGGAACAATCTGACGTCATATCATGGGAGTTAGCTCCAACTTTGTTTGCTCTTGATGAGGCAATGGCTGAGGCTAATGAAGTGATTATAAGGTTTGGAGAAGTAGATAAGGCAAGGGTCATTACCAAAACGTAAAAACACAGGAGAGGTGGAAGAGTAAATTGTCCAGTGCCTGGGACAGAAGGACAAGGTACATCCTGTGTATTTTTAATGGAAACATGTTTAGCATCAGTTTCGACGTATTCTTGGGTAGTGGATATTGGAACAACTGATGATTTTGTTATACTTTATAGGGGTTCGTGTAGACAAGAAAGTTGAAACATGACGAGGTTACCATCATAATTAGTAGCGGAGAGCAAGTCTCAGCAGCAGCCATTGGAGAATTTACTTTATGCTTTGAAAACAATTTTTTGATTTTAAGAGATATTTTATATGTACCAGTGTTTTGGCGGAACTTAATTTCCGTTTCCAAGTTATTTAATGATGGATTTTCAGCTATTTTTTATAGTGGTGTTTCTATCATTGGTAATAATGATGTGATCTATCATTTCAAACTAAGTGACTCTCTTTATATCATAAAATGTCTGCATAAATCTTCCATAAATGTTGCATCAAAATCATCTAAGTTTAATAATCATTTATAGAGAGAGTTTTCTTCCGATGAACGTCGAACATATCTCAAGCACTTGAGACTAGGTCACATCAGTCTAAAGAGGATCAAAAGACTGGCGGATGATGTTGTCTTGGATTCATTTCAAGTGGTACCTCATCAAGTCTTTGAATCCTGTATAGAGGGAAAAATGACGACTAGGCCTTTTAAGGCAAGCCAGTCTCGTGCAAAGGATATCGTAGAACTGATCCATTCTGACTTATGTGGACCAATGTCCACATAATCTCGCATAGGTTATGAGTATTTCGTGACATTCATTGTTGTTTACTCAAGGTTTGGATATGTCTATTTTCTTTGTTACAAGTCTCAATGCTTTGACAAATTCAAATAGTTCAAGATAGAAGTGGAGAAGAACCTAAGTAAGACTATCAAGACACTGTGATCGGATCGTGGTGGTAAATACATTAGTAACGAGATCATGCAGTATCTTTCAGACAATGGGATCACATCCCAGTGGATTGCACCAGGAACCCCTCAACAAAATGGTGTGGCCGAAGAAGAAATAAGACTCTTTTAGAAATGGTTAGGACAATGATGAGTTATGCAAGCTTGCCAATTTTATTTTGGGGATATGCCTTGGAAACAGTGGTGTATTTGCTTAACCTGGTTCCTTCTAAATCAGTTCCAAAAATGCCTCTAGAGGTCTGGTATGGGCGAAAGTCCTTTTTAACCAGAATGAGGGTTTGGGGTTGTCCAGTATATGTGTTGACAAAAGGAACCTAATAAGTTAGAAAGTAGGTTTAAACTGATCTTGTTTGTAGGACATCCCAGGCAAACGAAATATGGTTACTCTTATTGTCCTAAGAATCAGAAGATCGTTGTTTGTACCAACGCGATATTCTTTTATGACGAATATGTAAGAAACCACGGATCCAAGAGTAAAATCATTCTCCATCAGCTTGGAAATGATGAAGCGATTCCATCTAAAAAGTCAAGTGTACTGGTAGATTCACCTAGTATTTGTGAGGGATTACCAACACTGCTATCAATACAAGGCTTGGGACCATTGAGTACTGTGCCAATTACTGACACAACTAAGATGCCTCATTGCAGTAGGAGGGTTGTTCAATAATCGGAAACTTGATCCCAGAAAATGGATTAGATGATACTAACCCATGGACATGCAACGAGATGGTATCTGATAAAGATGCAAGAAAATGGAGGGTCGCCATGGATTAGGAAATAGAATTTAGAACCACTATAGATGTATACCAAAAAATTGAGTTCCCAGATGGCTATCGAGCCATAGCAGAAAGAGGGCATAGACTATGATGAAACCTTCTCACCGGTAGCCATGCTCATGTCCATTCGGATACTCTTTGCCATAGACGCACATATGGACCTGGAGATCTGGCAGATGGATGTCAAAATAGCGTTTCTAAACATGTACCTTGAAGAAGGTCATGACATCTATATGGATCAGCTAAAAGGATATGAGTAGAAGGGTGAAGAGCAATTGATCTGGAAGCTCAAGAAGTCTTTATATGAACTCAAGCAAGCTTCACGGTCATGGAACTTACTGTTTGACGAAGTGATTAAGTCCTATGGATTTTAACAATGCTCAAACGAGAGTTTTGTGTACCGGTTGTGTGTCAGTGGAAGTGTGGTGTTCCTTGCACTTAGATTATATTCTCCAAATTGGTGACAATGAGGAGATATTATCAAACATAATGAGGTTGTTATCCGAACAGTTTCAAATGAATGATCTTAGCAATGCGGGGTACATCCTTGGTATAAAAGTCTTGCGTGTTGATACGTGCGTAAATTGACCTATATTTTGGTGTGTTTGTGTGCTTGTTTTGGTTATTTTACGCCCGTATCATAGGTTTTTCTTCATGGTTGGTTGTGTTTTGGTTTGGTTTTCGTGTTTTGTGTGTTTCATGTGTGTAGGTTTAGTTTTGAGCATAATCGAGCATTTTCGGTGGAGTTTCGGTGGAAAATCGCACGAAGTTGGAGGTTTTGAGGTGTCGCCCGCCCGAGTCGGTGCAGGACCGGCCGAGCTGCATTTCAGAGAGCTCGACCGGTCGAGCTTGTGCAGGCTCGGCCGAGCTGCATTTCAGAGAGCTCGACCGGCCGAGCGTGGGCAGGCTCGGCCGAGCCATGTTTCAGGAGAGGCTCGGTCGAGCCCATTTTGGACCGGGCGAGCGGCCCTGTTGCTCAACATTTCGGCGATTTCTGACTTCGACCGGGCGAGCCATTCTTCGACCGGGCGATCCGAGGGTCATTTTTCTTGTCTATAAAAGGGGGAGAATTGAGATTAGATAGAACTTTTTGGGCCATATTTCATTTTTTAGAAGTTAGAATTCTCTCTCACGATCGTAACTACCATTCTTCTTATCCATAACCAAGGAGCTTCAACCACATTCCTTGGAGGAAATTTGAAGAATCAAGCTTGGTAGATCAAGACACAAGACCAAATTAGGGAAGAATCTTCTTTCTATTCTCAATTGTAATGATTTTCAACAATTCCTATTTTGTAATTGCACAATTGATGGATATGATGAGCTAAACTTCTATTGGATGTTGAATTGAGAGAGGATGCATGAAATTGGAATTGATTTTTGCTTGTTTACCTTTCTATGTGTGATTGGAGCATGCTAGAGCCTTTTCACAATCCCTATGTGTAGGTATTAGCCAATTTAGGTGATGATTGATACGAGTATTGCAGCCGTTACGCGGATATGAGTGTCGCGATTAGCATGTTTCTTTGTGTTACTTTATCCAATCCATGTGCGGGTAGAGTGAATAGGGCAATGATTCACGTTCCTTTTGGAGTTAGCTATAGCCGATAACGTGACTGTTTGAGGTGGTAGTTTCATCAATGGTCGGTTTACCGTGACTGGGGTTCGACTAGGGTAGGGTGAGAGTCCATCCTCATAGGAATTAAATTGTGTTTACAACGAATATCGACCTAATGGATTGCATCCAAACTTGATTCAATATCCTCTTTTCTTTAATTGCGTACTTCGTTGTCTTGATTTACCGTTGATTGGATATTGATTGAGAATATTGTGGTGAAATGATGATGATATGTTATGTTTGGTTAGTTAGATTTACATTGCTTTCTTAGGATTCTAGACAAAACTCAACGACTTGAAATTTACCTAGCTACCAAACTTCACTCGGTACTTTAGTACTCTAATAGGCGAAGCGGAGAAGGAACCAGGTTGACAATTCATTCTTTGACAAGCTTTTTAGAGGGTGAACTTCTAGAGGCACGTCAAGTTTTGGCACCGTTGCCGGGGAATTCAATTAGTAGGTTGTTAGATATTGGGGGAAAATTGAAGTTCGTAGACTAGGTGTTTGTGTTTTTGCCTGTGAGAAATTATATTGCTTCTTGTTTGTTGATTGGTTGTTAATTGCTTTGGCTTGATAAAAGTTGTTTGTTGTTTGATTGGTTTCCTTGGTGGAATTGTAGGTGTGTATGATAACGAGGTCCAAGGCTCGCGAGCTCTTGGAAAGGAAACTACACCAAGACCAAGGAAGTATTGAGATTGATTTGGAAATGGCTAATCCGGGGGAAGATACCATGAGGATTGGAGAGTTGGAAAGACAAATTGAATTGATGAAGTCATTGCTCAATGAGAGGAATGGTCCTCGTAGGCCACTCCAAAATCTTTTTCGACCTCAAGGAGAGCCGTTAACCGGTGGTTTCCGACTTGGAGTAAATGCCACGCAGTTTGAAATCAAGCCTCAATTGGTTCAAATGATTCAAAATAATCAATTTGGAGGACATGCTACCGAAGATCCGAATGTGCATATATCCCGATTTTTGGAAATCACGGATACCATTAAGATCAATCAAGTTCCTCAAGACTTGATTCGGATGCGATTATTCTCATTCTCATTGAGAGATTCGGCAAGGCATTGGTTTGAGGGTCTAGACAAGACAAATATAGCCACATGGGAAGAGTTAAGGGAGAAGTTCCTCTTCAAATTTTTTCCACCAAGTCTAACCTTGAAGAGAAGGGCAGATATTACCTCATTCGGACAAAGATACGACGAACCTCTATATGAGGCATGGGATAGGTTCCGAGAGCTCATACGGAAGTGCCCAAGCCATGGTTTTTCCAAGAGTCAACAAATATGCCAATTCTATGGTGGATTGGAGTCTGAGATGAAAATGTTGTTGGATGCGTCTTCGGGAGGAGTGTTCCTTGAATTGGAAGAGGATGAAGCTTGGAGTTTGATTGAGCGGATAGCTAATAATAGTAGTCAATGGCCAAGGAGAAGAAGGGATTACAACGAAGTGAACACAGTGAGAGTAGCAAGTGGTATAGAAGTATTGCAAGATCAAATGGCTTCAATGCAAGAGAAGATCGAGATATTAATGTGTGAAGCCGAGAGACGAGGTAAAGGATATGGAAGAGAAGGGTACTCTATGGGAGTTCCAATGAGAAGATATCAAGAATTGAGGCATGAGCCATACGGTGGAGACTCTATATTTGATCCGTGGGACAATAGGAGTGAGTCGTCACAAGTGTGGGAGAATTATTCGAATCCTTTATACCTGGAAGAGGAAGAGAGGATGCCGGAAGTGGAAGGAAATTTTGAGTGGAAGTGCGAAAGAAACGAGACATGTTTGAAGGAGATTAAATCACAAGTGGCGTGCATAGTGAATCAATTAAATCATGATGAAGAAAGTCTCTTGGAGGGTGCTTGTGGAATAATAACCACTAGAAGTGGATTGTCTTATGATGGACCGAAGCAAGTTACTCAAGAAAGTGAGAAGGAGAAGATTGATGGAGTTATTAAGAAGAAGGTTATGTTCAAAGAAGAAGAAGAAGTCATACCAAAAGAAGCTAAAGATCAAGATGCAACGGTAAAGAAATCCACTGAAAAAGAAGCAACTCCTTCCATGCCTTATCCTCAACGATTTGAGAAGAGTAGGAAGAACAAGAAGTTTGCTAGATTTCTTGAACATTTGAGCAAGATTCATATAAATCTTCCTTTACTAGAGGTATTACAAGAAATGTCGGGACATGTCAAGATGTTGAAAGAGATGTTTACTCAAAAGAGTAAGTTTGGGATTGGTGAATATGAGACGGTGTACCTATTTGAAGAATGTAGTGCAGTGATTCAAAGGAAGATGCCATTCAAAAGGCAAGATCCAGGCAGTTTCACTATTTCTTGTGTGATTGGAGGAGTTGAAGTCACTCGTGCTTTGTGTGATTCCGGAGCTAGCATTAATCTAATGCCATTGTCTTTGCTCAAGAAATTGGAAATTGGGGAGATTAAAGCCACCACCATGACACTTCAAATGGCGGATATGTAACATCCCACCCCTCGGGTCCGGCGATGTCAGGGCTTGCAGTCCGATGCACCCCAACCCACTCAGCGTCAACTGAGCCCTGCGCACACAGCGACTTATGGTTCGCCAGTCCCATCCGCAGATGCAAACTGGAGGGTTGTTGCCAAGGGGGATCGAACACCCGCCCTCAACCTTTAACACCAAACCTTAAAGGTAAGATGTCACCACTTGATCTGCAGCTTAGTGGATGACACCAACTCCATAGAGTTTGGTGTTAAAGGGTAGGTTGGAGGTTTGATCCTCACTACCAACAACCTTCCAGGTCTGTGTGACAACTGGAGATGGGTTGGGGTGCATCGGACTGCAGGCCCTGACATCGTCGGACCCGAGGGGTGGGATGTTACAGGATAGGTCCTTGTCGTATCCCAAAGGGATTGTTGAGGATGTGCTAGTAAAAGTGCGAGATTTTATATTTCCGGCTGATTTTGTGATACTTGACATGGAAGATGACGGAGATGTTCCTCTTATTTTGGGAAGGCCGTTTTTGTCCACTGGAGGAGCTTTGTTTGACATGAAACATGGCCAACTAACTTTTCAATTTGATGGAAAAAGAATCACTTTTTCTTTTCCCGAAGTCGTGAAGAGGCCATGTAGAGATAATGAGGTGGTGAATGAAAGAACATTTGAGAAGTATGAGGGGAAACTTGAAGAGACTCCAATGCAAGAATCAACAGTTGTCAAGCCATGGAATGAAACAGATCAAGAAGAGAGAGTTTCAAATGACACGAGACTCATTCCGAGGATGAGTGGCAATGTGATTAATGAAGGCATGGGGGATAGGAATTCAAGCTTTGTGATGAAATCTAAGGGAAGTGTGAGTGATGAAGTCAAAGAAAAGGAGATAGAAGTGGTGCAAGAGGAAGAACCACAAAAGGAGGGTGAAGTGTTACCTAAAGAAGATGAGGAGGATAAGAGCACCAACGAGTTGGTGCAACATGAGGATTGTCAGAAGAACGGTGATAATGAGATACTTTCACCCGAGGGAATTCAAGAAATTCCAATTTTTGCACAACTATTCAAAAAAGAGTATGAAGAGAAGTTTATAATGGGAGGACTATGTGGAGAAATGGTGTTTGCTTTTCCTTCCCGGTTAATAGAAAATGTTGAAAAGGAGGTGGTGCTAACAAAGAAGGTGAATGAGGTTTACGAGTTAGTTGATAAAGAAGACAGATTGAGGAGATGTAATAATCCCGATGTTGTATTTGAAAGGTCATTGGTGATTGAGACATGGTTAGATGGGGTGTTAGATAGCATGCTTGTGTTGAGAAAATTTCGAGTAATAATGAGTGTGAGTTTGGTTGGAGGTAGCGTAGGAAGAAGATCAATCAATGATTCGCTTCCAAGCAATATGCGATAGGTAGAGAAAGGTATACACAAAATTCACAAGATTTTTGACAACGGATGATTCGGTAAGGTCGTCTAGCTACCGACGTTAAGGAAGCGCTTGTTGGGAGGCAACCCAACCAATTTTGTTTCTTTTGTTTAATTTCTTTTAGTTGCTTTTATTTTGAATAAATGATTAGTTGTTTGGTTTTATGTTTGTAGGAGGAGCTACAAGATCGAGAGGAGTGACGATGCACCGTCCACCGTTTTTGCAAACTTAGTTTCACTTGACTAAGTTTGGGGGGATGTGCCGGTAGCCGGTGCCACGGTTTATTCTTCCCTATCTCTTTATCATCATTATCACTCTTCCTTAGCTAGTTTAGTTTAGTTGATTTGAATAATGATTCGGAATTCGATTTGGTTGTACTATGATCTACTTATATTACTATGGTTGTGGATTTGACTTGAATATTTGAATGTTGATTTGAATGGATGGAATTTTTATTGACAAGTTTACTTGTGCTTAATTCTTTCTATTTGGCATGGGTATGTGGAATGTATTATGGTTTGGAATGAATGGTGGAACTTGTGCATATTGCTTTATTTTTGTTGAATGTGTGGATTGTGGAAGTTGGTGGAAATGAGAACTTAATTGGCTAGTTTATGCTCAAGTTTTGGTGGTGTGTTGTTTTGAGTAGGTGCAAATAAGGAATGGAGAGCGGAGATCGTGCCTACTGATGGGTAACGCTTTCTATCGTTTTCCTACCGTTAGTTTTAATTGTTTCGTGTTATGGTATGTAGATTGTTTGTAGTAATGTTGTGTGCTTGTGTTTGTGTGTGATGAACTCGAATTACACTTGAGATTTAATCATGATTTACTTAGGGAAGTTTGATGCCTACTTTAACCAATGATAGAGCGGAATCGAGTTGTCAAAGCATGATTTGAGTTTAACTTTTGAATTGCCGAGTTTTGTATATGGTTAATGCTTAGGACTTGACAAAAAGCCGTGAAGTTTGAGCTATGATATTGTCATATCTATTTCGTTTGTGAGTGGCAAGATTGAGAGTACGAGATCTAGAACTTGCATCCGTTCTCTATCTATTGGCATGAGTGTGTAACTAGAAAATGATCTTAGGCCATCATTTCTTAGTCCTACCTTTCACACCGGGAGTATAAGGTGGCTATTATCATGATTTTGCCTTTCATATCTTTGACCCCCGTGATTGAACTTATTTGGTGGATCTTCCTTGAATTGATTAGGACCATATTTGGGGGAAAAGAGTGTATGAGGGTGAATACGGTGATGAAAGTTGGGTTGGGAATTGATTGGATTTGTGATGTTGAAAAATGTTGAGCCAAGAAAAGAGTGAAATGAAGGATCGTTGTTGATCCTAGAAAAATGAGCACCTACCAAACAAATTTTGGTGTTAGAAAAAGAAAAGAAAAAAAAAAGTGTGTTGTGAAGCACCGACAAGATGAATAAAAGATGGTGCTAGAAAAAAAAAAAGAAGAAAGAAAAAAAAAAAGAAAAATTGTGTTGTGAAATGAAAAGCCTCGGGGTTAGTAGTGGTTCGAAAAGAATAAGTTTGGGGGGTTTTGGGAAATTGAGAAGTTTAGTCACTTTGGCCCAAAACCACCCACCTTTTAGTTAGCCACGTTACAACCCGTGAAAAGACCTTTTTGATTCTAGAAACTAACTCGTTGTAGTATAGTGGTGAGAGTGGATGCAAGCCTATGGAAATCAAGCTCGATATCTTGTGAATGTGTGAATCTCATCATCCATAAACACGTGAAGGAGTGCTCTCGTTTCTTGTATCCAATCTTGATGAGTGGTTCATGTCCTTGGCATTAACCTAGTTACAAAGTTAGGTGATAATCTCGTTTTACTTGAGCATGCTAAGATAACTTTGATGAGCTATGAGGAATCATTTGAGGTAGGTTGAGAACTTTTCTTGGTTTTGATTGAGGACAATCAAAGGTTTAAGTTTGGGGGATTATGATACGTGCGTAAATTGACCTATATTTTGGTGTGTTTGTGTGCTTGTTTTGGTTATTTTACGCCCGTATCATAGGTTTTTCTTCATGGTTGGTTGTGTTTTGGTTTGGTTTTCGTGTTTTGTGTGTTTCATGTGTGTAGGTT
>JAPKLW010000558.1:0-40845 GCA_026898455.1 Plectranthus barbatus | reverse complement strand
ATAAGCGATAAGGGTTGAGTGGTACTACTCAGGAATAATAAGAGATTAATTAATTACAGCTAATTGTCATACGCTGAATTAATTAATGAATGTCTGAAACCTTAAATATGGGGATTAACCAAATCAATGCAACCCGTTCCTAATAACGTGGTAATAAAGGGGTAGGTCAGCATTAATTCTCTGGTGGCATGAATTAATGTTTATTAATTAATTATGTTCTGGGTTGAACATGGAATTAATTAATAGGAGGCCCACTTTATTATTTGCATTTGATCCCTGGTCTGGCCCAACACTGCTCAGAGCCCATTAGGGTTTATTAAACCCTAATAGCACATTCTCCAGATCTATATAAATAGATAAATCTCTCACTTTCCCACATAAGTTTGAAGTCTCAAATCAAAAACCCTAGAGAGATTGAGAGAGAGTGGGCGGCTGTAGAACCGGTAGCGTATCCTCACCAGATTTCCGGATTGAGCAAGGGAACAGATCAGAAGGTTAGATCTGTAGGAACACCATCTCTTTGATCGATTCCAGATCCAGATCTACACCATCATCTTGCCATCATCGATCTAGATCTGTAGATCAGTCGTTGGAGTCTCAAGTATTCCTTTGAATCTACGAATTAAATTAAATAGGAGCATGCATAGGGCATTTACTGTTTGTCATGATATTTATTTTGATATCCATAAATTGAATCTGGAGTTAAAATAAATGGCAATTCGTGTCGCATATTGTAGACTCAGTTCCTACAATTGGTATTAGAGCCAGGTTCGTATTTTATAGCTCTGTCGGAAAATAAATTTTAACATTCAGTTTATGCATGTTGTTTAATTTATTGTGGATGGATTAAACTGTCGTGGATGTTTTTGTTCTCGTGGCCCCTCTCTATTTCCATTTTTCGTTTTAAATCGCGAGAAAATCCGAGATTAGATTGATAGGAAAATATGTAATAGACTAGATCTGTTATTTTATTTTATTCAATCTGTAAACCAGAATACATGGAGAACAAGAACAGCTACAAGGTGGTGCAGCAGGTTTCTGGCGATAGCAACAGCCACGGGCAAGTGGAGGCTGTGACCGGCGGCGGCAGCAGCACGCAGTGGCCGTGCACTGTGCGGCAGATTTCTACAGTAGTTCGCACCCATCTCTCGGGAACTCGTGACTTCTCTCTCTCACGCGCATCTGGTGACGTTGGCTCCGGCCGACGGGTCGCTGCGGTTGGGCGAGGGTCGTGCGCTCGTGCGGACGGCGGTGGGAGGCTGCAATCGAGCGGAGGAGTCGCACGGCTTTGGCTGTGCTGCGAGCATATCTC
This sequence comes from Plectranthus barbatus, assembly GCA_026898455.1. Taxonomy (NCBI): domain Eukaryota; kingdom Viridiplantae; phylum Streptophyta; class Magnoliopsida; order Lamiales; family Lamiaceae; genus Plectranthus; species Plectranthus barbatus. Next base: position 39,533 of record JAPKLW010000558.1, on the reverse strand, counting down.
GCGATCCCAGTGACTGTAGGTTGCGTGGGCGGCTGGGATGTGTTCATCTGGTGGCGTACGTCAGGGAGGAGGCTCAGCGAGAAGCAGCGGCGACGACCTTTGCAGCCTTGGCGGCGGCGGTTCTAGGGTTTCCTGAACCTGCCAGCGTCGGCTAGGGTTGCAGCAGGGATGAGGTTGCGGCGACCATTAGGATTTCCTTAGGTGGTGGCGGCGCTGAGCAGTTAGAGCGGCTAAGGTTTAGGCCGTGCGGGCCGGGTCGCGGGCCCGGCGGCAGCCCTTAGAGCTGAAGTTAGGGTTCTTGTTTTTTATAAACCCTAATTTGTTTTCTAAACCCTAGTGTGATGTGGGTTGCCCCAAGATTAAAATTTAATTATTTTATTGGGCCAGATAACCCTGGTTCACAAATTCCTAGCCCAAACTGTTGTATTATTCCAGTCCAATGTTGCAGATTTCAAAATAAAGAGTGGGAGCCCATTTGAAGATCTGTATTAAATTAAATCATTGTAATAGATAGATTTAATTTTATTTCCCATGTAATTGCATCATGGGGCCACGAGAAATTTTATTTTTTTATTTAATTAATTTCTCGTATGGTGTGATTTATTATGTGCGCACTAGTAAATAATAGGAAAGCATGCTACTGCTTTTATTATTTATTTTTAAAGCATGTTGTAGATAATAGGGAAGCATGTTACTGCTTTATTATTTAATGTTCAAAGCATGCTTTATGTGATTTATTTTATGTATTAAATTATGTCTATAAATTTCGGAATCATGTTGGGAAATATGATGGAATTTTAGATGTGACATAATTTATGGATCATAAAATAATCTGTGCGCATAAGAACCTTTTGAAAGAAAAAGACTAAGAAAGATTTTTTAATTAAAATCAACAAGACCTCCACAATGCGGTCTCTTATTAGAAGTGGGCAGTGAAGTGAGTAGACGTCTACACGACCGTAGCCTGCTAGCTTTATTTGTTCATAAGTTCTAATAGATGAGATTTCTAAATAAAACATTTAAACATGTGAGAAGTGGACAGTGAAGTGAGTAGACATCTACACGACCGTAGCCTGCTTACTTTATTTGTTCATAAGTTCTCTAGAATTGTTTTAAATGAGATAACAAAGGTTGTAAGAGGCATGCGTCATGGGTCTAGTACGTATGACAAATAGTCCTTTTAACTTTCGGAGTTAGAATTGTGGTCAAATGCTTAGATGTTGCCTGAGTACTAACTCATGAATGATTTCCCTGCTCAGATAGGCTGAACATGGTCTTAGTTTTATCTCCGATTATTAATTTCATTTGCCGGCGAATACCTGGCATGGATTGAAATTAAAGACTGGAACTTCAAAGAGCAGTCTGGTTAGGTGGTCTGCTGTAAACGTCTTCGAAAGGAGCTTGCAGTAGATTCACCTAGGCAATTGGGGGAAACAATTGTATTGGTATATCAAAAGGTAACATTGCATATTTGTTTCAATGTTCTGCATGTATGTTCTTACTTTAATCAATTATTGTTTTCTGATATGTCTATGAATAATGTTATCAATATCCTGGCACAAAATCAATTAACTGGTCCGAATTTCCTGGAATGGAAGCGCAACTTGGATTATATCCTAGTTGCAGAGGAACATCAATATGTTCTTAACACTCTGTGTCCAGCTGTCCCTACTGCTGAGTCAACTGATGTGGAGCGGAACCTCTATGACAAGTGGGTCAAGTCTAATAATGTAGTCAAGTGCTACATGATGACCACTATGTCTAAGGTGCTCCAGCAACAACATCAGCACTATGACAAAGCAGCTGAGATTATGGATAGTCTCACAATTACTTATGGGGAATCGGATAGAGTTGTCATATTTAAGCTCATGAGAGAGATCGTGAGTTGTAAAATGACAGATGGTAGCTCAGTGAGGGAGCACGTTGTTTCCATGACTCACCTCATGGATGAATTGACGTTGCATGGAGAAGGTAATGACGGGGAAGCCCAGGTCGATATCATACTCAACTCACTTCCGAAGTCTTTTGAGAACTTTAGGCTGAATGTTGTCATGAGTAAAAAGGAGTACACTCTCAATGAGCTACTTAGTGACCTCATGGCGGCAGAATCAGTCATGCAACCTGAAAAAGGCAGATTTGGTTTCTTCCGATAGTCGCCCTACTTCATCGAAAGGTGCTAAAGGGGTGATTGGAAAGAAATTCAAGAAGACAGCCTTTGGAAGCAAAAGTTCTGGGAAAAAGAAGACTGTGACACCGGGGAAGAAGGGCAAGTGTTTCCGTTGTGGCAAAACTAGTCACTGGAAGATGGATTGTCTGACCAAGCGGGTTGGACAAGGTACGTCATTAGCATTTGTAACGGAAACATGTTTAGCTTCTATTTCTACCCATTCGTGGATAATGGATACTGGAGCTACTGATCATGTTTGTTACACTTTGCAGGGATTCAGGCCGACAAGGCAACTGAATGATGACGAGGTGAAGATCTCCATGGGTAATGCTGCTCGTGTGTCTGCAGTAGATGTTGGAGATGTTACATTATGCTTTCAAGACAATGTTTTGATTTTAAGAGATGTTTTGTATATGCCGGTTTTTTGGTGGAACCTTATTTCTGTTTCCTGTTTAATAAATGATGGATTTTCAGTTATTTTTGATAGTCATGTTACTATCAATGGCAATAACGGTGTTATCTATCGTGGGATACAGAAAGACTCTCTTTATATCATAACTTGTTTGCATAAATCTTTCGTGAATGCTGCATATAATTCATTTAATCATAAGAAGAGAAAGTTTTCATCTTCTGATGAGGATCTTACATATCTAAGGCATCTGAGACTAGGTCACATCAATCTAAATAGGATCAAGAGACTCATGGATGATGGAACGTTGGATTCAATCCAGGTACTTCCACATCGAGTTTGTGAATCCTGTATAGAGGGAAAGATAACGACCAGACCTTTCAAGGCAAGTCAGTCTTGAGCAAGTGATGGGTTGGAACTGATCCACTCTGATTTATGTGGACCTATGTCCACGCAAGCTCGTGTAGTATTTAAGTATTTTGTCACTTTTATTGACGATTACTCGAGATACGGGTATGTTTACTTACTTCACAATAAGTCTGAATGCTTTGAGAAATTCAAGGAATTCAAGGCAGAAGTAGAGAAGAAGTTAAACAAGACCATTAAGTCATTACGATCTGATCGTGGTGGTGAGTATCTCAGTGACGAGTTCTTGCAGTTTTTATCATAGCATGGGATTAAATCCCAATGGACCGCACCAGGCACTCCTCAGCAGAATGGTGTGGCGGAAAGAAGAAATAGGACTCTTCTTCAAATGGTTAGATCTATGATGAGTTATGCGAACTTGCCTGTTTTGTTTTGGGGCCTTGCGTTACTAACATCGGCGTATCTGCTGAACCTGGTACCTTCTAAGTCAGTTCCTAACACCCTCGGAACTCTGGCATGGGCGAAAGCCCAGTGTGTCAAAGATAAGAGTGTGGGGCTGTCCAACATATGTTTTGTCGAAGGAACCTGATAAGTTAGAAGGTAGGTCCAAGCTAATGTTGTTTGTGGGATACCCCAGACAAACGGTAGGTGGTTATTTCTACTGTCCTGAGGATCAAAAGATCGTTGTTAGCACCAACGCAAGATTCTTGGAGGAAGAGTATGTGAAAAACAACAAATCCAAAAGTGATATCATTCTCCAAGAAATTGGAGACGATGATGCGCTTCCATTGGGAAAACCCCGTGGCAGATTGAGTGTACCTCTCGAAGGCATGAAACCAATTGCACGATCGCCAGTGCAAGGATTTGATCCACAAGTAACTGCACCAACTACTGACGCAGTACCAGTGCTCCGTCGTAGTAGGAGGGCACCACACTAACCCGAGCAGTATATGTTCGTGGGAGAGTCTTCGGACTTGATCCTGGAAGACGGACTAGATGATACCGACCCATGGACATACGATGAAGCAGTAAATAACAAAGATGCGGAAAAGTGGCATAAAGCCATGGATTCAGAAATTGAATCAATTATCGCTATGGATGTATACCAGAAGTCTGCGCTACCAGATAGCTTTCGGGCCATAGGTTGCAAATGCGTAAACAAACGGAAGAAAGGTTCGAAAGGAGAAATAATGGCTTTTAAAGCCAGGTTGGTGGCAAAGGGTTATAGTCAAAAGGAGGGCATTGACTATGATGAGACCTTCTCACCGGTAGTCATGCTCAAATCCATTCGAATTCTTCTATCCATAGCAGCACATATGGACCTAGAGATCAGGCAGATGGATGTCAAAACCGCATTTTTAAACGGGTACCTTGACGAAGGTCGTGACATCTATATGCAGCAGCCAGAGGGTTATGTGAAGGATGGTGAAGAGCATCATGTCTGGAAGCTAAGGAAGTCCTTGTATGGACTTAAACAAGTTTCACGGTCATGAAACAAACGTTTCGATGATATGATTAAATCCTATGGATTTTCACAGTGCGAAATCGAAAGTTGCGTGTACCGATTATATGTCAGCGGAAGCGTGGTATTCCTTGCACTTTATGTAGATGACATTCTTCTATTCGGCAACGATGTGAAGGTGTTGTCAGTCATAAAGAGATGGTTATCCGAACAGTTTCAAATGAAGGACCTTGGAGAGGCTGGATACATCCTTGGGATTAATGTCTTGCGTGATCGCAAGAAAAGGATGTTAAGCTTGTCTCAGGTCGCTTATACTGATAATGTGATTGTCCGCTTTAGCATGCAAAATGCTAAGAAAGGATTTGGATTTCCAGGCGGATCACGATGAGAAGAGATCGACCTCGAGCTATGTGTTCACCTTCGGAGGTGGAGCTGTATCATGGAGGAGTGCGAGACAGAAATGTATCACGGACTCCACCATGGAAGCTGAGTATGTGGCAGCTTCAGAGGCTTCTATAGAAGCAATATGGCACCGAAACTACCTCCAAGAGTTAGATATTGTTTTGAGTTTACCCAAGACTATCACGGTATATTGTGATAATGCTGGTGCAGTAGCAAACTCTAAGGAACCAAGAACTCACAAGGCGTCTAAACACATAGAGAGAAAGTACCACATCATACGAGAAATCATAGCGAGGGGCGAAGTGCTAATAGATAAGATAAACATTAAGGATAATCTAGCAGATCCATTTATTAAGGGCTTACCTCAGAAGGCATACGAAGGTCATGTTCGTATCCTAGGGCTGAGGTAGATGCCGGCCACCTGGTGACCAAATGTAATAGCTAGATTAGAATAGACACATGTTATACTCTGGAGAGTAATGGTATAATGCTTTGAGTATAAGTGGGAGATTGTTGTAGTTGTATACATAAAAGTATTATGATTGGTATATTAGGAAACATTATGTTTGATATACTGGTAATCATTAATGACTTACAATAAACAACTACTGTCTGAATTAACAGTCATACGATGCGAACAAACACATCCAGTTATATCGTCGATAGGGAGATCATACAGTGTGTAAGAGATCACAAAAGATCGTATAGATCATTCGACCTACAGAGATATAAACAGTTATCACAGCTGAGACAATTTCTGGTTTGGCTGTCGGTTTAGGCTGCAGCACACAAGTACATAAGTGGTTTATCTTGACTGCTTTGTGTGACCGATACATCTCAATGTATTGATAGGATCAACAGTGAGATGAACCATTCTACTTGACATATGAATGAGTAAAGATCTCGGTAACTTGGTCGGATCTAAAGTCTATTGAAAGCTGAGGGGCACACATGGGTTGACTGTCACTTTGACTTGCTATGGTGGAGAGTCTTACATGTACTCGTATATCTACATCTTGGGTGATGGCAGCTTGTGTGGGGTTTCCTCAGGCTGGATTTAGATAACCATATCCATTTCAGGATGGTGACATTCCCTGGGAAGCTCACGAGGTTCGTTATGCTAAGTCCTGCAGGCTGAATCATTGATTTAAGCATAAGCGATAAGGGTTGAGTGGTACTACTCAGGAATAATAAGAGATTAATTAATTACAGCTAATTGTCATTCGCTGAATTAATTAATGAATGTCTGAAACCTTAAATATGGGGATTAACCAAGTCAATGCAACCCGTTCCTAATAACATGGTAATAAAGGGGTAGGTCAGCATTAATTATATGGTGGCATGAATTAATGTTTATTAATTAATTATGTTCTGGGTTGAACATGGAATTAATTAATAAGAGGCCCACTTTATTTTTTGCATTTGATCCCTGGTCTGGCCCAACACTGCTCAGAGCCCTTTAGGGTTTATTCAACCCTAATAGCCCATTCTCCAGAACTATATAAATAGATAAATCTCTCACTTTCTCACATAAGTTTGAAGTTTCAAATCAGAAACCCTGGAGAGATTGAGAGAGAGTGGGCGGCTCTAGATCCGGTAGCGTATCCTCACCAGATTTCCGGATCGAGCAAGGGAACAGATCAGAAGATCAGATCTGTAGGAACATCATCGCTTTGATCGATTCCAGATCCAGATCTACACCATCATCATTGCTATCATCGATCTAGATTTGTAGATCAGTCGTTGGAGTCTCAGGTATTCCTTTGAATCTATGAATTAAATTAAATAGGAGCATGCATAGGGCATTTACTGTTTGTCATGATATTTATTTTGATATCCATAAATCGAATCCGGAGTTAAAATAAATGGCGATCTGGTCGCCTATTGTAGACTCAGTTCCTACAAGACTAAGTCGAAAGACTTAATCCTCGTGTACACAAAAGTCACACGGTGAATCTCTGAAGATTCCTTAAGCAATAGAGCCTCGTGTTCAATAAATGAAACACGGAGTTAATGCCTTCTTGCTAGAGAGCTTTTAATGCTTTGAGCTTTTTGGGTGTTCTTCAGGTGTATGTCGTTAGTTGTTAATCGTCAATCGTAGTTTGTAACGTGTCTCTCAGATTTTTTGCTATTTATAGTTGGAGATTTGAAAATAGCTGGTAGAGACATTTCGAAGCAAGTCCAATCAGTGTCCATCATTTTTTGTAAAGTAGACCTGCTCCTCTGCCTTTTCTGAATCACTGTTATGCTTTCTGCAGCGGCAGTTTGTACTTGTTTTGTCAGACTCGAACAACGTTGTACTCAAGTCATAACTGAGTGTATATTCGTTCCTTGTCATTTGAGTCTCGGCTTTTCGGCATCTTGCTTTTCATGTTTTTCTTTGACGTGAAGCTGTGCTAGTCTAAAACTATGAGCGCTTTTCGACAGTTTCTTTATGAAAATTGTGTCCACAGTTTTCTCTACTATACGATCCTTGACAGTTTAAAAATTCTCTGAACAGTTTTTCTCTGTCTATCATTCTGCACAGTTTTCTCGTCCATTATTCTTGACAGTTTTCTTGTCTGGACAACTTCCACTTCAAAAAATGTTCCACAGGTTTTTACAGTTTTCTTCTTCTAGACTATTACAACTCGATCATCATATACAAAGATTACATAAGGTAATAACTCTAAGGCCTAGACTTTGGTACACGGATTTGACACATCAAAACATCAAATTAAAGGTGGGATTTCTACATCCATACCTAACAAGGGTTGAGTGGATTGACTCAAGAATAAAAGATGTTAATTCATTTTTCGAGCCTATGCAACCTGTTCCTCATAACATGGTAGCAAATAGGTAGGATAATATTGATTCTTTTGTGGCATGACTCAATATTAATTAATTTTATTATATTTTGGGTTAAATATGAGAATTAATTAATTGATAAGCATTATTTACTATTTGCATACTGGTCCATGGTCTAGCCCATGAAAGCTCAAGCACATCTGTGATCAGATTTCTCTTATAAATACCCCTAAGGTTCTCAGATCTCAAGATACCACAAGATCATAAGTTGATAAGCTGCAAACCAGTATTTGGGAGCTAAGATAAGTGACATTGATCTGAGAAGAGGGAGGAGACATTGATTTGAGAAGAGGGAGGAAATTATGCTTCTCGATAGGCATGAAATCCAGAAGGAATCTTCACCAGATTTTTGGATCAGAGTTGGGATACAGATCAGATGATCCGATTTGGAGGATATTTTTCTTCTTCTCTCTCTCTAGTTTTTGAATTATCTTTATAATTTTAGAAGATTTAATTCCTTTATCTTATAGGATTAAAACTTATTGCGCAATAAAGAGGATTGAAGATCAAATCCCTGCGCAACCAGTTCAACAGTTCATACAATCCAGGTGATCCGTATGAATCATCTTATGCATTTCAATAGGAGCATGATGGGATTAATCATATGAATAGTAATTTATTTTGATATACAATGTTCAACCTGGGTTATTGATTGGCAATTCAGTTTGCCAGCAATCCCTACGGAAACGAACTATAATATCCTATTATCTCGTCAATTAGGATGACAATATGGTGTGTAGGAGATCACAGACGGTCATAAGGATTGATTGACCTAGCAAGTTATAAAAAGTATCACGGCTGAGACAGTTCCTTGATAGGCTGTCGGTTTAAGCTGCGTCACATCAGTTCATAAGTGAGCTTATCCTAGCTACTTGAACGTGTTGGTACATCTTTATGTATAGATGGTATCAACAGTGGGATGTGCCATTCTCAGTTGCATATGAATAATCCAGATCCTTAACATAGTTCCTATGATCTTAAACTTTACCAAAGGTAAGGGGCACATACAAATTGACCACACTTTCATTTTCTATGATGGTGAGTCTTACATGTACACTAATATATGCATTTTGGGTGTTGGAAATTTGCATTTGCATTGCTTAGGCTGGACGTGTAGGAAATCATATTTGTTTCAGGATGGTGACATTCCCTGACGAGCTCACAAGATTCTTTATGCTAAGTCCTTCAGACTGAATTTCTAATTCAAGCATATGTGAAAATGAGTGAGTTATCCTACTCATGAATTAAGATATTAATTAATTATGTATAATTGTCATATGCCATATTAACTAATGAATGTCTAAAACCTTAATTACATGGTAATAAAGGGACGAGTCAGCATTGTTTTCGTGGTGAAAGTAAAACAAAGTTTTATTAATTATTTATGTTTTGAGTTGGACAAGGAAGAATTAATTAATAAGAAGGGCGACTTTATTATTTGCATTTGAACCCTGGTTTGGCTCACAAACTACTCAGAGCCCATTAGTATTAGGGTTGTCAACCCCTAATACTCTATAAACCCCTTCTCTCTATCAAATCTACATAAAATACAGTTCATTATTCGGTTTAAAGTAAATAATATTGAAGAAAAGATAGAGAGGGCAGCGGATATAAATAAGGAGAAACTGATCGATTTCTCCAATTTTTTATTCAACTCGGTAGCGTATACTCACTTGATTTTCGATGATCAAGAGAACAAATCAGAAGATCAGATCTGTAGAAACACCATTCAACTCAGTCAACCGTCGTTATTCAATCCACAGGAGCTGAGGTATTCCTAAATCCATCTACTGCAATTAACATTGTAGGAGCATGCTTAGGTTCGCCTGGTTTATTTAATTTGTATTTATTTCTGATATCTTAAGAAGGATTCCTTGGCAAAGTAAATTATAATGACAACTCAAGTTTTCTATTGTAGACTCGAATCCTACATCAAGTGGGCCTTAAAGAACAAGCGGGATGAAGCTAGTAGCATAGTTAGAAACAAGGCGAGACTAGTCTCCAAAGGATATGCACAATGTGAAGGGATCGATTTTGATGAGACCTTCGCACCTGTTGCTAAACAAGAAGCTATTAGGTTGTTATTAGCCTATGCTACGTATCACAACTTCACAGTCTATCAGATGGATGTGAAGATTGCATTTCTGAATGGAGAACACAAAGAGGTGGTGCATGTTGAACAACCACTTGGTTTTGAGCAAGGGACTAAGGTCTACAAGCTGCGGAAAAAATTATATGGATTAAAGAAAGCTCCACGAGCTTGGTATGAGAGTCTATCCCAGTTTCTGCTCAAGAATAGATACTGGAAATAGAAGATCGACTGGACTCTTCCTTATCAAAGATATTGAGGACATCCTATTGGTCCAAATTTATGTGGATGATATCCTTGTGCGAGAAGTTTACCCAATATATGCATAATCATTTCCAGATGAGTATGATGGAAAAAATGATATACTTCTTTGGACTTTAAGTTCATCAATCTCCTGAAGGGATTTTCATTCATCAAAGGAAGTAAACGAATGATCTCATCAACTAATTTTGTCCAGAGAAGACAAAGACACTCAGAATTCCTTTAAGTCGAAATGTTCGAATCACACCAGATGAAGGAGAACCAATCGACCCAACCAACTTCAGAGGCATCATTGGATCCTTGCTATGTATGACAGCTAGCAAACCAGATATATCTTATTTTTTTGGAGTCTGTGCAAAATATCAAGCTAAACAAAATAAATCGCGCATGGTGGCTGCCAAGAGGATCGTGAGATACATAAACTATACTGAATCACTAGGATTCTAGTATCCTAGATGGGATGAGCTTATTCTGAGTGGTGATTCAGATTCAGACTTCGGAGGATGCAGAATTGATCGAAAAAGTACAAGTGGTACATATCAGTTTTTGGGTCACAAACTGATAAGTTGGTTTAGCAAAAAACAACATTATGTTGCAACCTACACAATAGAAATTGAATACGTGGTAGATGGAAGTTGTTGTGCTCAAATCTTATGAATCAAACAACAACTAATGTATTATGATGTCACATCAGGATATGTGCCAATCTATTGCAACAAAAACAGTGCAATGTGCATTCCGAAGAATCCAGATCATCATTACAGAACTAAGCACATTGACGTCAGACATCATTTTATCCGAGACCACATGGAGAAGAAAGATATCTCGATGGACTATATCCGAACAGAAGATCAATTCATGGTTTTCTTGATTTTCTAACAAAGAAGCAAAATAAAACTATGTCCAAGATCTTTGTTGGTCCCTGATCAGAGTATGAATAATTGTGCAGTTGAAGTTTTACTAAGCAGTTGCACACTAAAACTGGGGGGTCTGTTTCCTAGTTTAAAGATTGTGTTAGCCAAGAGTTTACTTGGTCAGTTTACAGATATTCAGTTCAACACTTTAGTGAAGTGTTGAAGGTTTCAAAACTTAGTTGAAAACTGTGTAATGAGAAAACTAACGAAAACTGTAAATGAGATAGGATATCATAGTGGTTCTGATCCTTAAGTCCTACATCCACTCTTCATAAATTAATCAGGTAATTCACTAAGTAATGAAGTATGCACTCCTCACGATCTATTGCCGAACACTGCAAAAACCACCATCCATAATAAATCGGATCACTCGCCCAGGTAGATGATCATCACTCCTTTAGTTCCTCGAAGCCTGGTAGGCACCTCGAAGTCTTCTCAGCACTGGCAATCGTCGGAAATGGATTAAAGACAAACCTCCCTTCTCCTTCTCCGATAAGCAGATGGTTTAGTTCTTCCTAGAACACTCGAGAGTTGGCGAGAGCCCGTAAGAATTCGTTCCTCCTTAGAGAACCAGGCTGTTATGTTCTTACTTGAAAAGTAAGAACACCAACAAGAAGGAATAAGTCGATTAGACTTAATCTTCTTGGATAGAATATCACACGGTGAATCACAATTGATTCAGTAAGAAAAGAGTGCCTTGTCTTCACAGATTGACAAACAAAGTAAATTTCGTTCACTTGTGAGCTTTGAATGCTATGAGCTTTAAATCTGGCAGAGTAATGGCGCTTTCAAATGATTCAGAGTTTCTGTTAGGTTCTGCAAAATTCGTAAAGTATCTCTCCGCTCCTTCTGGTATTTATAGTTGAATGTTTGAAAGTAGGTGGTAGAGACAATTCGAATGATGTCCAATCAATGACCATCCTTTTCTGTTGGTGGAGACCTGCTCCTCTGCCTTTTCTGATCACTGTCATGCTTTTGTAGAGACAATTTTGTGTTATCTGTCTCAGACTTTGAACAACGTTGTATTGTAGTCATGACTGTGTATTTCTATGTTCCTTATCAATGAGTCTTCAATGCTCTTTATGACTCTAAGGCTTCTTGCTTTTCACGTGTTTCTTTTGTTGTGAAACTGTGAGCTGCTCTCGACAGTTTCTCTTATTTATAAAAACTGTGTCCACAGTTTTCATCGCTATTTCATCCTTGACAGTTTTTAAAGCTGTTTTCATAGTTTTCTCACATATTGCTTCTTTAACTGTCTTCACAGTTTTCTCTCATATTGCCTCTTGAACTGTCTTCACAGTTTCCTCGCATATTGCTTCTTGAACTATCTTCACAGCTTTCTCGCATATTGCTTCTTGAACTGTCTTCACAGTTTTCTTCGGTCCTTCTGTTCAAGAAGCTTTATCTTCAAAAATTATTCCATAGTTTTTGACAGTTTTGCTTCTCCCGAACTATTAAAACTCGATTATCCTATACAAGGATTACATGAGGTAATAACTCTAAGACCTTAATCTTGGTATACATTTTTGACACATCAAAACATCAAATTAAAAGTCGAATTTCTATATCAACATCTAACAATTTCCCCCTTTTTGATGTTGTCAAAACTGTACCATCTAAGTCGGAATGAGGATGCAGTTGCTCTGACTTTACAAGTATGAAATTCTAACACTACTCAAAACTGTGCTTCCTCTAAACACGACCTACTCTAATTGATCTTCCCCCTGAATCGGAGAGATATTACTCGATTAATACAAATCAAATTAGAGCGAAAAACAATGTGCTGATCACACTGGAAAATGTGAATTCAGCTGAATATAAAGTATCTAAGGTGAGAGACAATGAGAGGTTGTCTTCAAACCTACAGTATTTTACCTTTCATTATATGTTAGATCATTACAAGTACATGAAAAGCGAAAAAATTCAACAGAAGATGCAAAAGGAATACAGTGCACCATTACTCCTTGGATTTTTCTTTGCCCTTTGATTTGTCTGGAGTGGAGGAGGATGAACCAGTTTGCTTGGTTAGATTTTTGGCCATTTCTTGCATCAATTTCATCTGCTCCTCTCTTGCTTCTTTCATCATCTGCATCTGCATTCTCATTTGCTCATGCCTTATTTCTTCTCCCTTTATCTGCTCTTCTCTTGCCTTTTCCAGCAACTGCAACTGCAACCTCATTTGCTCATCCCTTATCTCTTCCAACTTTTTGACAATATAAATAATAGGCTCCATGGATGTCTGGACCTGATGACCTACTTCTTGTTTAATTACTTCTCGTACTAATCCATGTCCAAGGTGGGAACACCAACTGTCTGTTCAGCGTGAAGGACCAGTTCCCTTGAGTCTCCCTCAGTGGAAGTTTCTACTGGCATCTCCAGTTAGTGAGCAGTTTCGGTTTCTGCCTCCTCCCTTCTTCTGTGTTCAGTTGCAGCCTCTTCCCCCAGTCTTTTCTTTTCTGCTTCCTCTTCCTCCTGCCTAGCCCTTTCTGCGGCTGCTGCTGCTTCGGCCTCCTGCCTTTCTTTTTCTACAGCTGTTGCAGCTTCTTCTTCATTAAGTTAATTTGAGTTGAAGGACATTCAGTCTCTCTAGGGCTGCGTGGTATTCATATATCTTCCTTTGTATGATCTCTAGAGTGGACTCTTCTCTGTTTTCAGTAGCAATTTCTTCAGGAATGTCATCCTAATCAGTTCCCCCTATTTCCATGAAGGGAATTTCACCTTCTTCATCTCCATGGGTGGATGCCTCTTTCGCATTGGAGTCGTCTGATGTAGTTAGGCCATCTTCGGGGTGTTCTCAGAATCTATTTCCATGTGGTTTTCTCAGAATCTATTGAACTCTCCATATCAATGATATCTACCCTGCTGTCGACGCCAATATCTACTTGCTCATCCGTCAGAAAAAATCCAAGAGCCTCAAGATATAGGCGGTTGAAAGCTTCAGCAGACATGAGCTCAGGGTTCTGAACTGTCTCATGTGGAAGTGAGGATTGACTAGCTCCTTCAACTAGACCAGGGATTGCAATCTCTTGGCAATGGTCATCATTGATACCTCAAAATCAGCGCCTTTCCTCTTCTTTGGTTGTGGTTCTTCAACAACAGTTTTATTGCCTTTCTTGGAAAGATGCATTTCTTCTTCCATGATAGCTTCCATCTGCTTCCTTTTCTTCTTCTTCATCATCTTCTTCTTTTCATGTTTTCTTAAGTATGAAACTTAATAGTTTTATTCTTGGGTGGAATTGAGGTGGCAGTTTTTTCGAATTTTTGGCATTTTCGGCAGTTTGAACTGGAGGAATCACCGCGAGGCTACCTTCTGTCTCTGGATCGACCACTTTGTTATCAAAAATGTCCTGATCATCAGCGTCTCCATCGTCTCTATCATTTCCATGTATTGAACGGTAGACTGGGTTCCTCGGAGGGATAAAGTCAGATGGGAAAAGGTCTTGTCCTTCTCGGTTAAGACCGATCAGTTTTTTCTATAAGGAAACCGACTTTCAATCCAAAACTGACACTAGATGAGAACAACTTGTTCTTCCCAATCCCTTTATTTTTCTTGGCATTCTCCAATAATCGACCAAAAATGTATTCTGCCCAGTTTCTGCTGGGGTTATCGTCGAGTACCATCATGACATCATATTTTTGTTGACTCAATTCTGAGAAGGATCCCGCTTTGCAATATAACATTCTCAGGGCAATCTCGCTGAGAGTCTTGTAAAACGGCTTCAGTTCTGATATTTTTGTGGCCGTTTTAAATTTCTCCTTGTGATCATCCTTTTTCCACTCATTCCAATGTCTTTCCATGGTTTCCTTGTCATGATCAAGATAACTGGCGATGTTGGTCCCTTCGTTCAATAGATGAAGATACCGCGCAATAAGATCAGCATCAACTAAGATCTCTATCTTCTCAACCTTTATTTTGAACGATTTCTCATGTTGAGCTATGATCATGTGTTCGTAGAATTCTGCTATGCGATAGGGTTTGAATTGTCGAGGAAATGCAGTAAAAAATTACGTCATTTTCTCCGCCGAGAGTTTCTTTGTGAGCTCATCATTTGTAACAATTGATCCTACATCTCTCCAATTGAGGATCTTTTCATTCACCACTTGTGCTGCTCGAATTTACTTGTTGGTGAGTCCGTAAGAATATACATAGTCTTTTACAAATCGGAGTAAATCGGCATGTGGAGTCTTCTATGTGACAACATATTACTCGAGGTTATCGGAGGTACTGGGACCTTCCCTCTGTTGTGATTTCTTCTTCGGCATGTTTATCATATATAATGTGGGTTGAGATTCAAAGTTTTGAAGGCTTGGAATTTCTGTGAGAGAGTTGTAGAGAATAAGAGTGTCAAGAGTAAAAATGTAGACGATGAAGAGGAGAAGGGTTTATGAAGGGTTTTGAGATTGATTTTTTAAACAAGATCCACGGCTAAGATTGAAAACCCCTTTTCTACGATCAACGACTGAAGTTGAGGCTGATGATGCGACTGTTCACCTCTGGCGCGCCGTTCAGGAGCGTGTGGGATGGACGACGTGGCTCCGCGTATTATGCCGTTGTGCTGCCCGTATTAAATGTGATATGCAGCCGATAACTTTCAACGAATTCAAACTTCGCTCCTACTTTTAATCGCAGTTTTGCCTTTTCACCTGCTTCATGAAACTGCGTGGGACTGTTCACTACTGTCCTGATAAGGAAAAAACTGAGTAATTGCGTCAATCCAAATTCCAAGTTAGAGACTGCTTTTCTTTTTTGCATTTCTTCAAGAGTTCTAAGGCCTCACAACTTTCTTTATATTTATAAAAGACTGTGACCTTACGCAGTTTCTTCACGCAGTTTTCATAGGGCTCAGTTCCTGGATTCCATCCTTAGGATTTTAATGCAAAGTCTGAGAAACCGTACTTCCACCAATTGACCATTCACTGACTCTACACCCACTAGCCTTCTGACGTTTTGACCACATGTCCATTTATGGATGGCTCGATGCAGTTGTCAAACATTCAATGTTGACTTATCAGATTCTGAATCAAAACCATGAAGAGTCATGTTTTGCATTTATGTATCTTGACATCCTCTCAATTGTCGCACGAGATCGTCTATAAATACTCCTTCAACGAATATTGGATATCATATAACCTTTGCTTCTTCGACTCAAATATCACCTTTGAAAGAAAATGTTTTCTCCAAGTGATATAGCAAGAATCTCTATTCAGCGAAACAAGATTTTGGATAGGGGTTGACTTTATTGACAATACTGGAGAAATCCGACCATCTATGAGGAAGTGATGGGAAGCCTGCGGGCAAATGGGCTTGAGTCTTTTGTGACCACGGAGCCTCACACATTTCAAGCGGATGTGTTGAAGGTTCTTGCTCACAATTCCACCATCACTGAGGATGACGAGATCTACTGCAATCTTGATGGGGAGGAGTTCTTTTGGTCTATTGACTCTTTTGCTGCCGACCTCGGGCTTAGTCGCAACTGGATGCCGGTTATGGACTATCTTAAAGAGGAAACGACGCCTGAGTGATCGGCTTGGCAGCGATGGACAGCAGCGGACATCGGGTTCCATCCAACTGTGACTTGCAGGTTCCTAATGTCGCGCTATCGATTGCCCTTAGACATCATGAACCAGAAAGTGGTCTGTAACTCCATTCTGGATTGTGACTTTTCTTCGCCTTTCTGGAAGGCGATGATGGCATTTGAGGACCAGACTGAGGTTGATTGGGCAGCCTTCATCTTCGACCGCTTGAAGATGGCCCTCTAGAATCTGTCTGACGCCATCGTCCTATACGGGATGCAGTTGAATTGGCTCATAGAGAAGCGGATCCCCTACTTCACTAAAGGCCAGTCGAACCTGGTTGGATCCGACTACTATCCCTCATGCCCACTCGATGATTGTATTTGAACAACCTTTCTAATTTTTTTGCAAATTTTTTATTTTCTTATCTGTGTATGATGTACTTCCCTTTCCATCATGAATGAAATCGTTTCTCCTTTTTAAATGTTGAGCAAACAGTTCTATACATCTCATCAGTTTTATACAACTCAGTTTTCATCTCGGTCCGTTGAGCTTTCATCGATCTCTAGTAGTCCTAGTTTGATACATAGCTCTTCAAAACAAGCCTCGGGTAGCGATTTGGTTAAAATATCAGCTAGCTAGTCCTCCATCCTTATATATTCAACGGATATATCTTGCGTCTCAACATGATCTCAGATGATGTGATGACGAATGTCGATGTGCTTCGTCCTAGAATGTAGAACAGGATTCTTCGATATGCAAACTGCGCTGTTGTTGTCGCAGTATATCGGCACACATCCAGTTTCTATTCCATAATCATTGAGCTATTGCTTTATCCAAAGCATTAGAGCACAACAACTGACGGCTACAACATATTCGGCTTCAGTGGTTGAAGTGGTCACTGATTGATATTTTTTGCTAAACTAACTGATCAGTTTATTACACTTGTTGTTTAAATCATACAGCTACCGTGTTCATCATTTTTCAATCTTCAATTGTTTCTTTATTTTTAATTGTCTATGAGTCTCGTGTTAATCACAAATTGAACCTCTACATTTACTAACAATCGTTCTAGTTTATTCCGTAGGTAAAACATCCCTTTACCCCCGAGAATCAAAGGAACTATTGTTAGGGGTCAAATTATATTTTGCCCAAATTATCACAAGCCCATCGACCCACGTAAGGTTCAAAGTCCATCTGGCATTAGGATGAATGGATTAGCACCCATCAGAGGCACTTCCATGCCCTAGAGAGATTTAATCGAACTCTGGGATCAGATCGGTCAAGACCCTAATTAGTAGGGGTGTTCATGGTTTGGCCGAACCAGTTAAACTAGCCAAACCAGATTAATTTGACCGGTTTGGCTGGTTTGAAATTTAATTTTCAAACTGGTGGTTTAAAATTTTTGAAAACGGTTAAATTTGGTTTGGTGGTTCAAACTGGCCGTATTAATATGCAGATATATTAAATATATTATAATTTATAAATATAAATTGTAGTTCATTTGATAAGTTTCTACTTTTTCATACAATTAACTCATGTTTAAACTTCTTGGCCAATATAATCTAATTTTAGTTTTTTAATCAAAAATCAACTAGTAAGTGTTAATATTAAATATTATTATTTTATATAATTTTTTACGGAAAATTAAGTATTAACATCGTTATTGTAATTTTATATGTCTCTTTCAATTTTTTATTTGAATTCGAAGGTTATAATTTTAATACAATTGACTCGTGTGTTTCTTTTGGTTTTACATTAAATTATAAATATAATATTTTAAAAATTAAGATTACATTATAGTAATAAGTAATACAAATAATAGAAATCAACTAATTTGCATTTAGGCCCTAGTTTTCAACAAATTATAGTAAAATATTGAAAGTTGAAGCATGTTTTATGTCAAACCATTAAACCGGTCGGACCAAACCATTTTTTATATGGTTTGGCAGGTTTGGTTTTGATAAATTATTTGGCCGATTTGGATTGAATTAATTTCAAATAGTACCTATTTGTTTGACCGAGATTTTGCTTCCAAACCGGCTAAACCGGACCGCAAACTCCCCTACCAATTAGAGGCCAAACGGTTTGGTATCCAATTGCTTAAGTCTCTACTCCTGAAGTAGTGAATCTTGGTCTGAGACTCTGACAGCTGAGTTCGAAGGACATGGGATCATGATTGAAGTGTGACTGCATGAATTCATGGAGCAGCTGAATGGAATGAAAGGAAGGAAGAAAACAAATGAAGAAGAAGGAGCAGCCCGGTTTTGTGATAGGCAGATAAGTCGCATGTGACATATAAAGGCGTGTTTGATTTTTTGTAAAACAAGTAAAAGGGATACGTGTCATGTGCTGGTTGGGTAGGAGTTTGTTGTTCAGTTTTATTAGTTATGGGGAGAGAGAAATTTTGTTATCTTCTTCCTCATTCCTGCAATTAGGGTTTTCAGAGAGGGTGCGAGTTTTCAGTGAAGTTTTTTTGGTTTTTCTTGAGCATGACAGCTCAATACTGTTCTAGGTCGAGTCCTGTATACATACACCTTAATAAAGATCACTCCTAACTTCTCGTGGACGCAGGTTAATTAACTGAACCACGTTAAACCCTTGTTCTTGATTCTTGTTATGTTTGTGTGATTTCTTCGAGCTTGCATTTGCCATTCACAACATGTGGCTCCGTCTGGGGGAAATGCAAGAAGGTGACGAGTGTAAGCCGCGCACTGAACGCAAAGGAAGTGATCTATAGAACAAGATTTTCCATGTACATCTCTCTACTGTAAGTGAAGCTCAAACCTAGGTCTATATTGTGTGAAGGTTTTTTTTGGGTGAATCAGGTTCTGTCAAACTTTGTTGTGTTCTTCATCCTTGTGCGCTACATCATCTATTCGTTCTGCATCTATCAGAGTTTGTTAGTGCGAAGTGTATGGATATTTTTTCAATCTGTTTAATTCAGTCAATTGCATTTAAACTACCTGCGA
Source organism: Plectranthus barbatus (assembly GCA_026898455.1). NCBI lineage: Eukaryota > Viridiplantae > Streptophyta > Magnoliopsida > Lamiales > Lamiaceae > Plectranthus > Plectranthus barbatus. Next base: position 20,130 of record JAPKLW010000558.1, on the reverse strand, counting down.
TTTCTTTCTGGATTAAGATTGTGTTGGTATGGGTTCTAGTCGATTTGAGATCGACAAATTTTCGGGGAAGAATGATTTTAGTTTATGGTAGATAAAGATACGGGCTATACTAACTAAAGAAGGCTTAGTAGATGCCCTACTTCCGGACTTGGATAAGGCTTTTCTTGGAGAAACGGCTGAAAAGAAAGCTAAGCTGATGGACAATGCCATGAGCACACTTCTTCTCATTTTGGATGACAAAGTGCTTCGTGAAGTATCCAAAGAAAAAACTGCAGCAGACATATGGAAGAAACTGCAGAAGCTCTACATGGCAAAGTCAATAGCAAACATTATATACATGAAATAGCGGCTGTATGGTTCAAATTCAATGAAGAAACGAACCTACTGGATCAGCAGGATGATTTCCACAAGGTTGTGGATGAGTTGGAAGGAATTAGGGTGGAGATTGAAGATGAGGTAAAGCAATTCACCTTCTTAATGCTTTACCCAAATCTTAATCAAGTGTTAAAGATGCCATGGTGTATGGCAGATCAGAAGGCATCTGTCATCAAACAAAAGGAGATGGAGAAGTACTCAGATGGAAGCAGTTATGATCAGGGAGGCATGGGATTGTATGCAAAGAAGGGTCAAAAGAACAAGTTTCAGAAGATGACCCAACCATACAATAAATGAGGAAATACAGAAAGGTTTAATACAAGTCAAAGAAGGGAATACAAAACCCCTTTCTAGCAAAAAAAAGCCCTATGGTGCTCCACAACAGCCTGAAATGAAACCTCAAGGAAACTTCCTAGACCCCAAGGTATGCCATTATTGCAAGAAACCTGAGCATGTAATCAAGGATTGCACTGTCCTAAAGCAAAAGAATTCCTACCAGCAAAGGGGGCCTAACCATGTCAGGTCCATAGATGAATCAATTGATGAGGTTCTCAATGTTATGGAAGATGGTGGAGATGGCAGTTGGATCCTAGACTCGGGGTGCTCATTCCATATGTGCCCCCATGTGGAGTGGTTTAAGAGTATTGAATTAAAGAAAATGGGTACTGTTATGCTGGGAAACAACATCATATGTGGCATCGAAGGAATTTGATCAATAAGGATCCAAAACCATAAGAATGAAACTAAGCACCAAGCTGAAGTGAGGTATATTCCTCAGATCCAAAGGAATTTGATTAACCTTGGCACACTTGAAGCTAAGTGTTATAAGTTTGTTGGTTGCGAAGGCATGATCACTGTGTGCAAGGGTGAATAAGTTGTTCTTCTGGGAAAGAGACTAAACAACATATACTACTTATATGCTAAGACTGTTACTGGAAAAATGAATGTAGTTGAAATTGTAAATACTGATTTGTGGCACAAGAGGACTGGACATATCAGTCAAAGGGGATTAGATGAGTAAAAGAAACAAGGATTGATAAAGATTGAAAAGTATGAAGACATAAGCAAATGTGATAAATGCTTGAGATCTAAAAGCAAGAAGCTGCTGTATGGAGTAAGCAGTTTCAGAAGCTCCAGATCACTTGATTATGTACATGCTGACATGTGGGGGCCTGCAAGAACCGAAACATTGGGAGGAGGAAAATATTTCCTCTCAATAATTGATGACTACTCTAGAAGAGTGTGGATATACATTTTGAAAATTAAAGATCAGACACCACATAAATTGAAAGAGTGGTAGCACTTGTGGAAAATGAAAAAGGGCTCAAGAATAAGGTTTATAAGAACAGACAATGTCCTGGAGTTTATTTCAGAGGAATTTGACTCATTTTGCAGAATGAAAGGGATAAAGAGGCACAGAACAGTCCCCAACAACCCACAACAAAATGGTTTGGTGTAGAGAATGAATAAGACTCTCATTGAGAGAGTAAGGTGCATGTTGGTTGGCTCTGGCTTGACAAAAAAGGTTCTGGGGTGAAGCCTTAGCTACAACAACTTACTTTGTTAACAAAAGTCCAGCCACAAATATGAAATTTAAAACCCCTTATGTGGTATGGTATGAAAGATCTCCAGACTACACCCACCTTAGGCCATTTGGATGTTTGGCCTAAGTGCATTCTAGGCAGGATAAACTTGAGCCTAGGGCCATTAGGTGTGTAATGTTAGGATACCCAACTGACACAAAAGGATATCGGTTGTGGTGTTTTGAAACTGGGAAATAGAACGTAATCACCAGTAGAGATGTGGTGTTTAATGAGAATGTGATGCCACTGGCTGAAAAGAAAGAGATAGTGGAATCAGAACCTAAAGAATTATCCCAGCAAAACACTGAAATCAAGATGGAGCACCCACAGGAGAAAGAGGATGAATCTGAGAAGGATTAAGGTAATTCAAACTCTCAACCACCAGGACAACAACATGTTACAAATGATTATTGGCTAACAAGGGATATAATCAGAAGAGAAATACACCCTCCTAAAAGGTTCAATGAAGCAGATGTTATATTTCTCAGCTTAAACATAACTGAGAAACTTGAAGGAGAAGAACCCAAATCAATTAAAGAAGCATTCAACAGCCCTGAGAGTAACGTGTGGCAGACTCAATCAGTGTGACTAGCAAATATATGAGCAAACCAGGCAGAGATCATTGGCAGGCACTGGTTGGAGTCTTGAGATATCTGAAGGGATCTCAGGATTCAGGATTATTGTTTGAGAGGAAGGAAGAAAGCAGCTCTAATCCTCTCATTGGATTTGTGGACTTAGATTATGCTGAAAGTCTGGACACAAGGAAGTCACAGACAGGTTAAGTGTTCAATTTGTTTGGCACATAAGTGGTTTGGAAGTCCAAGTTACAGTCAGTTGTTGTTCTCTCAACAACTGAATCTGAATTCATGGCCATTACCGAAGCTACAAGGAAGCTCTATGGCTAAAAGGGCTTATTTCTAAACTGGGAATCAAGCAAGACAAGGTAACCATTCTATGTGATTCTCAAAGTGCCCTACATCTTACTAAGCATCAAGTTTTTCATGATAAGTCTAAACACATAGATGTAAGGTATCATTTTGTGAGAGACATACTTGAGAAGGGGGTGGTCTGTATGGAGAAGGTGTCTACATTGGACAGTGTTGCAGCTGCATTGACCAAAGTTATTCCCTCTTCAAAGTTCAGCTATTGCAAGGAACTTATGAATGTATGCTAACCTGTGATGTTAGCATTTGTGTTTTGTCATGGAACTAAGTGGAGGAAAGGTGTTGATCAAAGTGTTGCAGTCAGGAGGGGGATTTGAAGTGTGACTGCATGAATTCATGGAGCAGCTGAATGGAAAGAAAGGAAGGAAGAAAACAAATGAAGAAGAAGAAGGAGCAGCTCGGTATAGTGTTTGGCAGATAAGTCGCATATGACTTATAAAGGCGTGTTTGATTTTTTGTAAAACAAGTAAAAGGGACACGTGTCATGTGCTGGTTGGGTAGGAGTTTGTTGTTCAGTTTTATTAGTTACGGGGAGAGAGAAATTTTGTTATCTTCTTCCTCATTCCTGCAATTAGGGTTTTCAGAGAGGGTGTGAGTTTTCAGTGAAGTTTTCTGGGTTTTGCTTGATCATGACAACTCAATATTGTTCTAGGTCGAGTCCTGTATACATACAACTTAATAAAGATCACTCCTAACTTCTCGTGGACGTAGGTTAATTAACCGAACCACATCAAACCCTTGTTCTTGATTCTTGTTATGTTTGTGTGATTTCTTGGAGCTGGCATTCGCCATTCACAACAATGATCAATAGTATTTGTTAGTTTCAGGGCACGTAATTCATGCCACGATTTATGACAGTTAATGATGAGCGTGATAAGACGGCTTGAAACCTTTGTAAATTCATGTATAAAGTCCCTCCCACTCTTGTAATGGATACTGTATCTCACACTGAAAAACAAATACCGTTACTTTGAAATTCTGATATCCAATAAATAATATTCATATTATATTGAGCAAATACACTTCAATCTCATTTTTAACGCATTTTCCAGTTTTCGAACACTTGTCATCCAATTCTTATGAAATATTTTACGAAGCAAATTTATTATTGTAACAGAGGCCCATCTAGGAATTTAAAATTAGGAGTACAATAAATACATAAAATATATTGGAGATACATTATATAAAGATATATATAAATAAAATATAAATTATGTATAAATAATAATAAAAATATATATCTATATATTAAAAAAATAAAAAATTTGGGGTACAAGTGTAACCCATTTGATAAGCTTGTAAAGTCCACCACAAAAAATAATACAAAGCAATGTGATAAAAGCTAAGGCAACATAGAATCCCTAACTTTTAAACCTTGTAAAATAGTGAAGGGTGTCAGTATTTTTTTCTTTTGTTTATCAAGATATATATTATTTAAATTCCGAGATATTTAAGGGATTTAAATTAGTTAAATTCCAAGAAATTCCTTGAAATGGAGAGTCAAGACATTAGTTAATTTGGGGTGGCAGTGATTGAGATGTTTGGATATGTGTCTGTGTCCCTCCCTCATCAAATTCAATAAAAAATAATAATAATAGGTTTTCTCTGACTCTCGAAATTTGAGACCAATTTTTTCTGTCAACAACATAACAACAATTAATTTTGGGGCCCTATATATGTACCGTCTCTCTCTGTCTGGAATACTGAACAAACACTTTCTTGAGAGATCAAGAACTCATGCCTAAATTGGAATACCGTCCAATTTAATAAAGTTAAGAGTTTATTCAATTTTTGAATTTTTAAAATCTGTGCAGCAATTGGTGTTATAAATATGACAGGTGAGCTTTAAAATTTTAGGCGCGTTTAAATTTGAATGGTTTTGTTAGTTGTGTGAATTGTGAAGGCCCGAGATTAAATTAGTAGAATGATTTCCAATACTATATGATAGCTCCAAATGAATGATAATAAAAGGTTTAAGATTTATTGGATACAAATTGTAATTAATTTGGTATTCTAAGCTCTGGGAGATTTAATGTTTGATTCGGATCAAATTTTTATCGGATATGGATATATATTCACAAGCGGATGTACATTGAGCACCCCAACCGAATTTCATTTAATATTACATTGATTTGATAATTTTTATGAGTTAGTCTCCTCATTGGCAGAAGAAATGGATCTAAATAAAAAAAAAGAAGACGGTGTGAAGGAGCACAAGATGAAGATGAGCTAAAAAAAAATCCGTTTTACCTATTTTTGTTATATGAAATAAGCCCACAAGAACAAATTCCGGATTCTCATATGCATGTATTCACATGTTAATAAAAAGTATTTTATGATATTTTCTAGAATTATTTAATAGTTAGAGCAAACTTGAATATTGTTAGTTGTGTTTGACAAAATTTGTATGAGACGATGTCAAGATTTTATTTTATTTTCTGTATGAACGAGTTAAATATATAAATATATTTTAATTGAAGTTTTTGGTAAACGATACATTTTTCTTTATTAAATGATATGTATAGTCTTTATTTAGTAAATTATATATTTAGTATTTATTAACTAAATGCATCATTTTTGTATGGAACTAAATGAATCAATATTAAGAATATTGTTAGATATTATTAAAAACCCTTTGATTGTAATTGATTCATAGTCTTACAATGATATGTTTTGGTGCATCAAAGCTCTAGCAACTGAGTATCGAGTCAATTATAAAAGTCCTATATAGGAATTCATACTAGAGTTGTAATAGAATTAGAAAAAAGAATAATCAAGGTTGCTGAAGGAGTCAGCAGACTGGATGAATTGCTGAAGATTGCGAAAAGACGAAAGGGCCAACAATGCGGAGGAACATTACAAGAATGCTGAAAAAATAATTCCAGCAGAATCCAAAGGTCTTAGCTCAAACTGTTGAGAAGCCACCCGCGTGCTAGAAACCAACAAACAACAATCAGCAATCAGGAAAAGATACAAAGTCGAAGTTCAGACGGATCACAAATCACAAGGAAACCTGACGAATCAGAAGATAGAATAATCATGATACACAAAGGAGGGTTCAGACCTACGAAGGATCCGTTCTGACAAAGACGGCTAGATAGACACTATGCCAATCAGAGATGAGGAGACATGAAGAGTCTCTGTCCACTTCAGAAAAACGAAGAACGCAGATAGGCTAGCAATGCCTTTGAGTCTAACGGATAGGATTCAAAAAGCCATTTGAATCCTCACCTATAAATAGGTGTCATCCTTAATTGATTCAAAGGTTCACAAAATTCTACACTCAGAGATAACAAAAAGAGACCAAATACATTCTCTATAATACGCGAACACATCCGAGCTAAGTTCTTGACTGAAGCTTTTCATATGCTTCCATTTCTAAAGCTCGAGACCTACGAAGTTAAGCTTCCAAGGTTATTTTGGGATTCTTTCTACTCTGGAAAGAATGTAGTAGTCACGATTGTCGTGCAAACGTGATTCTTACGGGCAATGTCAACACAAGGATAGGTTCCGGGAAGAACTATAAGACTCCCAGCAGTCGACGTCCAAGAAAAAGGGAGGTTTGTCCTCACTCTACGAAGAGACACCGGTTGAAGATTGGAGATCGAGGTGCTTGAAGGTGCGCGCTGACCAGACGGAGGAGCTGCTCAACGTTAGAGATTAGGCCTGACCTTGTACTCATTCTTCTAGTGAATTTTCAGTCGGAGGACTGAAGAGTGGACGTAGAACAATTGTTTGAACCAATATAAAATCCTTGTTTCCTTACTGCTTCATATTGTTATATTCTGTGCATACATATTTGAAACTCAACACATCAAGTGTTGAAGTATAAACTGCAATATTGGATTAATGAATATTCGAGCTAAAACACATTTGATAAACACTTGCTAAGTCGAGACCTTAGCAAGATAAGTGCAAGATTAATTTAATACTTCCGCTGCATACAAAACACTCTGATCGGGGACCAACAAGTGGTATCAGAGCGGTTGGTCTTTACAGTCTAGCTGCTTCTGAGTCGCATAGGTCCAGATCTAGATTTTCCTTGCATATTTGTGTTTCTGTGTTTAGCTCAGGATTGAAGTAATGGCGCACAACGCGAATCTTGCAAAGTTCTTTCCAGAATCCTACTCTACCTAGAAAAAGAGATCGATGATCACTCTGATGAATGTGCATCTTGAGATGAGACAACTGATCGAGAAGGGACTGATTAAAATCCAGAAGGTAAAGACAAGGGTCGGAGAAGACGTAGCAGGACCAGACGAAATGGTAGATAAGCCATTTGAAGAATAGACTCAAGAAGAGCGAGCGCGTGATCAACTAAATTACGTAGCCATGGAATTAATATTAGGTGCCTTGTCACCGACATTAATGCAGTAGCTTTGGAGTACGCTAATGCCAAAGAAATGTGGGATTTTCTTGGTACTCTAAGAAAAGAAACTGATCAGATGAAGAGAAACAAGCTACAACAATGGGTAGACAGGTATGAATCTTTTTGATTGATTCCCGGTGAAACCATCAAGGAAATTAAGGACAAATTCAACAACATTGTAGCTAACTTAAAGAAATTGGGAAGAACGTATGAGCTCCCCGACATGAATTCAAAGATTCTTTCAAGACTACCAAAGGAGGATTGGTTGGTCAAAGTAACCAATCTAAAGGAAAAAGATATATCAGCGATCTGCACCAAAGAAGTCTTTGCTCAACTGAAGGCTTATTAATGGGACATCACACAAATCAACAAACACGAAGTTGTTCGTACTGGAGTAATCACTGAAGAACCAGTCGAGGATGCTGCATTCTTTGTGAAGAAAGATGGACAAGAGTGGAAAACAATGAAGCCATTCCACTCAGATCGACCAGCTCAGTCCAGTTCAACAAAGGAGATTCCTTCCACCAGCGAATCCAAATTTAAAGAAGTGGAATGCTCAGTCAGCGAACTGGAAGAACAGATGAAAAAGCTGCAGAAGCTGCTGATGAAAGCCAAACGGAAAAGGGAGGATTTTCATCAAAGTCAACTAGCAGACAATAAAAATGTCAAGAAAGTGCCAAGAACATGCTACGAATGTAATTCCCCGGATCATTTGAAGTTTGAGTGTCCACGAGTAGATCCAGAAGAAAGGAAGAGACTGAGGAAGCTGTTTGAAAGGCGAGCATCAAAAGCTGTCACCTAAGCACTGTTGACAAGGACGGAAATACCCGACATCCTAGATTATGACGATAAAAATTACTCTTCAGAAGATGAAGAGGATATTCTCATGGTGTTCATGGCGGATATCAATGAAGAGCAGACAGAAGAATCAGCTCTAGCTGCCGCAGGAAATCAGGTAACATACTCTACTATGTCTATTACTTCTACCTCTGATAGCATGCATGACACTGCTGATTCATATTGCTCAGAATCAGATGAGATCACTGTAGAATATTTGCTGAAAGAATTTTCAAAAGTTCATGCATTAAAGGATATTTTAGTAAAAGAAAATTCCTCTCTGAAATCTCAGCTTTCTAATTTGACCAATGAGATTGAAAATTCTAGGTCAGCTGACGAGGACCTTTCAAAAGTGAAAACTGAATTCTTCTTCTTGAATGAGAAATTTAGCATTTTAAAACAGGAGAATGAAGTTTTGAAAAGCAATAACTCCATGTAAAATATGTGTCAATGCAAATTTTTAAAAAGCACGAGAGACTTGAATGATATTCTAAGTGTCCAAAGAAGCTCGAAGAATTTCGCCGGAATAGGCTTTGATAGAGAAACGTCTTGCGATGCTGAATGAAGTAAGACAAAGAAAATTATTTTTGTCCTAGCAACTGGGAAGATTCAGCAAACTGCTAGAAAATACAAGAGGGAAAACTCTAAGTTAACTGTTCAGCAGAAATGCTGGCAGACCAACATTCCTCAGTTGTCTGCTCAGCAAAGACTTAATTACAAGTTTGTCGAGAAAAGACCAGCAAAGTCTGAGTATGTAACCCAGCAGACTGTTCCATCTGCTAGGAAGGTGCATACTAATGCTAGCAAGGCTAAGCAATCTGCTAAGATTGCAAGGAAGCCAACATTCACTCCACGTAGAAGGAATATCTACTAGAGGCCAGAATCTAAAACAAACCATTTTCAAAAGACAGTGATGGCTCGACACACCACTACACATTCCTATGTAGATTTCATTTCTCACACCAATAGGAACGGAAGGGTAGTGAAACATGATAAAAAATGAAATATCAAAGTCACGAAAGTCTGGATTCCCAAAGGAATAATCCAGGAAACTAATCCAGCAAGACCCGTAATTAATTGGGTACCAATAATATAACTTCTTTGTTTTGCAGGAACAGGGTCCAGGAAGAAGAACATCAAGAAAACTCAAAGAATGGATCCTAGATAGTGGATGCTCAGGTCACATGACAGGAGATGAAGAGATCTTCATAGAACTTCACAAGTTCAAAGGAGCTTCAGTCTCATTTGGACACAACTCAAAGGCTAGAGTAATTAGAAGAGGGTGCATCGCGCAGAATGGAATGCGAATAATAAACATTGCCCTCGTCGATAACCTCAAGCACAATCTACTGAGCATCAGCCAGCTAAGTGAAAATGGATATATTGTTTCTTTCTTTGACACAGGTTGTGAAGTTGCTGATAGGACCACCGGTAAAGTAAAGCTTAGAGGAGTCAGGAAAGGAGGACTCTACGTTGTTGATTGGGAAAGTGGTCAACAAGCATCATACTTTATAGCATTCAGCAAGGAAGAGACAAACTGACTATGGCACAAAAGGCTAACGCATCTAAACTTTAAGACTATCAATTATTATTGCCAAGAATAACATTGTTGCAGGTTTACCTCAAGAAACCTTCAAAAAAGGAAGGAATATGAAGAGCCTGTCAACAAGGAAAATAAGTCAAAGCGACCTTCAAATCCAATCCAGAAAAGGCCACTTCAAACAGAATCTTTGAGCTGCTGCACATGGATTTATTCGGCCCTGTGACTCCACCCATTGTATGTAACAAACAATATACTTTAGTTGTTATTGATGATCATTTTAGGTACACATGGGTGAGGTTACTCAAAAGCAAGGACGAGGTGACGATTATCCTTCCAGAGCTAATACTTAGAGTTCAAAATGACAAAGAGCTCACAGTAAAAGATTAAGATCCGACAATGGTACAAAATTCTGTAACGGAGCATTGATGGATTTCTGCGCCGATGCTGGGATAGGAAATGAGAGGTCCACTGTAAGAACACCCCAGCAGAATGGCTTGACAGAAAGAAGAAACATGACTCTCAATGAAGTTGTGCGAACAATGCTCGCGGATACAGATCTGAGTCAAAGGTATTGAGGAGAAGCTACTATGAATGCTTGCTACACACAAAAACAAAAGTGGAATAAATCTTCGCTTCAACAAGACTCCGTACGAAATATATCATGGTCATAAGCCTTAGCTCATCTTCGTGCTTTTGGTTTACCATGTTATATCCATAAGAATGGGAAGTCAAAGTTAAGTACTTTTTCTCCCAAAGCTGACAAATGAGTGTTTCTAGGATATGGACATCCATCTCACAAAGGATATAGAGTACTTAATAAGATAACCAAACTTGTGGAAATTACATGCAATGTTATTTTTGATGAAGCTACTTTAGTGAGCAGGACCATGAGTAGTCAAAAAGATGAGACTCATGAAACCAATAGTGTCAATGGATCTTCGGGCCTGAATACTTCTGAAGCTGAACCGATTGATCCGACTAGGTTAATGAGTGAATCATCATCTCTACTGGAGACCTTGACTGATCAGCCGACAATCAAGAAGGCCGGTGATGCAACTGGTAATGCTCTCTCAAAGAGCTTACATTTCAAAAGGAAACTCAAGGAGATGAAGCCATCAATCAGAATGAGGATACAGCTGAAGGTTCCGAGAATGGAGAGAGAATCAATAAAGATAACCAGGAGCAGACTACTGAAGATAGAAGTACTACACCAATAATCTAGGATCCAGCAGATGACATGCCAGAAGACAGTCACTCAGCAGAAGACACCTCAACAAGTGTAGCAGACAGCTCGGAAAATCTACAGCTTGTTGACGTACCAGTCCTAGAAGAACCCATTGGACTAACCAACAGTCAAGACATTCCAATAGAAGAGCTACAAGGACCTAAATGGCTGCTTAGAGATCATCCGACAGAAGTGAAGGGATTCGTGAACTGAATCACGAAGTCCGTTTGCCAAGGATCGTTAATTGGAATATCAAAATAAATTGCTATGCTTATGAACAATCCTAGCATGCTCCTATATTATTATGCATAAGAAGGTTATGCGGAATACCTGGATCGATGAACGATGAAGAACGCGTGCGCGGAGATGCCCTTTGATCTTTCCCACGCACCAAGATTTAATTTCCTAACAGATTCAGGAAATTAATCTAAAGAAAATAAACAAATATTTTCGAAAATAAGAGGAGAGAGAAGAAGAAGAATCCTCCTGATCTGATCTTCTGATCTGTATCCCAACTCGATCTGAAAATCTGGTGAAGATTATCTATCAGATCCCTTGCCCGGTTGAGAAGCAGAATTTCCTCCTCGTATCTCAAACTCAATCGATCACCACAGCTCCCAATGCTCTGGTTTGCTGTGTGCAACTTGTGATCTTATGAGTTGAAGGTGTATTGAGGTCTGAGATACTGAGGCCTATTTATAGGAAATTCTTGGCTTCTATTGGGCTTGAGTTATCATGGGCCAGACCAGGGACCAGAATGCAAATAGCAAATAAGGCCTATCAATTAATTAATTCCCATATTCAACCCAGAATATAATTAATTAATTAATATTGATTCATTCCACCAGAGAATCAATACTGTCCTACCTATTTGCTACCACGTTTTGAGGTACGGGTTGCATGGGCTCGGTATATCCCCACATTTAAGGTTACAGACATTCGTTAATTAATTTAAGCTCTGACAAGCTATTTAATTAATTAACATCTTTAATTCCTGAATCAATCCACTCAAAACCTTTTCACTTATGCTTGAACTTAATCAGCCTGCAGGACTTTAGCATAACGAACCTTTTGAGCTGTTCAGGGAATGTCACCATCCTATACTGGATGTGGTTACCTAGTTCAGATACCAGACAGTCATACACAAATTGATATCACCCAAGACTACAGAAGTACAGGTTCAACTAGAACCCTCTCTACAATTCAAAGTGATATACAATATATGTATACTTCTGTATCCTCATTTAGGTTTAAGATTCCATCGAGTCATAAAGATCTAGATTCTTTTAATGTTAGATAAAAGAATCGATCTCGACTTAGGTCCTCATCAATGTGTGCCCCACACCAGCATACCAAGACATCCAAGATAAGATGCTTATCCGCATATGCTGCAGCCTACACCGACAGTTTATCCTGGAACTGTCTCAGCTGTGATGACTATTTATATCTCGCTAGGTCAAACGATCCATACGATCTTCCGTGATCTCCTACACACCGTATGATCTCCCTATCGACGAGATAAGAGGATAATTGTGTTTGCGACACATGTTTGTTAATTCAGACAGGAGATGACACATACAACAATTATGATTACCAGTATATTAACCAATAAACCTTGTACATAATATACCAATCATAATGCTTTCAGTATATAAATCCATCAATCTCCTACTTATACTCAAAGCATTATACATTTGCTTTCCAGAGTATAATGCGTCTAAACTAATCTAGCTATTACATCAAGCATTCTACGTGGCTAGCTTTGCCCTCAGCCCAAGGCTACGTACATGCATCTCGTAAACCTTCTGAGGCAGAGCTTTTGTGAACGGATCCGCTAGATTATCTTTTGTATCAATTTTCTCTATCAGCAAATCACCCCTTGCTACGATTTCTCGTATAATATGGTACTTCCTTTCAATGTGTTTTGTTGCTCTGTGAGTTCGTGGTTCCTTAGAATTAGCCACAGCTCCCGAGTTATCACAATATACCGTGATGGTTCTGGGTAGCTTAGGAATCACGTCCAACTCCAGAAGGAAGTTTCGAAACCATACCGCTTCTTTTGAAGCTTCAGAAGCTGCCACATATTCGGCTTCCATGGTGGAGTCCGCAATGCACTTCTGCTTTGCACTCCTCCATGATATGGCCCCACCTCCCAATGTAAACACATAGCCAGAGGTGGACTTCTTTTCATCTCGGTCTGCCTGGAAATCCGAATTAGTATAACCCACAGGGCACAACTCATCACACTGATAAACAAGATAATAGTCTCTTGTTCTTTTCAAGTATTTGAGTATGTGCTTTACCGCGGCCCAATGCGCCTGTCCAGGGTTAGACTGGTATCTCGCTACCATGCCTACAGCAAAGCAGATATCTGGCCTCGTACATAACATTGCATACATGAGGCTACCCACGGCCGATGCAAACGGCACGTTGCTCATCTCATCTTTCTCCTTTTGTGTTATCGGACACTGATCCTTAGAAAGATGTATGCCATGTCTGAAGGGTAACAGACCTTTCTTGGCATTATGCATGTTGAAACGGGCAATCACAGTATCCACATATGACCCTTGAGACAAGGTCAGCATCCTTTTATTGCGCTCCCGCAATACTTTTACCCCTAGGATGTATCCTGCCTCCCCAAGGTCCTTCTTATGAAACTGCTCGGATAACCACCCCTTTATGCCCGACAATACTTCCACATTGTCGCCAAATAGGAGAATATCATCTACATAAAGTGCAAGGAATACTACGCTTCCGCTGACACACAGACGGTACACGCAACTCTCGTTTGAACATTGTGAGAATCCATAAGATTTAATCACCTCATCAAAACGGAGATTCCATGACCGTGAAGCTTGTTTAAGTCCATACATCGACTTCCTTAGCTTCCAGACCAAATGTTCTTCGCCCTTCTGCACATAACCTTTTGGCTGTTGCATATAGATGTCCCTACCTTCTTCAAGGTACCCGTTTAGAAATGCGGTTTTGACATCCATCTGCCAGATTTCTAGGTTCTTATGTGCTGCTATGGCTAGGAGTATTCGAATGGACTTAAGCATGGCTACCGGTGAGAAAGTCTCGTCATAGTCTACACCCTCTTTCTGACTATAACCTTTCGCCACCAGCCTTGCTTTGAAAGCTGTAATTTCCCAATTCGATCCTTTCTTTCTTTTGTATACCCATTTGCACCCTATGGCTCGATGGCCATCCGGCAAATCAGTTTTCTGGTATACATCCATAGCAGTAATGGATTCTATTTCAGAATCCATGGCGATCAGCCATTTGTCCGCATCTTTATCAGATACCGCCTCGTCATATGTCCAGGGATCGGTATCATCTAGTCCGTTTTTCGGGATCAAGTCAGAAGACTCTCCCACGAACATATACCTCTCGGGTTGGTGACTAACCCTCCCACTGCGACGAGGCATCTGAGTTGTGTCAGTAGTTGGCACAGTACGTGTTTGTCCCATACCTTGCATTAGTGGCAGTGTTGGTACATTCTCACCTGTTACAGGTGGATTTACCACTACACTGGGTTTTCCTGATGGAATTGCTTCTTTATTCTCAAGCTCGTGGAGAATAATTTCACTCTTGGATCTGTGGTTTCTTACATATTCGTCCTCCAAGAATCTTGCGTTGGTACTGACAACGACTTTCTGATTCTCAGGACAATAGAAGTAACCACCTTTCGTTTGCCTGGGATATCCTACAAACAGCATCAGCTTGCCCCTGCTTTCTAACTTATCAGGTTCCTTTGTCAGCACATATGCTGGACAACCCCAAACCCTCACTCTGTTCAAACTTAGCTTTCGCCCATACCAGAGTTCCAGAGGTGTTTCAGGAACCGATTTAGAAGGTACCAGGTTAAGCAAATAGGCCGCTCTTTCCAAGGCATATCCCCAAAACAAAATCGGCAAGCTTGCATAACTCATCATCGACCTGACCATTTCCAAGAGAGTTCTATTTCTTCTTTCCGCTACACCATTTTGTTGAGGGGTTCCCGGTGCAGTCCATTGGGATGTAATCCCGTTATCTGACAAGTACTGTAAGAACTCGTTGCTGAGGTATTCCCCACCACGATCTGATCGTAGTGTCTTGATAGTCTTACCAAGCTTTTTTTCTACCTCAGTCCGGAATTCTTTGAATTTCTCAAAGCATTCAGACTTATGGCGAAGCAAATAGACGTATCCGAATCTTGAGTAATCGTCAATGAATGTGGCGAAATACTCATACCCTCCACGAGCTTGCGTGGACATTGGTCCACATAAGTCAGAGTGCATCAACTGTAACACGTCCTCTGCTCGAGACTGACTTGCCTTAAAAGGCCTGGTCGTCATCTTTCCTTCTATACAGGACTCGCAGATTGGATGCGGTATGATAACTTGTAAAATACAGCAGCAAATAAATTTATAATAACCCGAAGGCTAGTCGAACCCACAGGGATAGTGCGACGAAATCATCTCATGTACTGGACACAGTTTATCAATTCTTTGTTTGAGTGAACCAATTTTCAGAAGAGGGTTTTGTTTTGAAAAACAGAAATAACTTTTGGAATAAAATTCAATAATAAAAAGCACAGATTCTAGGGAAATCAACCAATCCAATTCAACATGTATACACAATCAATCCAAACCCAAAATAATCATTAAGGTGGGAAATCTGATAAATTGGAATTAATTCCTTTGTTGGGCAATTAAAACCTAGATTACTAGAAAGTGAATTTTACCTCTCGGTCTCAAGAACACAAACTAGTCAATCTCAATAAAGATACAGATTTGAAAACCCTACAACTAATTCTTCTTCTTGAGACAGAAAACAGTTGTATCAAAATTCTATTTTCATATTATTAATTATCTCCTCTCGGTCTCAAATTAATAACTATAAACCTAATCCAATTTTCATCTCTCGATCCTTCAATTGAAAATAGATTTTAAAATCAAAAGCATAGAATTTGAACCAATTAATTAGGGTTTGGAATTAATTGAATTAACACATGCCAAAAAGGATGGAGAAAACCCTAGAACCTGTTAAGGGTTCTAGCCTAACATAATTGAAATAAACATTGCAAAAGATGTAAAGAAACTTACTTGAATCATTAAAACAATAGGAATCTTGAAGTACTTGAATCCAATTGCAACAATAAAATAAAGAGTACTAGGAATTAAAGTGTATAATGCTGAAAAATAAAGTTGAAAACTGAAACTAAAGGTAAAGGTGAATTAATTTTCGAGCCTAATAAGTCATATTTATAGGGGGAGAAAGTATATCTTCAAAAGGTAATGATTTGGGAAGGAAAAATCTCCAATTTGGGCCAAAAACTGCCTTTCCGGCGCGCCTGTCTACCGACACAAATAATTTCGATCGACAGGAATCCTGTCGGTCGACAGAAATCCTGTCGCTCGACACAAGTTCTCTGGTCTGCGCAGTCTCACGGTTTTGGCCATAACTTTCGCTCCCGAACTCCGATTGACCCGATTCCAGTTGCGTTGGAAAGCTAACTCGAAGATCTTTCCATCCATGTGCTCAAATAGCTCAGATTCCATCTGTGGAAGAAGTCGTGACTGTTCCTTTGAACATCTGCTGCTTTCGGTACGGGTTTCCCTTGAATTTGGCCTAAAACCTGCAAAATATTACCATGACAAGCATAATATCCCCTATAAACACTTCATGCTCGATTATTAACTAAAAACTTAAGTAAATGCAATAAAACAATAAGAAAACAACGTGATAAGTGAGGCAAAATACGAGCTTATCAGGTACCACTTGGAAGGAATCCAAGAGCCCATCGCATGCTAATCTCTTTATCCTCTTTAGATTGATGTGACCTAGTCTCAAGTGCCAGAGATATGTTTGATCCTCATCGGAAGAAAACTTTCTCTTTAAATGATTATTATTATTAGATGAGTTTGCAACATTCACGGAAGATTTATGCATACAATCAATGATATAGAGAGAGTCAATCAGTTTGCCATGACAGATAACACCGTTATTACCAATGATAGAAACTCCACTATAAAAAATAACTGAATATCCATCACAAAATAACGTGGAAACTGAAATTAAGTTCCGCCGAAAAACCGGCACATATAAAACATCTCTCAAAATCAGAACATTGTTTTCAAAGCATAAAGTAAAATCTCCAATGGCTACTGCTGAGACTCGTTCTCCGCTGCCCATTGAGATGGTAATCTCGTCATGCTTCAGCTGCCTTGTCGGCCTGAACCCCTGCAAAGTATAACAAACATGATCTGTAGCTCCAGTATCCACTACCCAAGAATGGGTAGAAACTGATGCTAAACATGTTTCCGTTATAAATGCACATGACGTACCTTGTCTACCCGTGCTAGGCACTAGACAATTTACTTCTCTTCGCTTGCGTTTGCATGGCCTGGTGATAATTTCTGCCTCATCTATTTTATCCAACTTCTTAAGCATTTCTTTTGCTTCAACAACTGCCTTGTCTAGAGCTGACAAAGTTGGAGCAAGCTCAAATGCCATCATGTTAGATTTCTCTCGCAATAGGGCCCTGAGTAACTCATGAAGAGGAAACTCGCACCTGGCACCGAGAGATTTGATGAAATCACCATAAGAATCAGATAGAGAGTGCAAGACAATGTTTATTTCTGCCCGCTTATTAATTTGTCCCCCTCTCTTTCTGTACTTTCTCATGATTCTCATCATACTGATGAAGTGCAGAACTAACGAACTCCCCTCAGTCATTTTCTTGCAAATCAAGTCCTTTACAAGATCATAACTGATAGTTCGTCTCACCTTCCCATATACTTTCACAAGGTCCCTCCATATCTCAACAGCTGACCGGAATTTCTTGTACTTGAGCCTTAATTCTCTAGACAGATTGTTCATGATGAAAAAGTAGGCAAAATCATCAGAAGCTTTCCATCTGTCATAGAATTCTCGCTCATAACCAGTACATTTCCAATGCTGAGGAGATAATGGGTCCATGTAAAGTACATATGCATGTTTTGCAGTATAGAGTATTTCCATTAGGCAAAACTTCCATTCAGGAAAATTGTGACCGATTAAAGGGTTTGTTGCTAAGAGATTTACAATATGAATAGACATGTCTGAAAACAATAAATTAAAAAACACCATTTAAAACATAGTCGCAGAACATTGAAACAATTAAATATTGAAACCTTATGATAAAGCAATATTAATGTTTCCTCCAATTTGCCTAAGTATTACTATTGCAAGCCACACATGTGGACGTTTACAACAAAACACTTAACCAGACTGCATCTTTCAATTCCAGTCCTTTAATTCCAATCCATGCCCGGGTTCCTTAGACAAATGGAATTAATAATTGGAGACTAACTTAAGACCGTATTATCCTACTGAGCAGGGACTTCACATATGAGTTATACTCTGGACAATATCTAAGCTAGCTTACCACCAAAGCCAACCCTCCCATATAAGGACACACCTGATCCCTTATAATAAGGTTGTCTCATTTAATTCAATCCCTAGAGAACTTATGAAAATTCAATACGCAAGCTACACATGTAGACGTTTACGCATGAGTTCCCACTTCTCACATGAAATAAATGTTTGTTTTAAGAATCCTATCTATTAGAACTTATGAACAATAAATTAAGTAAGCTACACATGTAGACGTTTACCTAATAAATTATCCACTTCCAATAAAGGATCGCTTTGTGGAGGTCTTACTAAATTACGAGCTTAGTAATTTTCAGTTCATAAGGTTCAATTGCACAGATTATTTGATGTAGCCATAATTATAACGTTGCTAAAATTCTATCATGCAAAGCATGAACCCCGAATTTATAGTCATAATTAATTACATAAAATAAATCACATAGCATGCTTTAAAGCCGTAAATAAAAGCAGTAAACGTGCTCTCTATTATCTACAACATGCTGATATGCTGCGCAATTATTTTAAACACGTATATCATGCGAAGACAGATAGTAAAACAAATAAAAATGTCCTCGTGGCCCCATGATACAAAACAAAATAAATCTAACTATTACAAGTTGGAATTTATTTTACAGATCTTCGACTGGGCTCCCACTACTTGGATTGATATCTTGATTTATTTTCTGAACTTGGGCCTCCAAGATTTGATCCATCAGAAAATTGGACAACTGGGCCAGTTAACGAGATCGCAGGCCTAGGCAACATTGCAAGCCTAATAGCCCGCGAGAACTCGGCCCGACGAGCCACCACCGGCGAAACACCATCGCCGGCGACCCGCCGTCATCGTGAGGGCTCCCGGCATGCACAACAGCCATTCACGTACGTGCATGGATGAAGTCCGCGATACCGCCTCCTCCAACCGTTGCCCGTTTCGCATGCCGCCGCCCCGGCTTGCCCCGACCGTTGCCCGAACCGCCGTTCACTCTTCTTCTCCTACATCGGCCACCGTGACTCACCGGAATCGCGCAGGATCAGAATCGGAGGCTCGCGCGAACCATGCAAATAAACCTTAGGGTTTTTCCGCGTTCCGGCCGCACGCCCAGCCCCCGTCGCCGTCCAGCCCGCATCGCTGGTCCCCGAGCCACCGCCTCCACCTGCCCCGCCTGCCGACGTCGACCGAGGGAGGAGGGAACGCCGCCGGCGAGCGCGCAGGTCGCCCCCTTCGCCGCGCGCCGCCGCTCCTGGCCGGTCTCGCCTCCTCGCTCGCGCCGCCGACCTCGCCCCGGAGCCGCCGCACCTGCCCTGGCCGGCCTGGGCCGCGCAGCCGTCTGCCTGCATGCGTGCGCGCGCCGCGCGCGCTGAAACCCTAGGGTTTCCGCGCGTGGCTGCAGCGCCGCCATGGCCGACCGCGCCCCCTGCTGCCGTGCCCCTCCACCGTCGACCGCCGTACATGGCGCTTGCGCCGTGCCGGCCCTGTCACGCGTCGTGCGGCCTTGCGTTCTTCGCGTTCTTCGTTCTTCGTGTTCTTCGTTCTTCGTTTTACAAATTTAATTTTTGAAATAAAAGATTACATGGAATAATCCTAATTACAATTTTTTAAAAATAAATCTAACCACGGATTTATCTCGTGGGTGAAAAACGAATCCATATAAATGGGCGGATTAACCCGAGGAACCACGAGGACGAAAAACATACAATCAATCCATAAACCATCCATTGCATGCAATCAATAATAATAATCATGCATGTTCATAGGCAATATTATTTTTCCGATAGAGCCAATTAATTAAACCTGGCTCTGATACCAACTGAAGGGATTCGTGAACTGAATCACGAAGTCCGTTTGCCAAGGATCG
>JAPKLW010000557.1:417854-451793 GCA_026898455.1 Plectranthus barbatus | reverse complement strand
GTTCACAGCAGTTCTAGAGCCAGCCAGCTCTTGAGCTATTACGGGCAGCTTGCCGTATAAAGGAGTCACGTTCTTGGGAGAACTCAACACCCAACTAGTCAGAGGAGGAGGTTGAAGTGACGTGCTCGCACTCCATCCATCTGACGAGAGCTGAAGAAGGACAAGGACCGGGAGCGGTTGATCCAGTGGACTGGTAGACGGGGCATCTACTAGCTGGAGATAGATCGTAGGACTCTTTGTACCTGATTGCTCTTAGTGAATTTCCAGTGCATCGACTGGAGAGTGGACGTAGATCAGTTGATCGAACCACTATAAAAATCCTTTGTCTTTTATCAGCTTTCTGCATTTTCATACTGATTTAAAACCCAGTAACTGATTACTGGAGTATATCTGAAAACTGATATAATTGTGCAAAGACGACTTAAAATATTCTAAGTGTTGAGCTACCAGCTGACCATCCAGTTGCCAGTCAGCTGAGTACTCATAGTCCCAGTTGACTTACCAGCTGACAAGGTCCCAGTCAGCTGAGTAACCAGCAGAGCGTAAGAAACGAACAAACACATTTTTCGCTGCCAAGTTATACCCTGATATCCGGGACCAACAATAAGGTTATGCCATTCGGGCTAAAGAACGCCGGTTCTACCTACCAATGCCTCAGCAACTCTATGTTCAAGGAAAAGATCGGTAAAACCATGGAAGTCTGCATTGACGATATGCTCGTCAAATCTTCGAAGTCCCGAGACCATGTGGCCCACCTTGAAAAAGCATTCTAAATGCTCGAACGATACTATATGAAGCTGAATCCAGCCAAGTGTTCATTTAGGGTACCATCCAGTAAATTCCTGGGACACATAGTGACCCAGATAGGAATAGAGGCGGACCCCACTCAAATTAGAGCCATTCGAAGTATGGAGCATCCAAGAACGCCCAAGGAGGTACATAAGCTCACCGGTCACCTTGCTGCACTCAGTCGTTTCATCTCGCGATACTTTGAACGTATCCACTCCTTCTTCAGCATGCTCAGAAGGAGGAAACTCTTCGAATGGACTGACAAAATTGTGAAAGCGCTTGAAGTATTGAAAGCTTACCTTGCTAGTCTGCCCTTGCTCTCCAAACCCGCTGAAGGCGAAACTCTTTTGCTCTACCTTTCAGTATCCGATTACGCTGTCGGGGCAGTGCAGAAACGAGAAGTCAAAGGTAAGCAACACCCGGTTCATTATGCCAGCAAATCCCTGCTAGATGCCAAGACGCACTACACGGCTCTCAAGAAGCTCGCACTCGCACTCATCAATGCCGCCCGGAAACTGTGCCCGTACTTTGAAGCGCACCCCATCAAGGTAATCACGGCCTATCTGATCCGAGCGGTGCTCTCGAAACCCGACCTCTCTGGTCAATTACTCAAATGGGCTGTGGAAGTCGGGGGCTATGGAATCCAGTACGAGCCTAGGATAGCCATCAAGTCACAAGTATTAGCCGATTTCATCGCTGACTTCACCACCAACCTACAACTTAAAGCAGAAAATGAAGTTGCGGCGATGATGCAAACCAATTCTGATTCTGGGCTATGGTCTCTAAAATCGATGGCGCCAGTAATGTACAGGAAAACAGAGCTGAGATAGTACTCACGGATCCCCAAGAAGAAAGTTATGAACGGGCTATTCGGCTCGACTTCCCAACCACCAACAATGAGGTGGAATACGAGGCGCTCATCCAAGGGATGAGATTAGCCCAGGAACTAGGGGCTCATAAGATACATGCGGAAAGCGATTCCCAATTGATCGTCAACCCACTAGATGGAACTTTTGCGTAAAGAAAGCCCGGCTGAAGTCGTACCATGGGATGGTCGCATAACTCAGAAGCAAGATGGATGAGTGGGACCTCCGACATGTCCTGTAAAAAACAAATGTTAGAGCAGACGCCCTAACCAACTTGGCCACCACTAGCACAACTCAGAATAACCGGCCAATCCCCGAGGTTTGGCTGCCGTCGCCGTCTGTCATCACCCAACATCAAATTGTGCCCATTAGTTCGGGCGAAGACAATTGGAGAACCCCCACAATGCAACAATTATCAGGTGAGTACACCTCCAACGATAGAAACGAGGCCATCAGAATCAAAAGGATGGCCACCCAATTTATGCTGATCGAGAATAATCTATATCGATGGTCATTCAGGGGACCACTCCTTAAATGCATCGCGCGCACTCGCAGAAGTACACGAAGGCGACTGCAAAAATCATGCCGGGGCTCATTCCCTAGCCCATAAAATGATCACGGTAGGCTTCTACTGGCCAACACTAAAGAAAGACACCACCGATCACATCAGACAATGCAACAACTATCAATGCTTCGAAGCATCGACTCATCAAAGTGCAGAACCACTCCATGCATCAATCACCCATTGGCTGCTCATGGTATGAGGAATGGATCTGGTAGGACCCTTTTCGGAAGGAACAGGGCAAAAGGATCATATCCTCATGGTGATAGACTACTTCACCAAATGAGTTGAAGGCGAAGGATTAGGAAAGACCCAAGATTTGGAGGTTATCAAGTTCTTGTGGAAACACGCCCTCTGTCGCTTCGAAATACACAACGAGATACATACAGACAACGGACGACAGTTCATCAGTGACAGGATGCAATCGTTCTGCGTCACCTACAGGATAAAACTCACGTTCTCAACGCCGCGTTATCCCAAGGCAAACGGATTGGCAGAATCAACAAATAAGGCGATGATAAACACCCTAAAGAAGAAACTGAACCCGTACGGAATGAGATGGGTAGAGGAACTGCCAGCAGTATTGTGGTCCTACCGAACTACTCCGAGAACCGCCACTGACGCTACCCTGTTCTCCTTAGAGTACGGGATCGAGGCAGTGGCACCTATGGAAGTTACTGTTTGTAGCCCGCGGGTGGATCACACCAGCGAACAATTAAACACCGAATGCCTCTAGGCCAACCTGGAACTCATAGACGAGATAAGAAGCGATGCGGCTGCGAAAGTCTCCCAACGGCGACGACAGGTTGAGACGTTCTACAATAAAAAACTTAAGCTCCGAAGAAGAGTGTTCCATAATACCAAAATACCAAAGAATCCAGTGCAGGGAAACTAGCACCCAACTTGGAAGGTCCCTACAAGATCATCAAGGTCGTAGGGCATGGGGCTTATAGGCTCGAAATCGCAGAAGGAAGAGAGTTATCAAACAGTTGGAATGTTAAACATTTAAAAAAGTACTATCACTAGTACACAGATACGCTTACTCTACCCTAACTCCTTACATTATTTCAATTACATTATTTTATCAAAAACTATTACTAACTTGAGTGTCGAAGGGGCGATGTCTAACCCAGACCCATGGTTTCTCGCTTTTCAGCCTAACAGAGGGGCTCGACACTAAGCAACTGGCGTGATCAATATCGAACCCATAATAATGATTGATGCGTAAAATGTAAACTCGAGCATTAGAATAGCATTGTATAGTTGAGCATAAAAGGAATACAAATGATATGAGCAAACCGAAGCATAAAGATAGATCAAAAAGGAAAGAATAGTCATGCATTCAGCGAGTAACATAAGTATCAACGGTAAAAGAAAATGAGTAACAAAATGTCAACGATAAAGGAAATCTAAAAGTATCTGTGTATCAATTACTGAAAATCAAGAACTAGGTTGTAGCATCATCTCCAGTCTTCTCAACCACATCCTCTTTATTTCCTTCGGTCTCTTGGTCTTTGCCTCCTTCAACATGAGCATCTTAAGGTTCCCTCTGCTTGGCATCTTGCTCAGCATCCTTCGGCTTGCCTTCGGTGTCGACTCAAGGAGGAGTAACGGGATGGGTAATTTTCCCGAGGTCAAAATTGGGGCACTGATGACCGACCGTGGAACAAATGGTTTGCATAACCATGTCCACCAGAAGGTCAAAGGTCGGCTTGAAGGGGGGATGGGCGATGACCTTGTTCAAATCAATGCCATCCCCGGCCTTCAGAGCCTCAATTTCTTCCTCGTGAGCATTTTGTTCTTTCAATCTATCCTCCTGGCACCGGTAAAAGTGTGTCCTGAATGGCTTGAGTTCGAGCTCCTTCTTGGCCTGAGTAGCCTTGAAGTCGCTCATCGCCTGTTGTAGCTCATTATCCAACACTTTGCACTAGTTCGAGAACTTCGCCCTCTCCCTCTTCAGCTCATCATATTTCCTACAAAGAGAAATGGACTCGAGCCTCGACTCCTTGAGCTCGCCCAACACTAAGGCGAGCTTGTTCGCAAGCTCGACCCTCTTCTCTCTCTCGGCGGTGAGCTCCTTCCTCGACACGCTGGCCCCCTTGCTCGCCGAGTCAAGGGACTTGATCAAGCCCTCAATGTAGAGGGCGAACCAGCGAGTAGTCTACATGAAAAAAAAGAAGTTAGTTGTCAACCCCGTTGTGCTCGATGTCAAAGTAAGGACACCAACAAAAACACTACCTTTAGAAGACTCTTCTCCATCAGAAAGGACTCCCGAGCATACACACTCGGGAAATCCTCAGCCTTGATATTGCTGTCGATGTTCTTCATCACTTAGACAGCATACACGGCAGAGGAGGAGGCAATATCAGTCGAGCCAGAGCCGGATAGCACCAGCTCGAGCTTCTTCTATTCCTCGATCGAATCTGACCGACCCCTGGTGTCAGTGGTCAAATCATGAACCTTCTTCTTTCTCCTCTCATCCTTATCCTTCTTCCTCAAGGGAGACAGAGGACGAGGTGGTGGGGGAGGCGTAGGGGTAGACCCGAGGAGCAGCAGTCCCCGACCCAGAGGGATGCAACCCCTTGGAAGTACGGGGAGAGTTAGTGGTATGCTTCTTCAGAGGAGGCTGCTCCTTAGTCGGCCCCGAAGAGTCACCCTCGTGCGGATGCTTTTGTGCCATCATCGTGACGAGGAGGTCGGCAGGTGAGAGTTCGGCCATATCGGGGGGGAGGGCTTCTTTTTTTCCTCGAGCGTTGGTCCAGTGAGCAACACCGACACTCCACTTACCCCGAATTATGTTGAATTCATAGTTCGGTTGAGAGAATGCAATGTCGATCCGATGGTCTTCCTCGGTTGTGAGGATCGTTTGCTTGTACCCTGTAAAGCAAACCGAACAGAGATTAGTAATCAAGTAATAGACGGTCGAGCAGCACGCGAAGAAAATCTTCGCACTTATGGGAACTCCTCCCTCGACAAGGAACTCTGGGTCGGAATGATTCATCTTAAACCACACCCAGTGATTCTTCCTCCGGTGGGTGTTCTGAGCACACTTTGTAATTATGAGCTCCCTCAATGAGTCCATCTTCGTAAAATAATAATACCCGACTTCATACCTACTCAGTCGATACTGATAGTGCCATTCACAAAGGGTTGGCGACCCGAGGCCCGCATTGAAGAACATGAGGAGTGTGCCAAGCATGTGGCACCAGCTGATCAGCGCCACCTGGAAAGGAGCCAGGCCGTAGGACTGAAGCACAACCCAAAAGAAGGGATGTGAGGGAGCCCAATCTCGTAGTTGATAACGGGGGAGAAAGAGCACAACATCATCGGCATTCGGCGGGTGGAAGCATCGGTCCGACATTGAGGGCAACGTGTACACCATTTTATGACAAACGATGACCATCAAGTTCTTTCTCACCAACTCCTCGGTGGCGAGGGACACAGCCGACCGAATTGGGTCCTCCAGATTGATGATATCCTTCTTGGTCTTGGAGGTGTAGTCCTCTATCGGGACATAGAAGTCCTCGATGTCTTCCTCGGCGTCGTTGCCCGAATCCTCACGGTCAGGCCCGTCCTCGAAACTGAGGTCTCACCAATGGGCCCACTGTCGAACCTACCACTTTCAGAACCCAAGGAGACTGTCTCCTCATGGTCAGATGAACATCTGATCTCAGCCCCAGTCGAACTTGAGGATGAGGAGGGTTCCTCCCAGATCTCAACAGACGAACCCATAGAAAATCTAAACGCTGAAATAAAAAAAGTAAAGAATGAAAGTTTAGAAAAGAAGAGGTCCCCCACGAAGCAAAAAGAAAGAGAAAAAAGAAAAACGCACACATGAAAACGAGAGGGAAAAGACCTCAAAAGCAATAATATTCTTAAGAAACCGCCAAAATAGAAACAATTATACCTAACAGCCTAAACTGACGCGAACCAATGATACCGCCTAAACAGTTACACCCCAAAATAGTCAAGAAACCCTGCTGAGGTCGTTTCTGAGGAGGACTCAGAAGACCTGGGAGAGCAAGCACCAGTTATGGCTCACCCGCTGACAGCAGAGGCAAGAGCAGAGTTGAAGAGGAAGCTGGAGACGGAGTCTCTCTTCGACACCATGGAAGGCGCGGTGGCTGAGGCGACTGGTATCCACCCACGGGATGTACAACTTGTACCAGTCACCAAGAAGCCTAAGATTTCCCAGCACCAGCAGCCACCGTCAGCTGTTGCATATGACCCTGAGTCTGGGAAGATCTCCATCCCAGTCAAGAAGTCCATTCTGGGACTGACTGAGGAAGAGACGCTGGAGAAGATGACCCGCAAGCGCAAGAGGGTTATGACCCAGGCTCAGCGGCTGGTGGAACAGGCGAAGAAAAAGAAGGGCGCCTCCATCGTCAAGAAGAAACAGGCCAAGGCGAGGCTCCGGGCTCTGATTGCCAAGCAGAAGAGAGAGGCGGAGTTGGCTGCTCGTGATGAGAGATTTGCCAAGATCAAGGCTGAGCACGACGCCAGGCGTCAGGAGGAAATGGCCAAACAATTGCGCCAGGTGGCCAAGGGGAAGTGGGATGTGCCCGAAACTTCCACAAGTGCGAGGCCACCAGCACCAGCACCAGGCGAGATCTTACCAGATGAATCCTTTACTCGCCTGCTGGTGATGGGCGCTGAAGAGGATGTACTATCCCTTGTGGATAAGTACCAGGAGGAGGAGGTCGCTGAAGTCCCTCCACCCGCGCAAGGAGGTGGTGGAGGTGAAGAAGACCCACTGGCCGCGCACGGGGGTACCAGTGGCGGAGAAGAAGTGCGGGCGACCACCCTGGTAAAACTGGCGAGCTTCTCGGATGTCAGTTCTGAATCCGAGGATGCAGAGGAGCCAAGGGCTGAGGAGCCAGAGCAGGCGGCAGCTGAGGAAGTGATACATTACTCCATGGTGCAGAGGATGGAGCCAAGGGATCTGTTCCCAGACCTTGATGATAAGGCTCGTCGTCCTGCCAGTTGCCCCCGATCTACAGATGCCTCGACATCAACTTCCGGGCGACCAGCAGCATCCTCTACATCACCAGCTAGGCGTGCACGTACTGAAAGGCGACCTTACATGCTCTGCATCCAAGAGCATCAACTGATTGATGAGGATACCTTCCAGTCGCGAGTGACAGGGGTACATCGGTGGGAGCACCGCGGGGCAATGGCATTTCTAAATTCACGAGTGCCTGAGCCATCAGCATTCAATATCATACCCATCAGCGGACTCCCCCACCAGTCGGTATATGCCTCCAGAATTTTTGACTGGTGCCTGCCCCTGCAGCCAGTGGAATATTTCAATTCCACTCTCTATGAGTATGCTGAAAACATCACGGCGGAGGTGGAGAATGCCGTCAATGACGAAATGATATCCAGCTACCGAAGACTCTGGAGGGTGGATCCGGAACTATGTCTGGAGTTCCGGAGGTGGAGGATTTTCGATCGATGCGAGCGCCTGCTGACAGTGGAGAAGCGGGCGGTCCTCTATGCCAGGCTGGGTCTTGGCTACTGGAGAGCGGAGGAGGACTGGGCTCATGCCTTCATGGGCACTGATCCTGAATGCCCCCAGCAGCTGTCTACAAGGAGGATCAAGCGCCGCTTGCTGAAAATCGCTGAGTATAGGCAGCTGACTGGAAGCTCCGGCCTCCCGCCACTGAAAAAGATCAAGTTACCTTTCCTCCAGTTTCGAGTCACCAGTCGGGGGTACCAGCTGACGTACGCGCTCCGTCGCCTCAAAGTGCTGGTTACCCTCCCGAGGATCCCTCCCTACCATGCTATATTGTTCGACATGGCTGCCTGCGCTCTGCTGGTAGATCACTTAGTAGAGGAGGATCCCTCTCGTGGTTGGTGGCTGACCCTTGCCGTCCCTCCTGTTCCTATTGTCTCGGGCGATCTCGTCCCTGATTCCATGGACTGGCAAGTGGTGGAATTCACAGCCCCAACAGTTGTTTCTGAACAAGTCCAGCCAGCTCCAGCAGCAGTGCCAGTGGTGGAATCAGCTGAGGTACCAGCTGTCGAGGTGCCAGTGGTGGAATCAGCTGAGGTACCAGCAGTCGAGGTACCAGCGGAGGAACCAGCCGCAGCAGCAATACCAGCGGAGGAGCCAGCCCCAATGGACGAATCAGCTGAATTCGAACCAGCAATGGCTCCTTCCGCAACTGATGTACCTTCCTCTTCCCTGGAAGTATCAGCGCAGCCAATCTCCGAGATCCATCCTCCTGCGCAGCTTCTTGCACTTATTGATGCCAGGATGGATCAGCGCTTCGCCAGCTTCCGAACTGAAATTGCTCAGCAGATGGAGTCTGTAACCACTGGAGTGTCCTCCTTTTTGGCGCGGATCCAAGAGGGGGAAAGTACGCGAGCACGTGCTGAGGCAGAGAGAGCTCGTCTTGCTGAAGAGGAGAGGAGAATTGCTGCTGAGGAAAGGGTGAAGAGCAGACAAGATATGGCAGCGCTCACTGAGATCCTGAGGTCGCTCACAAGCAGAACTCAATCACCAGGATCATCTTCTCAGCCATAATCTTGTTCCTTCATTTTGTTGTAAGTATTTGTATCTCTAGACTAGTCAGTTTTCTATCCTGTACTTGTAACTGCAACATATTAAATGGATTGATTACTGACAAGTTGATGACAATCCCTCATTGTCCAACAAATTGTCTAAGTATTTACTTACCAGCTGAACTTACACTTCCAGTGTAATCAGCACCAGCACTCGTATCACACACTTTAAATCTTTTTGCTCTGATCTCAATTTTCATATTTTAAACGAGCAATATCTCTCCTGGTTTGAGGGGGAAGATTTTTAGTTAGAGCTGATGTGAGGAAGCATTTTCATGGGTTTAGATCTGATAGGTTTATTTTGTAAAACCCTGAAATACTTTGTAACTTTCCTCATCAGCTGAGTGCTCGCTGGTTAGGCTTTGATCGCACCAAAAAGGGGGAAATTGTTGGGAAATTTGGCTAAGTTTCCTTTCCCCAGTAGCTACTTGTTTAGATTCTAGTTTTGGTGTTTTGGTGGATCAAATCCTAAGTCCTACCAGCGTCAGTTTGTCTCTAGAATAGCTCTAGTCTCAAATGTAAAGTCCTGTTTAGGTCTTTTGAGTTGTAAGTCGCAGCTGATCAAAGACTCATGCTGACACTGTTCACCAGCATGAGAAGTGCTTACCACTGGCTACTGTTCACCAGTTGGAAAAGTCTCATCCGAAGGCGGCTGACAAAGACTCATGCTGACACTGTTCATCAGCATGAGAAAGAGCTCACGACTGGCTACTGTTCACCAGTTGGGAAGGTTTTCATCAGCAGGCGGCTGACAAACCTTACCAGCAGAATACGTGTTCTCACTGACACTGTTCACCAGCGGTGAAGTCACCAGTCATGGGAGATTCCAAGAGTTAACATCCAGACAAATTGGTAGACTTAGATTGTGCCAACGCAAGTCACCAGCAGAGACTGCCAGCACAAGATCACCAGTATGTTCTGCCAGTCGGATGTTACCAGCAGAATTCAAGATTCGCTCTCCCAGAGTCTTAGAGACAAAAAGAAGATTCGTCTGAGGAATAAACTGACAAAGTATGACTTTAAGGGAGGATACCTTAAAGTCTATCAGTTCAAGACACCAGTTCTGATTCCTCGTACTGACGAATAGTGCCGTTCTGACATAAAGAGATCAATATCAGATAAAGTGGACAAAAGCATGGCGCTTTCCGGAAATTCCTACCTGCCGCCGTCTGAAGGACATGCGAGGACAGAGACCTTTTCCGGATGTGTCCAAACGGCTAGAAGATTTGAATGGGATCCCGCGTCTATAAATAGGTCAGAACTACCAACATTTAAGACGCTTGCTTCCTGACATTCAATACTCTTCACCTACCGAAAGACTGCAAATTTATTACGCTCAAGCAAGTAGAAGCAAAACACTTTCGAGGCCTTTCTAAAGGGTATCCATGTGTTGATTTATTCAAACACGAGACTTCAAGCTTCCAGCTTGTAAGTTACTGATCTCTTTGGTGTTCTTTCTCTTCTGAGGAAGTTCACAGCAGCTCTTGTGCCAGCCAGCACTTGAGTTATTACGGGCTTTTGCCGTATTGAGAAGATACGTTCTTGGGAGAACTAAACACCCAAATTGCTGTGGAGGTTGAAGTGACGTGCTCGCACTCCACCAGCCGAGATCAGAGTTGAAGAAGGACAAGGCCGGGAGCGGTTGATCTAGTGAACTGGTGGACGAGGCATTCACCAGCTAGAGATAGATCGTAGGACGCTTGTACCCGATTACTCTTAGTGAATTTCCAGTGCTACGACTGGAGAGTGGACGTAGATCAGTTGATCGAACCACTATAAATCCTTTGTCTTTTATCAGCTTTCTGCATTTCATACTGATTTAAAACCCAGCACCCAAGTGCTGGTGTATATCTGAAAACTGATATAACTGTTCAAACAAGGCTAAAAATATTCTAAGTCTTGAGCTACCAGCTGACGAGCCAGTCGCCAGTCAGCTGAGTACGCAGAGTGCAAGTTGACTTACCAGCTGACAAGGTCCCAGTCAGCTGTGTAATCAGCAGAGTGCAAGAAACGATTAACCACATTTTCCGCTGCTAAGTTATACCCTAATAATCCGGGACCAACAGAGGCTGGTTAAGACCTCTGAGAAGGAAACAACCAAGAAAGCAGCAACAGAGAAGGAGGCTGCTGAGAAGAAGGAAGATGATATTCCTCTATCCTCCAAACCCTTTGAAGAAAGAGTAAAAGGTGTCAGAGAGACGAAGAGGAAGAGGAAGGCAAAGAAGGCAGAAAAAGAGAAAAAGATCTTCAAGAAAACAATGGACGAGATGAATTTCGAAGCACGAGACAGGAATTTTGAGCAGGCCAAGCAGGCTGCATATGAGCGAGAAGCAAAAAAGGCCACCGTTTGGATAGCAGCGAAGAAAGCTGCTCAGCTTCTAGCAGGCGCAACTGAAGAACCAAGACAACAAGCCGATGAAGCTGTCAAAAAGGGGAAAGAGAAAGTGATTCCTGCTGTTAACGCCCCCCAACCAGATGCTGCTGAGAAGATAGTGCCTAAAGAGGAAGCCCTATCTGACAAAGCATTTGATCAAATGCTGCATGCTGGAGCATTCAATGTGCAACAAGATTTGAAAAGGAAAGGAAGTATTCTGTTCCGAGATCCGAATGCTGAGCCAAGCAGTAGTAGTAGCTCTGATTCTGATGATGATCCGCACCGTGCAGAGGGTGTTGGCACTTCTAGTTTGGGTTCTCATGCTGAGCAAGACGCTAACAGTGCTGGAGGTACGAATGCTGAGAGACCAGCTGGTGAGCAAGTTGCTAGTAGCACTGGAGGTGCTGCCACTGAGGGTGATGCTCACATTTCAAATGTTGAGGAAGAAGCTCGCGCTGCTGCGGAAAGTGCTGAGATTCCACACGCAGAGCCAGAGCAGACTCCTGTAAACCCTGAGCAGGATCCAGGCTTCCTGATTACTTGCTTCTCTGAATCTGACTCAGATGGTGAATCGGCTGATGTCTTCAATGCCAAGCTCTTAAGGAAGAGCACCACCGCATACAACGAGACTCTCCGAATTCCATTCAAAGGACTCCCAGGTCCAAGATTTAAACTCAAGAGAGTGGCCCAGATGTGTGCACCTGTCTATCTAGTCGAGGAGGTAAATTCCGATTTCTTTCCTATATTTGTGGAGATAGAGGATTTTGTTTCGGCAGAAGTTGAGAGAGATATTGCTCTAGTCTTCTACCCTGAGCTCGATGAGACTACTCCTGAAGGGAAGCAGTTGGCTGCTGAGTTTAGGAGATGGAAGAAATTTGACTACATGATGCACCAGCTTAGTCTCGAGGAGAAAACGCTGGTGCTCACATTCAAAGGCTTCAATTTTTGGAGGACGGAGGAAGCATGGGAAAATGATTGGATTGACCAGGTGGCTGGATCCAAGCAATTTACCGACAAGGAAGTGGTTGCTCGTCTGCAAGCAATTAGGGCCCACAGGCTATTCTCCAAGTCGACATCCTTGCCTAAATCTACATATGCTCCAGATGGCTACTCTGATGCCAGGATTGAACTCTCCAAGCGCTAGGCCTGAGCAGCAGCAGAATACAGGAGACGGCATGCCAAATATGAGAAAGTTAAGAAGGACAGACTTTTTGCCAGAATGGCGTCCAAGGTTGCTGAACCGGAGGCTGCTGCACTAGACACAAGTGATAGACGAATTGCTCTCCTTCTTGAAATTGACATTCTTGATGTCGTGCAAGACGAGAAGGAGAAGGCTGCTGAAACTGTAGAAATCTTGGAAGGAGCCCAGCGAGTAACGGATGAAGATTCGAGATATTTTGTTGCTCTAGCTCAAATCGCTGAAGCTCAGGCTCAAATTGCTAAAGCTCAGAACTCAGCCATGTCTCTATTTGCTGAAGAGACTCGTTATTCTGAGAATCTAGCAGAGATGGCCCAAGTAAGGACGGCAACAGAGCGCATAGTGGAGGAGGAGCCGACTCACTTAGCTGCTGATGAAATTGCGAATGCTGAGACAGCAGAGGATGCTTCTGCTGAAGGGCGCAAACTTACAATAACAACATCATCTTCCCTTCTTGCTACCCCGGTGAGTTCTGTTCACTCTGTTGATCTCATTTCCTACATCAATGCTACCGTTCAGACTGCTATTCAACATGCTCTATCTACTGTTATTCCTACGGCGGTAAATGATCAAGTTGAAAAGCAAATTACCGAAGTAAAGAGGGAAGTAGATGAAGTGTGCAACACTGACTCTGACGTGAAGATTGAAGTAGCAGTGGTGAAGTTGCACGTTACTAAAGTGCAAAGAGATGTAGAGGTCAACCGCGCTGAATTATCTGAAGCTAAGCAGAAATTTCAATTTGATTTCCAATCCTTTTCCTCCACCTTTTATGCTGCGATCAAAGAGGGGGAAGAGAGGAGGCTTGCTGAAGCTGCCCAGCGGAAAAAGGAGGAATAAGCGCTGACTGCTAAGGAAGAGCAGCGCAGGCTAGCAGTGGAGGAATTGAGAAGGAAAGATGAGGAGTTGAAATTTAAGAAGCTAGAGGTGGAGAATGAAAGGCTTGCTAAGAAGCTCGAGTTAGAAGCTGCTGAAAAGGAAGCAAGCAAGGCTTATCTTGAGAAGTTTGTGCATCTGGCACTTGGAAATTTTGATAAGCTTGAGAAGAAGAAGTTGTAGGGATTTATCTT
Source organism: Plectranthus barbatus (assembly GCA_026898455.1). NCBI lineage: Eukaryota > Viridiplantae > Streptophyta > Magnoliopsida > Lamiales > Lamiaceae > Plectranthus > Plectranthus barbatus. The sequence continues at coordinate 438,370 of JAPKLW010000557.1, read as the reverse complement.
GAACCGAATCACAAAATTCAAATGAACCGGATTGATTTATGGTTATTGCTCATAATAACAATTCATAAAACCTAGCATGCTCCTATAAATTGAATTCGTGGATAAATGGATTACCGTTATTCCGTAGAGTCTGATCCGATCTTTCGCGTTTGAATATCCAACTTTCAATTCAACTACGCGATTCGATTAAATCTACGGAAACATAATTTATAAATCTAATTTCTTGATTAATTAAAAATAAAAGAAAAAGAGGAAGAGAAATCTCTGTTCTCCAGATCAGATCTTCAGATTTGTATCCCTATGCTGCTCAGATCTGCTACTCGTGAGGATTCCACAGATCTGTGATGTAGACTGGAGTCGAAAAACCATTCCTTCTCCCCTCTATAGGCGCCGCCCCGGCTCTCTCTCTCCCTAGGGTTTCAAACTGATTTGAATGTTATGAAGTGGCTAGGGTTTCAGAGAGAGTGCTGTCTATTTATAGACCTAGGGTTTTCTCCCTAATGGGCTACTGGGCCTTTTTTCAGCATATATAATTGGGCCAGACCTGGGACCTAATGCAAATAATAAAGTGGGCCTATAAATTAATTAATTCCCATGTCCACAACCCAGGACATAATTAATTAATTAATATTAATTCTTTTTCACCACAGAATTAATACTGACCTAGCCCTTTATTACCACGTTATGAGAACGAGCTGCATAAATTGAGAATCCCCATATTTAAGGTTATCGGACATTCATTAATTAATCGAAGGTTCTGACAAGCTCTATCTACAATTAATTAATATCTTATTATTCCGGAGTAGTACCACTCAATCCTTATCACTCGTGCCTGAACTTAATCAGCCTGCAGGACTTTGGTACAATGAATGTTATTGAGTTCCTCAGGGAATGTCCCCATCCTATTACTCGGATATGGTTACCTAAACCTAGTCTCAGGCAGTACTACACGAATTACTGTTACCCAAGATGCGGATATACGAGCACGTTACTTAGGCTCTCCACCATGGCAAGTCAAATCAACAGTCCTTTCGTTAAGGTTTGGACTCAATCAATAACGAGATCTTGTATTTGCTGATGTTAGAAAGTCGAATACATCTCACTGCGGTCCATCAATACGCCACCCCTACGTACCAGCATGTCAAGTAACCAAGACAGACTACTTATTCCGATAATGCCGCAGCCATCCGGACAGACATATCCTCATTCGCTGTCTCGGTTGTGATCAAGTTTATGTCTCACTAGGTCAAGTGATCATACTATCTTCTGCGATGTACTACACGCCGTATGATCGTCCTATCGGTGAGACAAGAGGATACCATTAATAAATACATTTAAGATTGTTTGACAGATAGGAGAAATAAACCGTCGTATACTCATTATAATAAATGCTTTCAGTATACAAACCCATCAATCTCCCACTTATACTCAAAGCATAACTAAGCTATTACAGAGTATCCACCTCAGACCTAGCTCACGAATATGTCTTTCTTAAACTTTCTGCGGCAAGCTCTTTGTAAATGGATCAACAAGGTTGTCCTTAGTGTCAATCTTCTTGATCAGCACATCGCCCCTCGATACGATCTCTCGTATGATATGGTATTTTCTCTCTATGTGTTTGCGACCGCGGTTCCTTTGAGTTCACCACTGCACCAGTGTTATCATAATAAATTGGGATGCTCCTCGGCAAACTCGGAATCACGTCCAACTCTAAAAGGTAGTTCTTGAGCCATACCCCCTCTTTCGAGGCTTCGGAGGCGGCGACATATTCTGCCTCCATGGTGGATTCAGCAATGCATTTATGCTTTGAGCTCCTCCAAGATACAACTCCACCTCCTAAGGTAAACACATATCCCGAGGGCAATTTCTTCTCATCCTGGTCCCCTTGGAAATCCGAGTCTGTATAACCCACAGGGCACAAATCCTCACTTTGATAAACTAGGCAGTAATTCCTAATTCTCTTCAAATACTTGAGGATGTGCTTTACCGCAGTCCAATGCACTTGTCCAGGGTTAGACTGATATCTTGCTACCATGCCAACGACATAACAGATATCTGGCCTGGTACACAGCATCGCATACATGAGGCTACCCACCGCTGAAGCGTATGGTACAAGACTCATCTCATCTTTCTCCCGCTATGTCTCATGACACTGTCCATTAGAAAGACGAATGCCTTGTCTGAAAGGTAGCAAGCCTTTCTTGGCGAGTTGCATGCTGAACCGGGCTATCACAGTACCACATAGGATGCCTGGGATAAGCTCAACATCCTTCCCTTACGATCTCGTAAGACATTAATCCCAAGGATGTAGCCAGTTTCTCCCAAATCCTTTATTTGGAATTGTTCGGATAACCAACATTTGATTTCTGACATCACTCCCTCGTTGTTTCCAAATAGGAGTATGTCATCAATGTATAGAGCAAGGAAAACCACTCTCCCACTGACACAAAGTCGGTAAACACAACTTTCATTTTCCAACTGTGAAAATCCATAGGATTTAATCACATCGTTGAAAGTTAAGTTTCACGACCTCGAAGCTTGCTTAAGTTCGTACAAGGACTTCTTAAGCTTCCAGACAAGATGTTCTTCGCTTTTGCACACATAGCCCTCAGGTTGCTGCATATAGATGTCCCTACCTTCTTAAAGGTAACCGTTTAGAAAAAGCGGTTTTGACATCTATCTGCCAAATCTCGAGGTCCATATGCGCAGCTTTGGCAAGGAGTATCCGGATGGTTTCATCATAGTCAATGCCCTCTTTCTAACTATTAACCCTTTGCCACTAGCCTGGCTTTAAAAGCCGTGATTTCTCCATCCGCCCCTTTCTTTCTTTTGTATACCCATTTGCACCCTATGGCCCTAAAGTCATCCGGCAAATCAGTTTTCTGGTATACATCCATTGCAGTTATGGATTCAATTTCGGAATCCATGGCGACACGCCATTTACCAACATCCTTGTATTGCACTGCCTCTTCGTAAGTCAGTGGGTCAGAGTCCTCATGTCCGTCTTCCGGGCTCAAGTCCGAAGACTCACCCACGAACATGTACCTTTCTGGCTGGAAAATAACTCTCCCACTACAACGAGGTATCGGTGTCATGTCAGTAGTAGGTGCAGTAACTTGTGGTTCTGCACCTTGCACTGAAGAACGTGTCTGTGGTGCTGAACCTCTCACAGGTGCACCCACGTCTACACGTTCCCCTTCCCTTGGAATTGCATTCTCATTTTCAATTTCTTGAAGAACGATATCACTCCTTGACTTGTGATTACTCACATACTCGTCCTCCAAGAATCTAGCGTTGGTGCTAACAACGACTCTCTGACTCTCAGGACAGTAAAAGTAACCACCTTTCGTCTGCCTGGGATATCCTATAAACAGCATTACCTTTGACCTGTTTTCTAATTTATCAGGTTCCTTCGACAATACGTGTGCCGGACAGCCCCATACTCTAAACTTGCAAAAACTCGGTTTGTGACAAAGGAAGAGCTCAGAAGGCATCTTAGGAACTGATTTAGAAGGAACCACATTTAACACGTAAGTTGTTGTTTCCAATGCGTAGCCCCAAAGAGAAATTGGTAAGTTTGCATAACTCATCATTGATCTTACCATCTCTAGAAGAGTCCTATTTCTTCTTTCAGCTACACCGTTTTGCTGGGGAGTACCCGGTGCAGTCCACTGGGATGTAATCCCGTTATCTGATAAATACTGTAGGAACTTGTTACCGAGGTATTCGCCACCACGGTCAGATCGCAGCGACTTGATAGTTTTCCCGACCTTCTTTTCTACCTCAGCCTTGAATTCTTTGAATTTCTCAAAGCATTCATACTTGTAGCGAAGCAGGTAAACGTATCTGTACCTTGAGTAATCGTTAATGAAAGTGACAAAGTACTCGTACCCTCCACGAGCCTGCGTGGACATCGGTCCACATAAGTCAGAATGGATCAATTCCAACACTTCCTCTGCTCGAGATTGACTAGCCTTAAAAGGCCTAGTTGACATCTTGCCCTCGATGCAGGATTCGCAGACTTGATAAGGTACATACCGGACTAAGTCCAATGTACCGTCATCTGCAAGTCACTGAATCCGCTTCAAGCTGATGTGACCCAGTCTCAAGTGCCAGAGATATGTAAGATCCTCATCAGAAGAAGTAAGTTTTCTCTTTCTAGGATTATCAATTACAGATGAATTATATGCAATATAAAAGGACATATCTGATAAAGCAATATAAAGAGAATAAATCAACATCCCAAAATGGACAACATCGTTATCACCAATGATAGAGATCATAAATAAAAAAAATATCCATTGTGAAGTTGGAAAAATATTTTTCCTGCCGAAAACACAGCCCACAAAAGAAATTCTCAAAACGTACTTAATTCATCAAAACATAAGGAAAAGAAAACTCCATGAAGCTTCGTTATAAAACGTTGCCTTCATCCAACTTGGTATCTTCTTGCCATCATTCACCAGCCTTGTCGGCACGGTCCCCTGCAAAGTACAACAACATGATCAACAAGTCAGTGCTTACAGCTCTAGGAAGAGCAACAATAGACTCTAATCATGCTTACAGTTATACATGCAAATGGCATACCTAGTCTAGATTTTTTGGCCTGACAATCTTTCCTCCAATGTCCTTTCTTACCACACCTGAAGCACTTGTCCCTATCAGTCGCCACTTTAGGCTTTTTCACAGCCCCACCATCCTTCACAGGTATCTTCTTAGCCCACTTCTTAATCCCCTTTTTTCGCTTCATACCTTTCGGTACAGCAGAGAGATTACCAGATGTGGCTAAGGCAACCTTCTGAGGGTTCATCACTGATTCTGCTGCCATCAAGTCATTAAACAACTCGTTAAGAGTATACTCTTTCTTGTTCATGACAACATTCAGCCTAAAACTCTCAAGGGACTTGGGTAGAGATTTCAGTATGATATCGACCTTAGCCTCAGCGTAGATACCTCCATCATGCACAGTTAGCTCATCCATGAGGTGAGTCATGGTAACTACGTGCTCTCTCACTGAGGTGCCATCAGTCATTTTCTTACTCACGATTTCCCTCATGAGATTGAACCTGACGGCTCTATCAGTTTCCCCATAGGTCGCCTCCAGACTCGCCATGATGTCATAGTCGTCCCTATGGTGCTGATGCTGCTACTGTAAGACTTTCGACATAGTGGTCATCATGTAGCACTTGACTACATTGTTTGATTTCTCCCACTTGTTATAAAAGTCTATATCCATTTGGGTGGATTCAGCAGTTGGCACTTCGGGATGAAGTACTTGCAGAACGAACATATGTTCTTCTGCAATCAGGATGTATTCGAGATTGCGTTTCCATTCCAGGAAGTTTGGACCAGTTAAAGAATTTTGTTGTGAGAATATTGATGACATTAGACATAGACATATCTGAAACAATAAAGAATCTTAAATAAGAACATACATGTAGAACTTTAAAAACAAATGCATTGAAAACCTTTTCATAAATCAAATACATATGTTTTCCACTAATTGCCCAAGAGTTCCCACCTCAAGCTACACTCGTAGACGTTTACGATGTCACCCTCACCCTCAATCATAGACATCATGCGCTCTGTCATCGAACTATCTTCAACCATCTTCTAGCACACAAGATCATGTACAAGTTTATAGTTAATAGACCGCTCCACGTTGCCATAGGCTGTCGAGAGTTCCTTCCAGATCTCTCCAGCCCTTTCGAGATACTCACACTTGTGCCTTAATTCTCTAGACAGGGAACCCGTGATGAGCCAGAAGGCGAACTCATCAGCATCCTCCCATCTTTTATAAAATTCAAGCTCAAGTTTGCAGACCTTATGACAAATACACAACAATGGATCCATGAAAAGAACGTATGCTTGGTTTTTCAGATAAAGGATATGTTTGATGCGAAAACTCCATTCAAGGAAGTTTGGACCAGTTAGAGGATTGAGAGCAAGTAAATGATCGACAGTAGACATAGACATATCTGAAACAATAAAGAATCTTAAATAAGACATACATGTAGAACTTCGAAAACAAATGCATTGAAAACCTTTTAATAAATCAAATACAAATGTTTGCCACTAATTTCCCAAGAGTTCCCACCGCAAGCTACACTCGTAGACGTTTACGAAGTCACCCTCGACCAGAACTGTGGGTTTTAAGCCCCAATTCTTTAATTTCACTACCATGTCAGGAACCTTTCGACACTAGAAATTAATAATTAGTGAAAACCTTACACCAAGCCATCTCTCAAGAACAGAGATGCAATTCTTACATTATATTCTAAGATGCTTCTAAGCGATTAACCACAAATTTAACTCTGGCCAAAAGAGACAGTTTAGCATGGCACGTAACCATACCGCACAGCCCTTAAAGCTTTTGTTATCTATAATTTAAATCAATCCTATAGTACTTATGAAAGAGATCTGCGCAAGCTACACTCGTAGACCTTTACGCAAAACCCTCCCACTATTCACATGATTTAAATTGTTTGTCCAGAAATCCCAACAACCGTACTCATGTACCTCCAAGAACTAGCAAGCCACACTCGTAGACGTTTAATACACTTAAAGCCTATGACCGCTTTGTGGAGGTCTATTGATTTTAATTAAAAATCTGCTTAGTATTTTTTCTTTTAAAAAATGTTTCTTATATGCGCACATATAATTTCTTTGTTATTATATTTTCCAAATTTTTGCATGTAATTAAACAAGCCCAAAAATTCCCAAAATATAATTCAACAAGAAATTAATCACATAGCATACGAGGACAATTAAGGCAAAAAAATTCCTTGTGGCCCCACAAAAGAGGAAAATAAAATCCTATTTATTACAATTTGAATTTTGAATTTATTTGGATAAATCCAAATCTTTTCAAATCTTTCAGGGCCTCCAAATCTTCATCCACCAAATCTTTTGGGATTTAGGGTTTTGTGATTTGATGATTGGCCCCAAACCCTAATGCAAACCTAGGGTTTACACAGGATTGCACCAGCCACCAAAACATGAACCACCGTGATACGTGCATAAAATGACCCATATTTCGATGTGTGCGCATGCTTGTTTGTGGCTATTTACTCCCGTATCCTATGTTTTTGTCGTATTTTGGTTGTGTTTTCGTGTTTTTGTGTTTTGAATGTTGTAGGATATGTTTTGGGCATAAACGAGCATTTTTGGTGGAGTTTTGAAGGAAAATCGCACGTGTTTGGAGTTTGGAGGCGTCGACCGGCCGAGCAGAGCAGGACCGCCGAGCCTAGCTGGACAGAGAGCTTAACCGGCCGAGCAGAGCAGGACCGACCGAGCGATGCCGGACAGAGGGCTCGACCGGCCGAGCCAATTTGGACCGGCCGAGCCAAGCAACAGACAGGTGGCTCGGTCGAGCCACTTCAACCGGGCGAGCCAGGCCGGGTTTTTCCAGCATTTTGGCAGTTTCCAGCTTCGACCGGGCGAGCCATACTTTGACCGGGCGATCCGAGGCCCTGTTTGTTTGCTTATAAAAGGGGGAAATTCAGTTATTTAGAGAGCTTTTTGTCATTTTTCATTAGATCTAGTGAGGAGTTTCCCTAGATTCCAATTTCCATCACGATTTCATCTCAATCCTAGAGTATCAAGGAGCTTAATTCATCAATCCTTGGAGGAGAATTGAAGATTCAAGGAGGTAGATCAAGACATACAAATCCAATTGGGGAAGATTCCAATCTCTACTTGTCAATTGTAATGGATGTATTTGATTTCAACTTTGTATTGTTACAATTGAGAGGTATGATGTTCTAATTCAATTTGGATGTTAATTTGAATAAGGATGCATGAAGATTAGGTTTGATAATTGTTTGTTTACTTTCCTTTGAGAGCTTGAATTGCACTAGAACTTGTTCCTTACCTCTTAGGTGTAGGTAATAGCCAACTTAGGAGGTAGTTGACGTGAACGCTGCAACCAACACGCGGGCGGAATCTTCGTGAATAGTGTAGATTCATACAATTTTAGTTCCAATCCATGTGCGGTGCTAGGTCGTAGGGCAATAATTGACGATCTATTTGGAGTGGTCTAGGGCTTAATAACGTGACTGTTTGCAAGTCTTAGTATCATCAACCGTTAGCTCGCCGTGACAAGGGGTTAACGAGTGTAGGGTCGATTGCTCAATCTCCTAGGGATTAAAATGTGTTTACCTCAATGATTAACCTAATTGGATTGCATCTACGTTTATTTCAACATCCTACCTACCTAATTTGAGTATTTGTTTGTCTTGGTTTACCGATTGTGGAAAGAAGTGATTGAAAGTTGATTGTTGGTTTAATTGATTGTTTAGTATATGATGTTAGCATAGATTGAAATTGATTGCCTAGTTGATAGAAACTACTCAACGATTCTATTTTGCCTAGCTATAAGATTTTGCTATAGTATCTCGGTATTCTAGCGGGCGAAGGGAAGAAGGACCTAGATTTGACAAATTTTATTCTTGTGTAGCTAGGAGTTTAATTTGATTGAACTTTTGGCCGCATCAAGTTTTGGCGCCGTTGCCGGGGACTTCATTTAGTAGGTTGCTAGATATTGGGGGAAAAGTGAAGCTTGTTAGCTAGGTGTTTGTGTTTTTGTTTGTGTGAATAATTTGTTGTTTGTTCTTGTATTTGTTGGTACTTTGAGTTTGTTGGATTGTTGTAGGTGTCAAATGGAGAATCATCGAGGCACTCAATCGGAAAGGATTAACAATCTCCAAAGGGAATTGGATGAGATGAGAGCAAAGATGTTGGAGAGACAACAACCGAGGAAGCCAATCCGGTTGGTATTTGAAGAGAGCTACCCATGGATGGAAGAGAGGAGACATGATCGGAAGGTGAAGCCGAATTGGGGATATGAAGAAGAGGAGTGTAGTAATGAAAGATATGAAGATAAATGGGGGAATTGTGACCTCCGGAATAACATGAACTATTCCCCATCTAATGGCTACTCTCCATGTAGACTTGATGAGAACCAAACTTGGAATCCATCCATGACAAGAGTTCATTGTGATGAATGGGTTAGCCGTGATCATGAAAGAGTTAGTGAAGTGAGATCGTCTCGGGAAGCTTTGAAGAGGAGATAGGATAAGCTCACGGGAAACCTTTTGGAATTAAAAATGCAATTATCCGAACTCTTGAAGAAGGTGAGTGAGAAGCCTCATGTGGAAGAGCATCCAATTGACAAGGAAATAGGTCTCGAAGGAAGTTGTTAGGAGATTGATGAAATTTTGGAAGATGAATGTGAGGATAAGGTAATGGTACTTAAGGAAGTAAGATTTCAAGAGACGGAAATAGTGGAGATTCAAGAAAAGGAAGCAAAGAAGGAAAGAGAAACTTTACTCCTAGAAGATGAAGAGGATGAAGGCACCAAGGAGGAGTTGCAAGTCATTGAATGTGAGAAGAGTGGTGTTCTTGAGATACCTTCACTTGAGGAGATGCAAGACGTTCCGACCTTGGTACATCTTTATGAGGAGAAAAATGAGGTGGAAATATTAGCGGAAAGTCCATGTGGCGATGTGGCACCTACATGTCCTTCAAGATTGATAGACAAGGTGGAAAAGGAGGTGATCCTAGGAGACAAAGTGTATGAATTGGATGATTTGATCAGAAAAGGAGGTGATGAGAAGTTGTTGATTAATCCAAACGAGGGACAAGTGGAGACGTATATAATTTGGATTCCGTTAGATGATGCCTTGGAGATCAAATCAAAGAAGGAATCACCACCTTGGACATTCGAGTTTTTTAAGATAATTAATCTTCCTTGGAGAGATGATAGGGGTGAAAGGAAAATCGCATTGGGCAAATTGCTCCCAAGTAAATGCAAATTAAGGGAGAAAGGTGTATTAAAAACCCACATGATTTTTGATAATGGGTGATGTGGTAAGGTCGTCTAGCTACCGACGTTAAGGAAGCGCTTGTTAGGAGGCAACCCAACCAATTTTCTTTCTTTTGTTTAGTTGCTTCTAGTTGCTTTGATTTTGAATAAATGTCTAGTTTGTTTGTTTTTGTGTTTGTAGGAGGAGCAACAAGATCGAGAGGAGTGACGATGCACCATCCACCATTTTTGCAAACTTAGTCTCACTTGACTAAGTTTGGGGGGATGTGCCGGTAGCCGGTGCCTCAGTTTATTCTTCTCCATCTCCTATCCTTTATCTTGCATTTAGTTTAGTTGTTGGATATTGTCCCTTTATTGGATTTGATTCGATTGGGTTGTACGTATATTGATATTCTACCTTGGATGGATGTTTGGATTATGTTTCTTTTGATGATATGAATGGATATTTTCATAGTTTTGAGTTTGTTGAACATTGGTTTTGATGGTATGTTTGGTGGAGCTAGTGGAAAAAGGATTTATGTGTATAGATTTTGGATAGTGGAATGATGGTGGAAAGAGGTTTTGGAAGTGAATATGGTTGAGGATTGTTTGATTGTGATTGTAGATAGAATTATTAATGAGTTGGCATGATTGAATACTTCCTATTATGCATGGTTTCTGGTTTGGATTATTGGTTTGGTTTGAATGGTGGAACTATTGGATATTGTCTTATCATTGTTGATATTTGGTTTGGAAAGTTTGGTGGATATGAGAGCTTTATTGCCTTGTTTTATGCTCAATAGTTTGGTGGTGTTTTTGTTGATGTGAGTAGGTACCAATAAGGTCTTGGAGAAGCGTTGCAATCGTGGCTACCGATGGGTACCAATAAGGTCTTGGAGAAGCGTTGCAATCGTGACTACCGATGGGTAACGCATTCTATCGTTTCTCTTGCCAATTAGTTGCATTGCATTTAGATTGTTGTTAGATTGTTTTATGGCATGTAGATTGTTGTTAGGATTGTTGTGTGCTTGTGTGTGTGTGATGAACCCAAATGAGGCTTGAGATTTAATCATGATTTACTTAGTGGAGTTTGATGTTTACCTCACCCAATGATAGGGCGGAATCTAGTTGTCGAAGCATGTCTTAAGTTTAACTTTTGAATTGCCGAGTTTTGTGTGTGGTTAATGCATAGGACTTGACAAAAAGCTGTGAGGTTTGAACCATGATATTGTCATATCTTTATTGTTTGTGAGTGGCAAGATTGAGAGTACGAGATCTAGAACTTGCATCCGTTCTCTATCTATTGGCATGAGTGTGTAACTAGAAAATGATCTTAGGCCATCGATTCTTAGTCCTACCTTTCACACCGGGAGTATAAGGTGGTTGTTATCATTAATTTGCCTTTCGTATCTTTGACCCCCGTGATTGAGCTTTATTGGTGAATCTTCTTTGATATGATTAGGACCAAGTTGGGGGGAAAGAGAGTATGAGGGTGAATACGGTGATGAGAGTTGGGTTGGGAATTGATTGGATTTGTATTGATGGGAAATGTTGAGGCATGAAAGATATGAAATAAGGGATTGTTGTTGATCCTAGAAAAATGAGCACCTACAAAATTCTGGTGCAAGTGTTTGGAAAGAGAGGCACCCACAAAATGAATGAATGATGGTGCTAATGGAAAATTATGAAAAAAGGAAAAGAAAAGAGAAAAAGAAAAAAAAAAGTGTGATATGAAATGAATAAGCCTCGGGGTTTGTAGTGGTTCGAAAAGAATAAGTTTGGGGGTTTTGGGAAATTGAGAAGTTTAGTCACTTTGGCCCAAAACCATCCACCTTTTAGTTAGCCACGTTACAACTTATGAAAAGACCTTTTTGATTCTAGAAACTAACTCGTTGTAGTATAGTGGTGAGAATGGATGCAAGCCTATGGAAATCAAGCTCAATATCTTGTGTTTGTGTGAATCTCATCATCCCTAAACACGTGAGGGAGTGCTTTCGTTTCTTGTACCCATTTTTGATGAGTGGTTCATGTCCTTAGCATTAACTGAAGGGATTCGTGAACTGAATCACGATGTCCGTTTGCCAAGGATCGTTAATTGGAATATCAAAAATAAATTGCTATGCATATGAACAATCCTAGCATGCTCCTATATTATTATGCATAAGAAGGTTATGCGGAATACCTGGATCGATGAACTCTGAAGAACGCGTGTGCGGAGATGCCCTTTGATCTTTCCCACACACCAAGATTTAATTTCCTAACAGATTGAGGAAATTAATCTATAGAAAATAAACAATTATTTTCAAAAATAAAGAGGAGAGAGAGAAGAAGAAAAATCCTCCTGATCTGTATCCCAACTCGATCTGAAAATCTGGTGAAGATTGTCTATCAGATCCCTTGCCCGGTTGAGAAGCAGAATTTCCTCCTCGTTCTCAGATCTTAGTCAATCACCACAGCTCCCAAATACTGGTTTGCTGTGTGCAACTTATGATCTTGTGTGGTGTAGGTGTGTTGAGATCTGAGGAACTGAGGCCTATTTATAGGAAATTTTAGACTCCTATTGGGCTTGAGTTATCATGGGCCAGACCAGGGACCAGAATGCAAATAGCAAATAAGGCCTATCAATTAATTAATTCCCATATTCAACCCAGAATATAATTAATTAATTAATATTGATTCATGCCACCAGAGAATCAATACTGTCCTACCTATTTGCTACCACGTTTTGAGGTACGGTTTGCATTGGACTCGATTTATCCCAACATTTAAGGTTACAGACATTCGTTAATTAATTTAAGCTCTGACAAGCCATTTAATTAATTAACATCTTTAATTCCTGAATCAATCCACTCAAACCTTTTCACTTATGCTTGAACTTAATCAGCCTGCAGGACTTTAGCATAACGAACCTTTTAAGCTGTTCAGGGAATGTCACCATCCTATACTGGATGTGGTTACCTAGTTCAGATACCAGACAGTCATACACAAATTGATATCACCCAAGACTGCAGATGTACAGGCTCAACTAGAACCTTCTCTACAACTCAAAGTGATATACAATATATGTACACTTCTGTATCTTCATGTAGGCTTAAGATTCCATCGAGTCATAGAGATCTAGATTCTTTTAATGTCAGATAAAAGAATCGATCTCGACTTAGGTCCTCATCAATGTGCGCCCCACACCAGCATACCAAGACATCCAAGATAAGATGCTTATCCGCATATGCTGCAGCCTACACCGACAGTTTATCCTGGAACTGTCTCAACTGTAATGACTATTTATATCTCGCTAGGTCAAACGATCCATACGATCTTCCGTGATCTTCTACACACCGTATGATCTCCCTATCGACGAGATAAGAGGATAATTGTGTTTGCGACACATGTTTGTTAATTCAGACAGGAGATGAACATACAACATTTATGATTACCAGTATATTAACCAATAAACCTTGTACATAATATACCAATCATAATGCTTTCAGTATATAAATCCATCAATCTCCCACTTATACTCAAAGCATTATACATTTGCTTTCCAGAGTATAACGCGTCTAAACTAATCTAGCTATTACATCAAGCATTCTACGTGGCTAGCTTTGCCCTCAGCCCAAGGCTACGTACATGCATCTCGTAAACCTTCTGAGGCAGAGCTTTTGTGAATGGATCCGCTAGATTATCTTTTGTATCAATTTTCTCTATCAGCACATCACCCCTTGCTACGATTTCTCGTATGATATGGTACATCCTTTCAATGTGTTTTGTTGCTCTGTGAGTTCGTGGTTCCTTAGAATTAGCCACAGCTCCCGAGTTATCACAATATACCGTGATGGTTCTGGGTAGCTTAGGAATCACGTCCAACTCCAGAAGGAAGTTTCGAAACCATACCACTTCTTTCGAAGCTTCAAAAGCTGCCACATATTCGGCTTCCATGGTGGAGTCCGCAATGCACTTCTGCTTTGTACTCCTCCATGATATGGCCCCACCTCCCAATGTAAACACATAGCCAGAGGTGGACTTCTTTTCGTCTCGGTCTGCCTGGAAATCAGAATCAGTATAACCCACAGGGCACAACTCATCACACTGATAAACAAGACAATAGTCCCTTGTCCTTTTCAAGTATTTGAGTATGTGCTTTACCGCGGCCCAATGCGCCTGTCCAGGGTTAGACTGGTATCTCGCTACCATGTTTACAGCAAAGCAGATATCTGGCCTCGTACATAACATTGCATACATGAGGCTACCCACGGCCGATGCATACGGCACGTTGCTCATCTCATCTTTCTCCTTTTGTGTCACTGGACACTGATCCTTGGAAAGATGTATGCCATGTCTGAAGGGTAACAGACCTTTCTTGGCATTATGCATGTTGAAACGGGCAATCACAGTATCCATATATGACCCTTGAGACAAGGTCAGCATCCTCTTATTGCGCTCCCGCAATACTTTTACCCCTAGGATGTATCCTGCCTCCCCAAGGTCCTTCATATGAAACTGCTCGGATAACCACCCCTTTATGCCCGACAATACTTCCACATTGTCGCTAAATAGGAGAATATCATCTACATAAAGTGCAAGGAATACCACGCTTCCGCTGACACACAGACGGTACACGCAACTCTTGTTTGAGCATTGTGAGAATCCATAAGATTTAATCGCCTCATCAAAACGGAGATTCCATGACCGTGAAGCTTGTTCTCACCTTAGCTTCCAAACCAAATGTTCTTCGCCCTTCTGCACATAACCTTCTGGCTGTTGCATATAGATGTCCCTACCTTCTTCAAGGTACCCGTTTAGAAACACGGTTTTGACATCCATCTGCCAGATTTCTAGGTTCATATGTGCTGCTATGGCCAGGAGTATTCGAATGGACTTAAGCATGGCTACTGGTGAGAAAGTCTCGTCATAGTCTACACCCTCTTTCTGACTATAACCTTTCACCACCAGCCTTGCTTTGAAAGCTGTAATTTCCCCATTCGATCCTTTCTTTCTTTTGTATACCCATTTGCACCCTATGGCTCGATGGCCATCCGGCAAATCAGTTTTCTGGTATACATCCATAGCAGTAATGGATTCTATTTCAGAATCCATGGCGATCAGCCATTTGTCTGCATCTTTATCAGATACCGCCTCGTCATATGTCCAGGGATCGGTATCATCTAGTCCGTTTTTCGGGATCAAGTCAGAAGACTCTCCCACGAACATATACCTCTCGGGTTGGTGACTAACCCTCCCACTGCGACGAGGCATCTGAGCTGTGTCAGTAGTTGGCACAGTACGTGTTGGTCCCACACCTTGCATTAGTGGCAGTGTTGGTATATTCTCACCTGTTACAGGTGGATCTACCACTACACTGGGCTTTCCTGATGGAGTTGCTTCTTTACCCTCAAGCTCGTGGAGGATAATTTCACTCTTGGATCTGTGGTTTCTTACATATTCGTCCTCCAAGAATCTCGCGTTGGTATTGACAACGACTTTCTGATTCTCAGGACAATAGAAGTAACCACCTTTCGTTTGCCTGGGATATCCTACAAACAGCATCAACTTACACCTACTTTCTAACTTATCAGGTTCCTTTGTCAGCACATATGCTGGACAACCCCAAACCCTAACTCTGTTCACACTTGGCTTTCGCCCATACCAGAGTTCCAGAGGTGTTTTAGGAACTGATTTAGAAGGTACCAGGTTAAGCAAATAGGCCGCTGTTTCCAAGGCATATCCCCAAAACGAAATCGGCAAGCTTGCATAACTCATCATCGACCTGACCATTTCCAAGAGAGTTCTATTTCTTCTTTCCGCTACACCATTTTGTTGAGGGGTTCCCGGTGCAGTCCACTGGGATGTAATCCCGTTATCTGACAAGTACTGCAAGAACTCATTGCTAAGGTATTCCCCACCACGATCAGATCGTAGTGTCTTGATAATCTTACCCAGCTTCTTTTCTACCTCAGTCCGGAATTTTTTGAATTTCTCAAAGCATTCAGACTTATGGCGAAGCAAATAGACGTATCCGAATCTTGAGTAATCGTCAATGAATGTGGCAAAATACTCATAACCTCCACGAGCTTGCGTGGACATTGGTCCACATAAGTCAGAATGGATCAGTTGCAACACATCCTCTGCTCGAGACTGACTTGCCTTAAAAGGCCTGGTCGTCATCTTTCCTTCTATAGAGGACTCACAGATTTGATGCGGTACCACTTGGAAAGAATCCAAGAGCCCGTCGCATGCTAATCTCTTAATCCTCTTTAGATTGATGTGACCTAGTCTCAAGTGCCAGAGATATGTTTGATCCTCATCGGAAGAAAACTTTCTCTTTAAATGATTATTATTAATGGATGAGTTTGCAACATTCACGGAAGATTTATGCATACAATCAATGATATGGAGAGAGTCCATCAGTTTGCCATGACAGATAACACCGTTATTACCAATGATAGAAACTCCACTATCAAAAATAACTGAATATCCATCTTGAAATAACTTGGAAACTGAAACTAGGTTCCGCCGAAAAACCGGCACATATAAAACATCTCTCAAAATCAGAACATTGTTTTCAAAGCATAAAGTAAAATCTCCAATGTCTACTGCTGAGACTCGCTCTCCGCTGCCCATTGAGATGGTAATCTCGTCATGCCTCAGCTGCCTTGTCGGCCTGAACCCCTGCAAAGTATAACAAACATGGTCAGTAGCTCCAGTATCCACTACCCAAGAATGGGTAGAAACTGATGCTAAACATGTTTCCGTTATAAATGCACATGACGCACCTTGTCTACCCGTGCTAGGCACTAGACAATCTACTTCACTTCGCTTGCGTTTGCATGGCCTGATGACACCTTCTGCTAAATCAGCTTTATCTAACCTTTTAAGCATTTCATTTGCTTCAGCAACTGTCTTGTCAAAAGATGACAAAGTTGGTGCAAATTCTAATGCCCTAAGATTAGAATCCTCTCGCATCAGGAGTAAGAGTAACTCAGGAAGAGTGAACTCGCGCCTGGTACCGAGGGACTTGATGAAATCATCATAAGAATCAGAGAGAGAGTGCAGGACAATCAATATTTCTGCCCGCTTACTGACTTGTCCACCTCCCATTCTGTACTTTCTCATAATTCTCATCATACTGATAAAGTGCAGAAGCAACGAACTCCCATCAGTCATTCTCTTGCAGATCAGGTCCTCTAAAAGATTGTAACTAACAGTTCGTCTCACCTTCCCATAAACCTTCACAAGGTCCCTCCATATCTCAACAGTAGATCCGAACTTCTTGTACTTGAGCTTTAATTCTCTAGATAGACTCTTCATGATGAGTTTGCGGGCAAACCCATCAGAAGCTACCCATCTGTCATAGAATTCTCGCTCATAACCAGTACAGTTCCAATACTTAGGAGTCAGAGGGTCCATGTAAAGAATATGGGCATGTTTTGCAGTGCAGAGTATTTCCATGAAGCATAACATCCACTCAGGAAAATTCGGACCAGTTAAAGGGTTTGTTATTAAGAGGTTGACAACGTGAGCAATAGACATGTCTGAAAACAATAAATTAAAACCAGAAATTAAAACATAGTCGCAAACTATTGAAACAATTAAATATTGAAACCTTATGATAAAGCAATATTAATGTTTCCTCCAATTTGCCTAAGTATTACTATTGCAAGCCACACATGTGGACGTTTACATCAAAACACTTAACCAGACTGCATCTTTCAATTCCAGTCCTTTAATTCCAATTCATGCCCAGGTTCCTTAGACAAATGGAATTAATAATTGGAGACTAACTTAAGACCATATTATCCTACTGAGCAGGGACTTCACATATGAGTTATACTCTGGACAATATCTAAGCTAGCTTACCACCAAAGCCAACCCTCCCATATAAGGATCTATTAGAACACACCCGATCCCTATAATAAGGTTGTCTCATTTAATTCAATCCCTAGAGAACTTATGAAAATTCAATACGCAAGCTACACATGTAGACGTTTACGCATGAACTCCCACTTCTCACATGAAATAAATGTTTGTTTTAAGAAATCCTATCTATTAGAACTTATGAATAATAAATTAAGTAAGCTACACATGTAGACGTTTACCTAATAAATTATCCACTTCCAATAAAGGATCGCTTTGTGGAGGTCTTATTAAATTATGAGCTTAGTAATTTTAGTTCATAAGGTTCAATTGCACAGATTATTTTATGTAGCCATAATTATAACAGTGTTAAAATTCTATCATGCTTGGCATGAACCCCGAATTTATAGTTATAATTAATTACATAAAATAAATCACATAGCATGCTTTAAAGCTGTAAATAAAAGCAGTAAGTGCTCCTATTATCTACAACATGCTTGTATGCTGCGCAATTAATTTAAACACGTATATCATGCGAAGACAAATAATAAAGCAAATAAAAAATGTCCTCGTGGCCCCATGATACGAAATAAAAAATTAATTCTAACTATTACAAGTTGGAATTAACAATACAGATCTTCGACTGGGCTCCCACTACTTGGACTGAGATCTGAATTTATTTTCCAAATTTGGGCCTCCAAGATATGATATATCGGAAAATCGGACAACTGGGCTAGTTAACCAAATCGCGGACCTAGGCACACATTGCAAGCCCAATAGTCCGCGAGAACTTAGCCCGACGAGCCAGCACCGGCGAACCACCGCCGCCGGCGACTCGTCGCCGCCGTGAGGGCTCTCGGAGTCGCACAACAGCCATGCACGTACGTGCATGGTTGTAGCCCGCGATCCGCCTCCTCCGGCCGTTGCCCGTTTCGCATGCCGCCGCCCCGGCTTGCCCCGACCGTCGCCTGAACCGCCGTTCACTCTTCTACTCCTTTATCGGCCTCCGTGACTCACCGGAATCGTGCAAGGAAGGAATCGGGCTCGCGCGAACCACGCGAAAAACCCTAGGGTTTTTCTGCGTTCCGGCCGCATGCTCAGCCCGTCGCCGCCCCAGCCCGCGTCGCCGGCCACCCGAGCCACCGCCGCCACCACCTGCTCTGCCTGCCGACGCCGACCGAGGGGGGGAAGTCTGCCGCCGGCACGCGCAGGGTCGCGCATGGCTGCTGCGCGCGCGCGCGCGGAACCTAGGGTTCCACCGCGTCGCGCGCCCTGGCCGCGTTCGCCGTTCCGGCCGTCTGCCCCGGCCTCCCTCGCGCTGTCGACCTCGCCCCGGAGCTGCCGCACCAGCCGTGGCCAGCCAGGGCCGCGCGCCTGTTCTGCCGACGTGCGTGCGCGCGCCGCGGTGCTGAAACCCTAGGGTTTCACGCGCGGCTGCAGCGCCGCCGTGGCTCGCCGCGCCCCCTGCTGCCGTCGACGGCCGTGCATGGCGCTCGCACTGTGCTGGCGCTATCACGCGTCGTGCGGCCCTTCGTTCTTCGTATTCTTTGTTCTTCGTGTTCTTCGTTCTTCGTTTTACAGATTTAATTTTGAAATAAAATTACATTGAATAATTCTAATTACAATCTAAAAATCTAAATCTAACCACGGATTTATCTCGTGGGTGAAAAATGAATCCATATAAATGGGCGGATTAACCCGAGGAACCACGAGGACGAAAAAACATACAATCAATCCATAACCATCCATTGCATGCAATCAATAATAATAATCATGCATGTTCATAGGCAATATTATTTTTCCGATAGAGCCAATTAATTAAACCTGGCTCTGATACCAATTGAAGGGATTCGTGAACTGAATCACGAAGTCCGTTTGCCAAGGATCGTTAATTGGAATATCAAAAATATATTGCTATGCATATGAACAATCCTAGCATGCTCCTATATTATTATGCATAAGAAGGTTATGCGGAATACCTAGATCGATGAACTCTGAAGAACGCGTGCGCGGAGATGCCATTTGATCTTTCCCACGCACCAAGATTTAATTTCCTAACAGATTGAGGAAATTAATCTATAGAAAATAAACAATTATTTTCGAAAATAAAGAGGAGAGAGAGAAGAAGAAAAATCCTCCTGATCTGTATCCCAACTCGATCTGAAAATCTGGTGAAGATTGTCTATCAGATCCCTTGCCCGGTTGAGAAGCAGAATTTCCTCCTCGTTCTCAGATCTTAGTCGATCACCACAGCTCCCAAATACTGGTTTGCTGTGTGCAACTTATGATCTTGTGTGGTGTAGGTGTGTTGAGATCTGAGGAACTGAGGCCTATTTATAGGAAATTCTAGACTCCTATTGGGCTTGAGTTATCATGGGCCAGACCAGGGACCAGAATGGAAATAGCAAATAAGGCCTATCAATTAATTAATTCCCATATTTAACCCAGAATATAATTAATTAATTAATATTGATTCATGCCACCAGAGAATCAATACTGTCCTACCTATTTGCTACCACGTTTTGAGGTACGGGTTGCATTGGACTCGATTTATCCCCACATTTAAGGTTACAGACATTCGTTAATTAATTTAAGCTCTGACAAGCCATTTAATTAATTAACATCTTTAATTCCTGAATCAATCAACTCAAACCTTTTCACTTATTCTTGAACTTAATCAGCCTGCAGGACTGTTGGGAAATTTGGCTAAGTTTCCTTTCCCCAGTAGCTACTTGTTTAGATTCTAGTTTTGGTGTTTTGGTGGATCAAATCCTAAGTCCTACCAGCGTCAGTTGTCTCTAGATAGCTCTAGTTCTCAAATGTAAAGTCCTGTTTAGGTCTTTTGAGTTGTAAGTCGCAG
>JAPKLW010000557.1:336429-402854 GCA_026898455.1 Plectranthus barbatus | reverse complement strand
TGCAGATGTACAGGCTCAACTAGAACCTTCTCTACAACTCAAAGTGACATACAATATATGTACACTTCTGTATCTTCATGTAGGCTTAAGATTCCATCGAGTCATAGAGATCTAGATTCTTTTAATGTCAGATAAAAGAATTGATCTCGACTTAGGTCCTCATCAATGTGCGCCCCACACCAGCATACCAAGACATCCAAGATAAGATGCTTATCCGCATATGCTGCAGCCTACACCGACAGTTTATCCTGGAACTGTCTCAGCTGTGATGATTATTTATATCTCGCTAGGTCAAACGATCCATACGATCTTTCGTGATCTTCTACACACCGTATGATCTCCCTATCGACGAGATAAGAGGATAATTGTGTTTGCGACACATGTTTGTTAATTCAGACAGGAGATGAACATACAACATTTATGATTACCAGTATATTAACCAATAAACCTTGTACATAATATACCAATCATAATGCTTTCAGTATATAAATCCATCATTAACCTTGTTACAAAGTTAGGTGATAATCTCGTTTTACTTGAACATGCTAAGATAACTTTGATGAGCTATGAGTTATTGCATGAGGTAGATTAATCGTTTTACTTTGTTTTGAGTGAGGTCAATCAAAGGTTTAAGTTTAGGGGATTATGATACGTGCATAAAATGATCCATATTTCGATGTGTGCGCATGCTTGTTTGTGGCTATTTTACTACCGTATCATATGTTTTTATCGTATTTTGGTTGTGTTTTCGTGTTTTTGTGTTTTGAATGTTGTAGGATAGGTTTTGGGCATAAACGAGCAGTTTTGGTGGAGTTTTGGAGGAAAATCGCACGTATTTGGAGTTTGGAGGCGTCGACCGGCCGAGCAGAGCAGAACCGGCCGAGCCAAGCTGGACAGAGAGCTCGACCGGCCGAGCGATGCGGGACAGAGGGCTCGACTGGCCGAGCCAATTTGGACCGACCGAGCCAAGCAACAGACAGGTGGCTCAGTCGAGCCACTTCGACCGGGCGAGCCAGGCCGGGTTTTTCCAGCATTTTAGCAGTTTCCAGCTTCGACCGGGCGAGCCATACTTCGACCGGGCGATCCGAGGCCCTGTTTGCTTGCATATAGAAAGGGGAAATTCAATTATTTAGAGAGCTTTTTCTCATTTTTCATTAGATCTAGTGAGGAGTTTCCCTAGATTCCAATTTCCATCATGATTTCATCTCAATCCTAGAGTATCAAGAAGCTTAATTCATCAATCCTTGGAGGAGAATTGAAGATTCAAGGGGGTAGATCAAGACATACAAATCCAATTGGGGAAGATTCCAATCTCTACTTGTCAATTGTAATGGATGTATTTGATTTCAACTTTCTATTGTCACAATTGAGAGGTATGATGTACTAATTCAATTTGGATGTTGATTTGAATAAGGATGCATGAAGATTAGGTTTGGTAATTGTTTGTTTACTTTCCTTTGAGAGCTTGAATTGCACTAGAACTTGTTCCTTACCTCTTAGGTGTAGGTAATAGCCAACTTAGGAGGTAGTTGACGTGAACGTTGCAGCCAACACGCGGGCGGAATCGTCGTGAATAGTGTAGATTCATACGATTTTAGGCACATGTGCTAGGTCGTAGGGCAATAATTGACGATCTATTTGGAGTGGTCTAGGGCTTAATAACTTGACTGTTTGCAAGTCTTAGTATCATCAACCGTTAGCTCGCCGTGACAAGGGGTTAACGAGTGTAGGGTCGATTGCTCAATCTCCTAGGGATTAAAATGTGTTTACCTCAATGATTAACCTAATTGGATTGCATCTACGTTCATTTCAACATCCTACCTATCTAATTTGAGTATTTGTTTGTCTTGGTTTACCGATTGTGGAAAGAAGTGATTGAAAGTTGATTGTTGGTTTAATTCATTGTTTAGTATATGATGTTAGCATAGATTGAAATTGATTGCCTAGTTGATAGAAACTACTCAACAATTCTATTTTGCCTAGCTATAAGATTTTGCTATAGTATCTCGGTATTCTAGCGGGCGAAGGGAAGAAGGACCTGGATTTGACAAATTTTATTCTTGTGTAGCTAGGAGTTTAATTTGATTGAACTTTTGGCCGCATCACACCGCGACGGGACAGCAGTCGCCGATGATGACCACAGCCACCGCAGCAGCCTTCGCGCGCACAACATGTTTCCGGGCGCACCGCTGTCTGCCGGCCCCCAGCCACGCCCACACGCGCTGCTCGTACCGCCAGCCCCGCCCGCGCAACTGGCCCGCCGCCGCCGCCCCTCCTGCAGCCGTGCGCCACCGGCTCAGTCTTCGTTCTTCGTCCCGACCTGTCCAAATTACCGATTTGAAATAAAAAATTACAAATACTAATCAATTACAATTTTCTATCAAATCTACCCTAATCACAAATTTTCTCGTGATTTTACAAAACAGATTCAACCCTACACGGATAAACCTCCGCGGGCTGAATCAAACGGGTTGCCATGAGGAACAAAAAACCATCCACGACAGAAATAAAATTCATACATGCATAAATGAATTTATTATGAACAAAAGAGCCATAAATAAGGAACCTGGCTTTGATACCAATGGTAGGGATTTATCGTGAACCGAATCACAAAACCCAAATGAACCGGATCGATTTATAGTTATTGTTCATAATAACAATTCATAAAACCTAGCATGCTCCTATGAATTGAATTCGTGGATAAAGGGATTACCGTTATTCCGTAGAGTCTGATCCGATCTTTCGCGTTCGAATATCCAACTTTCAATTCAACCATGCGATTCGATTAAATCTGCGGAAACAGAAATGAGAAATCTAATTTCTAGATTAATCGAAAATAAAAGAAAAAGAGGAAGAGAAATCTCTGTTCTCCAGATCAGATCTTCAGATCTGTATCCCTATGCTGCTCAGATCTGCTACTCGTGAGGATTCCACAGATCTGTGATGTAGACCGGAGTCGAAAAAACCTTCCTTCTCCCCTCTACAGGCGCCGCTATAAGCTCATATTATTACTCACTTATCTGTATTTTTCTCCATTGTTTCAAGTGCTTTATTGTATATTTTTAGTTATTATTGTGCATGAGTCTATTTTGGAGGGTGTTATGCCTTTGATGGGTGATTTTTGCAGGTTTTAGGCCGAATTCATTGGAACCCGTACCGAAAGCAGATGATGTTCAAAGGAACAGTTATGAATTATTCCACACATGGAATCAGAGTTAATGGAGCATTTAAAGAGAAAGATCTTTGAATTAACTTTCCAACGCAACTGGAATCGGGTCAATTGGAGTTTGGGAGCAAAAGTTATGGCCAAAACCGTGAGACTGCGCAGAAGGGGATCGACACATGCATTTCTATCGATTGAGACAGAGGTCAAAGTTGCAGAATCGACACAAATTCAGCCCGAATTTCGATATGAAGGCTGTCTCGATCGACAGGATTTCTGTCGATCGAGACGGAGGTCCGAGAAGGCTATTTTTGGCCTGTTTTAGCAGTTTTTGCTATTTTAATCCAATACCTAATTAGGTCTATCTTCCCCATCTATAAATTAGAACTCTGAGGCACGAAAATTCGACTGTTTTTCCTTGGATTTTACATAGAGCTTTGGAGTTTTTCAAGACATTGAAGGTTCCTCTTCATTTGTAAGTTCATTAATTAAATGTTTCTTTATTTTCTAGTCATGATTTGTGGCTAGAACCCTAAACAGGTTCTAGGGTTATGATTTCTTTTCTGATGCATGTTTAATTGATATCAACTCTGAAAGCATGGTTTGATTATCTGCACTTAATTTTATAATCTAGATTAAAAGAAGGACCGAGAGGTGAATTGAGATCTGGGTTTATAGTTAATAATTGATGGATAGAGAGATGAAAATCACTAATAGGAAGAGAGAATTAATTGTGTTTGTTTTCTGTCCAACCAAGAAGAAACCTACATAGGAATAATTAGATAATTATGAGATTTATTAATTTGGTGTTCTTGAGACCGAGATGAGATAATCACTAATTAATAATCTAGGATTTAATTTCCCAACCAAGGAATTTAATCCACAAAAATCTATGTTTTCCCCATTGCTGAGTTGATTGATATTTGCATGTTGATGATTAGATAATCTTCCCTAGGATCTGTGCTTTTCTTTAATTGCTTTTAAAACCTTTATTTTCTGCATTGTTCACGTTAAATTCCAAAACAAAATCCCTTTTTCAAATTCCTCAAACTTCTACGTTGTAAAAATCGTGGCTAGTACTTTGGATTTTTCGTTGCATAGTCCCTGTGGGATCGACCACCTTAGGGTGTAAAAAAATTATTTGCTACTGTATTATGCAGTTATCAGCCGCCCCTGCTCTCTCTCTCCCTAGGGTTTCAAACTGATTTGAATGTTATGAAGTGGCTAGGGTTTCAGAGAGAGTGCTGTCTATTTATAGACTTAGGGTTTTATCCTTAATGGGCTACTGGGCCTTTTTTCAGCATATATAATTGGGCCAGACCTGGGACCTAATGCAAATAATAAAGTGGGCCTATGAATTAATTAATTCTCATGTCCACAACCCAAGACATAATTAATTAATTAATACAAATTCTTTTTCACCACAGAATTAATACTGACTTACCTATTTATTACCACGTTATGAGAACGGGCTGCATTAATTGAGAATCCCCATATTTAAGATTACCGGACATTCATTAATTAATCGGAGATTCTGACAAGCTCTATCTATAATTAATTAATATCTTATTATTCCTGAGTAGTACCACTCAATCCTTATCACTCGTGCCTGAACTTAATCAGCCTGCAGGACTTTAGCACGATGAATGTCATTGAGTTCCTCATGGAATGTCCCCATCCTATTACTCGGATATGGTTACCTAAACCCAGTCTCAGGCAGTACTACACGAACTGCTATTACCCAAGATGCGGATATACGAGCACGTTACTTAGGCTCTCCACCATGGCAAGTCAAAACAACAGTCAATCCGTGCAAACCCTTGAACCTTCATTAGGGTTTGGACTCAATCAATAACCAGATATTGTATTTGCTGATGTCAGACAGTCGAATACATCTCACTGCGGTCCATCAATACGCCACCCTTGCGTACCAGCATGTTAAGTAACCAAGACAGACTACTTATTCCGACAATGCCACAGCCATCCGGACAGACGTATCCTCATACTCTGTCTCGGCTGTGATCAGGTTTATGTCTCACTAGATCAAGTGATCATACTGTCTTCTGCGATCTACTACACGCCGTATGATTGTCCCTATCGGTGAGACAAGAGGATACCATTGTTACATACATGTAAGATTGTTTGACAGATAGGAGAAATAAACTGTCGTATACTCATTATAATAAATGCTTTCAGTGTACAAAACCCATCAGAAGTCTGCTCCCGACTCTTGATCTTACACTCTTAGCATCCTTTCCTAGCATTTCTATTTTTTTATATTCCTTTTCATTTGTAACTGTAAAGCTCAAATCAAATGAATGAAAATGGAATCAGACTTAGACAATTCCTTATTGACGATTTCTGAGTTTTTATTGTGTGCTAAAGTTGATATACACTTTATTTTGGTCGGCTCGAAAGCTCACCGCCTACAGCAAGTGTTCGGCGAATCCTTGTATTTCGTATACTTTCTTAGTGAAATTCTTAGCGTTTCGGCTAAGGAGCGGATGTAGATCTATTTGATCAAACCACTATAAATATTGTGTCTGTTTACTGTTTTATTGTTTACTGTTTCTCATGTTTGATTTTGAAACCTAGCAACCCAAGTTGTTAGTGTATAACTATAAGAAACCCTAAGTACAAGCTGAGCTAAACAATCTTGATAAAGAACTTAAGTGTGCAAGTGAACGTTATTATTTTGCTGCATTTCGTGTGTGTTTGTTGTATTCACCACGACGACTCTGATCTAGGGACCAACAACAACAAACAAACGCAGACAAAATCAAACCCTAGCTACAAGTCAACACGAATCGACGAAATCACTCAAACCAGCAACTACCCTAGCTCAAATCTAGTCATATTAAACTACATACACGAATGCCGAAAATAGAAATCAAATGAAAAGGACAAGAGTCGAAGGTTAAACTTACCAAGAACAGGAATGGAGCGAAGCGCGGAGTCTGAGATTTATCAAGAGCAAAAGCAATCGTCAGAATGAAGAAGTCGCTAGAGTGGAGAAGTAGCCGGAGTAGCAAATCGCCGAGAGAGAGAGAGATAAGAGAGGTTACGGATTTAAAAGTGTGAAAGTGAGAAGTGAGGAGCGGTTTTGGCATTTCAAACAAAAAACCGTTCGACTTCTCATAATCAACCCTGAAGTTGGGGTTAATTACGGATGTGCCACTACAAAGGCGGCAAAAACTCAAACACCACAAGTTTCGTGCTCGACACTGAGCACACTTGGGGCTCGTTGTCGACACCCCTATTCATCTTGCTACCGACCCACTCCCCGAGAACCCAAACTGCAGCTTACAACAGCGGGACAAACTCTGACGCAATCGGCACAATCAATGGGGATGTGGGTCTTCCCCTAGGAAACCCACAAGTGCCCTATGATCCGCCATAACTCATCCCACAAGCACTCCCCGGAGCCTAGACAGAGTGCACACATGAGAGCAACTCTCCATGCAAGAGAGCATTCTCCGAAATAATTCTAACCCGCATGGATTTCGGATCCACGCACTGGCCCACCAAGTGGCATCCTGGTGCCACCGATATAGTCATATGCTTGCATCCCAAAGGGATCATCAAACTGGCAAAGAGTAGTACCCCAACTTCTCCCCACAAGAACTGCTCTCTCCGGAAGCACCTCTTGGGCCCTGAGATATTCTCTTGGACGCCTCAAAATTCCGCACTCAGTAGCACATTCCGATTGGAAGTTTTGATTCCAGTGTCTATCCGCAATAGACCCAAAAATCGTAAGGGGCTATTGTTGGGGCCAGGCCCCAGAGGCCCATGCCCATTAAACTTAACGACCCGCACAACCGCCAGTCCAGAAGTCCCAGGCCTAATTAGAGTAAGAAAGGATACGGAATCGTCTAAGTCAAGAGGTCGACACCGACCCCGATATATACTCGACACCGACTATACTTGAGGGTCGGTGATGAGGAGGGCGTGGAACCCCAAGGAAGCCTAGTGGTGCACGGCCGTTGGAAACCCTAGCTGACCCCGAGAAACTCAGAGCAGCTCCAAAAATTATGGTGAGCACGAGCTTGCCGTGCTCGCCGAAAACTAGGGTTAGGTCGAACCCTCCCCCTATCCTGTCTATAAATAGGGGCTGAGAGTTCATTGTTTGGGATCTTTTTTCCATTGTAAAATTCACGTTGTAATGCTGCCGAAATCATTCCAAAACTCACGATTTTAATATAAATCTCACCTTGCACTACTCATGTCATGAGAAAACTTGGATGATTTTTAATACAATTGATATTTTACTTATATTTAAATGTGATGATATATTTACTCAATTTAAAATTGGGTATGCCTCAATTATCCATACAAATGCAAGGTTTCCGAGAGGTTGTTAGTGACCGTGGGCTTAATGAGATTGGATGTAATGATTCTCGTTGGACATGGAGTAATATATGGCATGATAGCTTTCTTGGACTAGCTTGCTTTGATCGTTTTCTTTAAATTCACAATGGCATAAATCGTTTTCTTATGGCGTCCAAAAAAAATGCCTTTTTGAGGAGAAATGGGTTTATGATGCAAACTTTATTCCTGACTTTGCTTCTAATTGAGGATAATCTCAAGGTTCTATTTGATGACTGTTGTGATTTTCATGGTCAGGAAATTGATTTGACAAAATCCCTTCTAAAATTTGAGAACTACGATAGAAACTTGTTGGTTTGATGAAGGATTACTCCCAGCAAGATTAAAATCTGAAGATGGAAAAATTGACTCATTGGGAAGTTCATGCTAGAGCGTACTAGCTAGCTCAAGGTGATCTAATACAATAACTTTTCATACTAATGCAAATGTGAGGAGAAAAATGAATATTATTGAAGGAATTGAAGATGATGATGGAAAGTAGATAACAAGGTTATGATATTAGACCTCAAGCTTGATATGAGCAATGTTTATTATCGAATGAAATTGTTGTACTTAGAAACGGTAATGGAGAATGTTGGTTCCAGATCAAAGTACGTATAATGTGCAGTGGAAGTATTAAAATAGTTAAATACACTCTAATTCGCGGGCAGTTCAGTTTCTTATCAACTCAATTTATATGTGACTGTTTTAGAAACACAGTTTATGTTAGTCAACAGTTTAGATTAACAATTTTACAGTTATATGCAGTTAACAGTTATACACTTCAACACTTTAAGACAAGTGTTGAAGGTTTCAAAATATAATTGAAAACTGTATGATGCGCAAAGTAAATGAAAATTGTAAACGACACAGGATATTTATAGTGGTTCGGAGCCTTAAGTCCTACGTCCACTCTTCGGATATCAGATCCGAAAATTCACTAAGTTATGAAGATACAATCATCACAATCTATTGCCAGTTGCTGTAGAAACCTCCATCCATAGCACAATGGATCACTCGCCCATATGGTTGTACTCCACTCCTTCTTTAGTTCGTCGAAAGGCTCTGCATCTTCTCTGTGAACTAGCAGTCGTCGAAGATGGACTGAGGACAAACCTCCATTTTCCTTCTCCGGTAGAATGGATGGTTGAGTTCTTCTCAGAACGTTCACTGGTTGGCAATTGCTCGTAATAACCTGCTCTTCCTTTGCAAGATCAGGCTGCTGTGTTCTTACTCTGAAAGTAAGAACACCAAGCCCGTAGATTAAGTCAGCAGACTTAATCCTCGTGTACTCAAGGTCACACGGTGAATCTCCAAAGATTCTTTAAGCAATGAATGTATTGTGTTCAATAAATGAACCACGGTATTAATGCCATCTCGCTTGAGAGTGTTAAATGCTTGAGCTTTAATTCCAGCAGAGAGGCAAGAGTAAATATGTCGGAGATTCAAAGATGCAAGGTTTCTAAAGGTGCAAAGGTTTTTCTATCTCTGTTGTTCCTGTTATTTATAGGTTGGAAACCAGAAAATAGCCGGTAGAGACATTTTGAAGGATTTCCAATCATAGTCCATCCTTCTCTGAAAAAGTCGCCTGCTTCTCTGCTTTTTCTGCAACACTGTCCTGATTTTGCAGGGCAGTTTGTACTTTATGTGTCAACGCCGAACAACGTTGTACGCCAGTTGCAACTGAGTGTCTGACTGTCTTTTATCATTGACTTCCTTAGAGTTCTTCTGCGACTGATCGGCATCTTGCTATGTACGCATTCCTTGACGCAAAACTCTCCTAGTCTGAAATTGTGAGCCCCTCTCGACAGTTTCTTTGTAAACACTGTATCCACAGTTTTCTTTGAATATCCAACCCTTGACAGGAAAAAATTTTCTGCACAGTTTTTCGTACCCTTTGCTCTGCTCTGCTTTTCATCGTCCTTTATGTTTAACAGTTATCTCGTCTGAATGACGTCTTCTTCAAAATGAAGGGAATTGTGAACTGAATCACGAAGTCCGTTTGCCAAGGATCGTTAATTGGAATATCAAAAATAAATTGCTATGCCTATGAATGATCCTAGCATGCTCCTATATTATTATGCATAAGAAGGTTTATGCGGAATACCTGGATTGATGAAACCTGAAGAACGCGTGCGCGGAGATTCCCTTTGATTTTCCCACGCACAAAGATTTAATTTCCTAACAGATTGAGGAAATTAATCTATGAAAATAATAATAATAATAATATTTTCAAAAAACAAGGAGAGAGGGAGAAGAAAAATCCTCCTGATCTGATCTTCTGATCTGTATCCCAACTCGATCTGAAAATCTGGTGAAGATTCTCTATCAGATCCCTTGCCCAGTTGAGAAGCAGAATTTCCTTCTCGTTCTCAGATCTTAGTCGATCACCACAGCTCCCAAAAATTGGTTTGCTGTGTGCAACTTATGATCTTGTGGTGTGTTGAGATCTGAGGAACTGAGGCCTATTTATAGGAAAATACTGGACTCCTGTTGGGCTTGAGTTTCATGGGCCAGACCAGGGACCTGAATGCAAATAGCAAATAAGGCCTATCAATTAATTAATTCTCATATTCAACCCAGAATATAATTAATTAATTAATATTGATTCATTCCACCAGAGAATCAATATTGTCCTACCTATTTGCTACCACGTTTTGAGGTACGGGTTGCATGGGCTCGATATATACCCACATTTAAGGTTACAGATATTCGTTAATTAATTTAAGCTCTAACAAGCTATTTAATTAATTAACATCTTATATTCCTGAATCAATCCACTCAAACCTTTTCACTTATACTTGAACTTAATCAGCCTGCAGGACTTAGCATAAAAAAACTTGTGAGCTGTTCAGGGAATGTCACCATCCTATACTGGATGTGGTTACCTAGTTCCAGTACCAGACAGTCATACACAAACCGCTATTACCCAAGATACAGATATACAAGCTCAACTAGAGCCTTTCACTGCAACTGAAAGTAATACACAATCTGCATATACTTCTGTACCTTCATTTAGGCTTAGGATCTCGTCAAGCCATAGAGATCTAGATTCTTTTAATGTCAGATAAAAGAATCGATCTCGACTTAGGTCCTTATCAATGTGTGCCCCACACCAGCATACCAAGCCATCCAAGATAAGATGTTTACTACTGCGTATGCTTTCAGTATATAAATCCATCACAAAACTGTTCCACAATTTAGACAAATCTCTTCTCCTAGACTATTACAACTCGATCATCCGATACAAGGATTACATGAGGTAATAAATCTAAGCCTAGACTTTGATATATAGTTTTGACACATCAAAACATCAATTTGAGGTGGGATTTATACATCAACACCTAACAATTTCCCCCTTTTTGATGTTTTCAAAACCATACCTCTAAGTCTATCTAAGTCGACGAGAAGATGCAGTTGATTTGAGTTTACAAAGTTTGTCTATCTAGTACTGCTTAGAATTGTGCTTCTTCTACACTTTACCTACTCTAAATGATCTTCCCCCTTAATGGGATAATAATTCTGGATTAATAATCAATCAAATTACAACAATAAGAGAAGAAGGGTTGCTTATCACACTGGAATATGTGAATTCAGCCAGTCTAGAAACAAGGTAAGAGACAATGAGTGGTTGTCTTCAAACCAACAATTTTCACTTTTCACTGGATATGATCGATTAGAAGTACATAAAAAGCTTTAAAACTGCGGTAATAAAGGAAGACATACAAAACAGACAAAAAAAATCCATAACCTTTGTACTACTCCTTTTGCTTGTCTTGATCCTTGTCCTTCTCCCTTTCTTGATTCGAGGAATCTGCATCTTTTGGCTTTGAGGAGGTTGCGGCAGTCGTGGGAAGCGGACCAGCTTGCGCCTTAAGAGATGCGGTTACTTCTGAGAAGTATTTCAAATCTTGTTCTCTGGAAGCTATTTGTGCTTCCAACTTCATTGTTATATCTTCATCCCGCTTTCTGCACTCTTCTTGTTTTCTGTATTCCTCATCTCACCTTCTTTGTTCCTCTTCTCGTCATCTCTTTTCCTCTTCTCGCTTTCTCTGATCCTCTTCTCGCCTTCTATCTATCAATGCCAACTGTAGCTTCAAGATCTCATCCCTTCTTTCTTCCCCCCTTTTGACAAGATCAAACATAATAGCCATACGCTGATCCATTCTTTGATCAATCTCTTGTGACAGAGCATTATAGTGTAGAAGGGTTGCTGCGACAGAAATAGGATCAAGAGACATGGTTCCTTCAACTATAGCTAGTGCTCTAGAGTCTTCATGGGTTTGACTATGAGATGTAGCAGTGGAAATCTCCAGTGGAGGAAAGGCTTTGCTTGTTGCTGCTTCTTCCTCCTTGTCCTTTGTTGCTGCTGCATCATTTCTTTCCTTTTCAGCAGCTGCCTCTTCTTCTGCCTTTTGATGTTCCTCAGCAATTGCTGCTTCTTTCTCTTTTTCTTTCAGTTCAGCAGCTGCTTCTGCTTCTTGTTTCCTTCTGATCTCAGCAACTTCTTCCTCTAGCTGTCTCTTGAGTTCAGCTGCTGCTTCTGCTTCTTGCTTTCGTTTTAGCTCAGCAGCTTCTTCCTCTTGCTTGCTTTTGAGCTCAGCAGCTTCTTCCTCTTGCTGTCTCTTGAGGTCAGCTGCCTTTACTTCTTTGGCTTCTCGCTGCTTACGTTCGGCTGCCTCATTCAGCTCCTGTATTCGCCTTTCTTCTTCTAGAGCTAGAAGAGCCTTTTTTTTAGTAAGCTTGCACAAGTTGGCAGCGACGAACGAATTGGATTCGCAAGAAACATTTAGCTAGTGCCCTCATAACTAGAATCTCCAACGCATGAGTAGCAGTGATGGTATAGGTTAAGATTTGAGACAATCGAATAGCTTGAGTTAGATCAGCCTTCTCTTCACTCTTGTGTCTCTTTTTTTTCCTCTTTCCGTAGTCTCTCCATCTCCTGTGCTTCTTCATCTTCAAGTTCTAGGAGTTCCAGTTGGATTTCATCGGTTTGTAAATTCAGCCATATTTGAAGATTCTGTACCTCCACAAGCTTTGCATGATTCTCATTCATCCTGCGTCGAACGTACTCGAGGCGTGTTTCATCTGTTGTTCGTGCTGTAGTGGCTGAAAGACGCAATTTTTTCGTAAGGAGTTTTGGTAATGTTTGTTGTTTGACAGTTCGTTTAGCTGGTACAGCTGCAGTTTATAGAATTGGCTCATCTTGTACAACGATGATCGATTGAGGAGGTGGTTCTTGAATGGCAACAACTTCCACTTGCAGATTCTGATTGGCAGTTTCCTCAACTGGCATTTCTGAGACTGTTCCCCCTGTCTCTGGGGCCATCTGAGTAATCTGCTTAGGTGACAAGGGTGATGGTTGTTGAGCTATTGAAGTTGTGCTCCCAGAAGATGTTGAGGGAGTGAAAAGTTGTCGAGGAGGAGATTCTCTTTCTGAGTGAGATGGACTTTGAAGATCCACAATAGGCACTGTCCTGTCCCCTGTATTTCCTTCACGACCTTCAATCTTCTTGCCTTTCTTACTCCTTTCTCTTTCTTCCTCCAAAGTACTTGTAAGTACTAACCGCCTTATTTTCTTATTTGCCGTTTGCATCAAGACAGTTTCTGCTTGTACCGGTTTCTTAGTAGCATCTTGTGAGTTGCAATCTTCAATAACATTTACCTTAAAATCGTCATTATGTTTCTGTTGATGTTCACGATCACCTCCTTTTACTGCTTTCCAATGAATCTTATCACTGTGAGGTAAGAAATCGGATAAGACTAGGCATTCACCTTCTTCTCTAAGACCGATCAATTGTTCTATTAAGTAACTGCTTTTTAATCCAAAACCAACTCAGGATTTGAATCTATTGATCTCTCGAATGGTCTCATTCTTTCTAGCATTCTCAAGAATACGCCCAAAAATGAATTTAGCGCAGTTTCCACCTGGACCATCATCCAATACCATCATGACAGCGTATTTAGGCTGACTTAGTTCCGAAAAGGATACCTGCACCGTAGTAGAGCATCCTAAGTGTTATCTCACTTAGAGTCTTGTAAAGCGGCCTCAATTCGGAAACCCTTGTCAATAAGTGGAATCTATCTTTATGCTCGGGTTTCTTCTAGACATTCCAATGTCTCTCCTTTGCCCCCATCATATCCAAACATTGCATAAAATAGTCTGATACTATTCTTAAGATGAAAAACTGAGCATCTGAAATCCTTTGCCAGTTAGGAACTGTCTCTCCTTTTGGTCATATGGCATGGTGACCTTGATAGTTTTCTTCGCATAGTGGTCAATCAGTTCTTGAGATTTGTTCAAAGACATTAGCAATGTCTGACAATAGCATGATTGCAATTTTGATCACTTGACTGACTCTGAGATCGTAGCCTTCTGACCTATTGGATATCTTTAGTAAATATTGACTTGAAACAGTAGTTGAGCATTGAATTGCAACTTAATTCTTTTTGCATCTGATCTGATAGGTCATCTCCTCCAGTGGTGAGGACGTGGCATTGTTATTTGATCTACTCAATTGTCTCTCTATAAATATTCCTTTGACGAGGTGGAGGTTATTAATTCAGCAACTCCTTTCTCTTCTTTGATTTCTAACACACTTTTTGAAGATGGCCGCTCCAGTTGACATCGTAGAAGAGATGGCTAGGATCACAATCACATGAAATAAGATATTCAATCGTCGGAGGTTGTATGTTGAATATTGGAGACTACTGGATGTGTACTACGAAACCATCAACACTTTGGAGTCTAATGGGCTGGACCGCTTCCTATCTGTGCACCCTATTGCTTTTCAGCAGGATCTACTCAAGGTAAGCACTTATAATTCTATCGTTTTCGAGGATGAGATCTCCTTCAGCCTCAATGGAGTAGAGTTCGTCTTGTCAGCAAACTTCTTGTCTCAAGAGTTTCAGCTGCCTCGCCATGGGATGCCAGTTTTACATTACTGAATAGATGAAACGGCTCCTGAGTGGTATTCTTGGTGGGACTGGAGGGGTAATGACAACGATTTCAGTCCAACAGCTGATGGGTTTTGTATACTGAAAGCATTTATTATAATGAGTATACAACGGTTTATTTCTCCTATCTGTTAACAATCTTACATGTATGTAACAATGGTATCCTCTTGTCTCACCGATAGGGACGATCATACGGCGTGTTGTAGATCGCAGAAGATAGTATGATCACTTGACCTAGTGAGACATAAACCTGATCACAGCCGAGACAGCGTATGAGGATACGTCTGTCTGGATGGCTGCGGCATTGTCGGAATAAGTAGTCTGTCTTGGTTACTTGACATGCTGGTACGCAGGGGTGGCGTATTGATGGACCGCAGTGAGATGTATTTGTCTGTCTGATATCAGCGAATACAAGATCTCAGTATTGATTGAGTGCAAACCCTAACGAAGGTTCAGGGGTTTGCACGGATTGACTGTTGCTTTGACTTGCCATGGTGGAGAGCTTAAGTAACGTGCTCGTATATCCGCATCTTGGGTAACAGCAGTTCGTGTAGTACCGCCTGGGACTGGGTTTAGGAAACCATATCTGAGTAATAGGATGGGGACATTCCCTGAGGAGCTCAATAACATTCATCGTGCCAAAGTCCTGCAGGCTGATTAAGTTCAGGCACGAGTGATAAGGATTGAGTGATACTACTCAGGAATAATAAGATATTAATTAATTGTAGTTAGAGCTTGTCAGAAACTCCAATTAATTAATGGATGTCCGGTAACCTTAAATATGGGGATTCTCAATTAATGCAGCCCGTTCTCATAACGTGGTAATAAAGGAGTAGGTCAGTATTAACTCTGTGGTGAAAAATAATTAATATTAATTAATTAATTGTGTCCTAGGTTGTGGACATGGGAATTAATTAATTCATAGGCCCACTTCATTATTTGCATTAGGTCCCAGGTCTAGCCCATGGAAAGTGAGCTGAATTGAGCCCAGGAGCCCATTAGGGTTTTCAACCCTAGGTCTATAAATAGACAGCTCTCCCTCACAAGTTGTAACACAATTGAAAAAAAGAAACCCTAGTGAGTGAGAGAGTGTGGGCGCCGACTTCTAGAGAAGAGGAGGAGAATTTTCGAAATCTGGTCCTGCTTAAAATACAGATTTGTGGAGTCCTCACCAGTAGCAGATCTGAACGCACCAGGAAACAGATCTGAAGATCTAATCTGGAGAACACTCCTAATTCTTTCTCTTTTGTCTTTTTCGATTATTATTGAATCTAGAAATTAGATTTCTAATTTCTTGTTCCGCAGATTTAATAATATCGCGTGGTTGGTTCTGGATCTGGGAATACAAACACAAAAGATCGTTTCTGAGACTACGGAATTAAGGTAAATAATTATTTATCCACGCATTAAATTCAATAGGAGCATGCCTAGGGTTTATGAATGGATTATGAACAATAACCATCAACGGTCCGGCTTATTTTGGATTTGGTGATTCGGTTCACAGGAAATTCCTGCAATTGGTATCAGAGCCAGGTTCTGATTTATGGCTCTGTTGTTCATAATGGATTCATTATGCATGTTTGAATTATATATATGTCGTGGATGGTTTTTTGTTCCTCGTGGCAACCCGTGTAATTCAGCCCGCGGTGGTTTATCCGTGTAGGGCTGAATTAATTTTGTAAAATCACGCGAAAATCCGTGATTAGTGTAGATTTGAAAATTTGTAATAGAATAAATAAATTCTGTAATTTTAGAAAATCTGTAATTGGACGAGTCGAGGACGAAGAACGAAAACGGAGCCGGCGAAAGGCGGCAGGCGGCCGCGCACGGCAGCGCGTGTCGCGGGCGGCTGGGGCGGCAGGCGGATGGCGGAGGGCGCGGTGGCACGCGGGCGGCAGCCGCGAGCCGATGCGCACGCACCAGCGCGCGCTGGGCGCGTGCGTCAGCGGCAGTGTTGCTGTTGTCAGCGGCTGCTGTCCCGTCGCGATGGCTCGTGTTTTGGTTGTTTGTGCAATCCTGTGTAAACACTAGGGTTTGCATTAGGGTTAGGGCAAATCATAAGATCACAAAGGCCTAAATCCCAAAAGATTTGGTGGTTGAAGATTTGAAGGCCCTGGAAGATTTGAAAAGATTTGGACTTATCCAAATAGATTCAAAATTCAAATTGTAATAGATAGAATTTATTTTTCTATTTTGTGGGGCCACGAGGAATTTGTTTGTCTAAATTGTCCTCGTATGATATGTGATTTATTATGTGCGCAATTAAGCATGTGTAGATAATAGGAAAAGCATGATTTATAGCTTTTATTATTTACAGCTTTCCTAGCATGCTTATGTGATTAATTTCTTGTTGGATTATATTTTTGGAATTTTTGGGCTTGTATAATTACATGCAAAAATTAGGAAAATATAATAACAAAGAAATTATGTGTGCGCATATAAGAAACCTTTTAAAAGAAAAATACTAATCAGATTTTTTAATTAAAATCAATAGACCTCCACAAAGCGGTCCTAGGTTGTAAGTGTATCTCTCGTTCTAGTAAAAGTCTACGAGTGTAGCTTGCTAGTTCCTAGAGGTGCATGGGTACGGTTGTTGGGATTTCTAGACAAACAATTTAAATCATTTGAATAGTGGGAGGGTTTTGCGTAAACGTCTACGAGTGTAGCTTGCGTAGATCTCTTTCACAAGTATTCTAGGATTGATTTAAACTATAGATAACAAAAACTTTAAGAGCTGTGCGGTATGGTTACATGCCATGTTAAACTGTCTCTTTTGCCCGGAGTTAAATTTGTGGTTAATGGCTTAGAAGCATCTTAGAATATAATGCAAGAATTGCATCCCTATTCTTGAGAGATGGCTTGGTCTAAGGTTTTCAATAATTATTAGTTTCTAGTGTCAAAAGCATCCTGACATGGTAGTGAAATTAAATGGATTGGGGCTTAAAACCCGCAGTTCTGGTCGAGGGTGACATCGTAAATGTCTACGAGTGTAGCTTGCAGTGGGAACTCTTGGGCAATTAGTGGAAAACATTTGTATTTGATTTATTAAAAGATTTTCAATCCATTTGTATTCGAAGTTCTATATGTATGTTCTTATTTAAGATTCTTTATTGTTTCAGATATGTCTATGTCTACTGTCGATCATTTACTTGCTCTCAATCCTCTAACTGGTCCAAACTTCCATGAATGGAGATACTGCATTGAGTATATTCTCCTGACTAAGCAACACATGTTTGTTCTTACAATAATGCCACTTGCCCCACGTTACTTTAAAGTCTCTAAACGTGAGAAGGAGTTCTATGATAGATGGGTGGCATCTGAAGATTTACTTACAAGTTAATCTTGGATAACCTGTCTAGAGAACTGAAGCTCAAGTATATGGGTTATTGTAGCTCTATTGCAATCTGGATAGACTTAGTGGCCACGTATGGCGAGGTGGAACGAACTATCAACTGTGATCTCGTGAAAGACCTTGTCTGTAAGAGAATGGTAGATGGCAGTTCGGTGACACTGCATGTGATGATGATGGATAACACCATGAAACGATTCACACGTAGAGGTGGATGTATATCTGATCGGGCTAAGATCAATATAATCCTGAACTCTTTACCGCTTTCATTCTATGACTTTAAGAAGGATGTAGCTAAGAGAAGTGAGTACTCTTTCAAAGAGTTGCTTACTGATCTCATAGCAAAACAGTCTTTCATACCTTCATGGGATTCTGAGTTATCAGATCTTGAGCACAGCTTGGGCACATTGAAAGATGTGGTTCATACTGTGTGCAAGAATATGATTGATCGCAGATCACGTGAGAGGAAGTCAAATGAAATGAAGAGGGTTGGTGTCACTTCAAGTAAGAGCGCATGCGGAAGCAAGGGACAAGGTACGTCATTTGCATTTGTAACGAAAACATGTTTAGCATCGGTTTCTACTCATTCGTGGGTAGTGGATACTGGAGCTACTGATCATGTTTGTTACATTTTGCAGGGGTTCACACCGAGGAGGGTGCCGAAGAATGACGAAGTTACCATCTCAATGGGGAATGCTGCACAAGTGAGTGCAGCTGCCATTGGAGATTTCACCTTGTACTTTGATGATTCTATTTTAACTTTGAGAGATGTTTTGTACGTGCCGGATTTTCGGCGAAACCTTATTTCAATTTCCAAACTTTATGTTGATGGATATTCAGTTATTTTTTATAGTGGTGTTTCTATCATTGTTAATAACGGTGTTATCTGTCGTGGGATGCTGAATAATTCTCTCTATGTTGTTAACTGTAATCATAAGTCTTCCGCAAGTATTGCATGTAATTCATCCGTAATTGATAATCCTAGAAAGAGATAACTTACTTCTTCTGATGAGGATCTTATATATCTCTGACACTTGAGACTGGGTCACATCAGCTTGAAGCGGATTCAGAGACTTGTAGATGATGGTACATTGGACTTAGTCCGGGCTGTACCTTATCAAGTTTGTGAATCCTGCATCGAGGGCAAGATGTCAACTAGGCCTTTCAAGGCTAGTCAGTCTCGAGCAGAGGAAGTGTTGGAATTGATCCATTCTGACTTATGTGGACAGATGTCCACGCAGGCTCGTGGAGGGTACGAGTACTTTGTCACTTTCATTGACGATTACTCAAGGTATGGATTCGTTTACCTGCTTCACTACAAGTCAGAATGCTTTGAGAAATTCAAAGAGTTCAAGGCTGAGGTAAAAAAGAAGGTCGGGAAAACTATCAAGTCACTGCGATCTGACCGCAGTGGCGAATACCTCAGTAACGAGTTCCAGCAGTATTTGTCAGAAAACGGGATTACATCCCAGTGAACTGCACCGAGTACTCCCCAGCAAAACAGTGTAGCTGAAAGAAGAAATAAAACTCTTCTAGAGATGGTAAGATCAATGATGAGTTATGCAAACTTACCAATTTCGTTTTGGGGCTACGCATTGGAAAGAGCAGCTTACGTGCTAAATGTGGTGCTTTCCAAATCAGTTCCCAAGACGCCTTTTGAGCTCTTTCTTGGTTGCAAACCGAGTTTGTGCAAGTTTAGAGTATGGGGCTGTCCGGCACACGTACTGTCGAAGGAACCTGATAAGTTAGAAAGCATGTCAAAAGTAATGTTGTTCATAGGGTATCCCAGGCAAACGAAAGGTGGTTAATTTTACTGTCCTGAGAGTTAGAAAGTCGTTGTTAGCACCAACGCTAGATTCTTGGAGGACGAGTATGTGAGTAATCACAAGTCAAGGAGTGATATCGTTCTTCAAGAAGTTGAGAACGAGAATGCGATTCCAAGGGAAGGGGAACGTGTAGATGTGGGTGCACTTGTGAGAAGTACAGCACCACAGACACATTCTTCAGTGCAAGGTGCAGAACCACAAGTTACTGCACCTACTACTGACACGGCACCGATGCTTCGTCGTAGTGGGAGAGTTATTTTCCAGCCGGAAAGGTACATGTTCGTGGGTGAGTCTTCGGACTTGAGCCCGGAAGACGGACATGAGGACTCTGACCCATGACTTACGAAGAGGCAGTGCAGGACAAGGATGTTGTCAAATGGCGTGTCGCCATGGATTCTGAAATTGAATCCATAATTGCTATGGATGTATACCAGAAAACTGATTTGTCCGATGGCTTTAGGGCCATAGGGTGCAAATGGGTATACAAGAGAAAGAAAGGGGCGGATGGAAAGATCACGACTTTTAAAGCCAGGCTGGTGGCAAAGGGTTATAGTCAGAAAGAGGGCACTGACTATGACGAAACCTTTTTAGCCGTAGCCATGCTCAAATCTATCCGGATACTCTTAGCCATAGCTGCGCATATGGACCTCGAGATCTGGCAAATGGATATCAAAACTGCTTTCCTTAACAGGTACCTTGAAGAAGGTAGGGACATCTATATACAGCAACCCGAGGGTTACATATGCAAGGGCAAAGAACATCTTGTTTGGAAGCTTAGGAAATCCTTGTATGGACTTAAGCAAGCTTCAAGGTCGTGGAACTTACGTTTCAACGATGTGATTAAATCCTATGGATTTGCACATTTGGAAAACGAAAGTTGTGTTTACCGACTTTATGTCAGTGGGAGCGTGGTTTTCCTTGCACTATACGTTAATGACATATTCCTATTTGGAAACACAGAGGGAGTGATGTCGGAAATCAAGGTTTGGTTATCCGAACAGTTCCAAATGAAGGATTTGGGAGAAGCTGCATACATTCTTGGGATTAAGGTCTTACGAGATCGTAAGAGAAGAATGTTGAGCTTATCCCAGGCATCCTATGTGGATACTGTGATAGCCCGGTTCAGCATGCAACTTGCCCAGAAAGGCTTGCTGCCTTTCAGACATGGAGTTCATCTTTCTAGTGGGCAGTGTCTTTAGACACAGATGGAGAAAGATGAGATGAGTCTTGCACCATACGCGTCGGCAGTGGGTAGCCTCATGTATGCGATGTTGTGTACCAGGCCAGATATCTGTTATGCCGTTGGCATGGTAGCAAGATATCAGTCTAACCCTAGACAGGCACACTGGACTATTGTAAAGCACATCCTCAAGTACTTGAAAAGAACTAGGAATTTCTACCTAGTTTATCATAGTGAGGATTTGTGCCCTGTGGGTTATACAGACTCGGATTTCCAAGGGAACCAGGATGAGAAGAAATCGACCTCAGGATACGTGTTTACCCTGGGAGGTGGAGTTGTATCTTGGAGGAGATCAAAGCAGAAATGCATTGCTAACTCCACCATGGAGGCGGAATATGTCGCCGTCTCCGATGCCTCGAAAGAGGGGGTATGGCTCAGAAACTACCTTTTAGAGTTGGGCGTGATCCCGAGTTTACCGAGGAGCATCACAATTTATTGTGATAACTCTGGTGCAGTGGCAAACTCAAAGGAACCGCGGTCTCACAGGGCAAGCAAACACATAGAGAGATAGTACCATATCATACGAGAAATTGTATCGAGAGATGATGTGCTGATCAAGAAGATTGACACTAAGGACAACCTTGTTGATCCATTTACAAAGAGCTTGCCGCAGAAAGTTTACGAAAGACATATTCGTGAGCTGAGTCTGAGGTGGATGCCGACCACTGACAGTGGTTAAAGAGATAGCAGGCTAGATAAACAGACTGTATACTCTGTAATAGCTTAGTTATGCTTTGAGTATAAGTGGGAGATTGATGGGTTTTGTATACTGAAAGCATTTATTATAATGAGTATACAACGGTTTATTTCTCCTATCTGTTAACAATCTTACATGTATGTGACAATGGTATCCTCTTGTCTCACTGATAGGGACGATCATACGGCGTGTTGTAGATCGCAGAAGACAGTATGATCACTTGACCTAGTGAGACATAAACCTGATCACAGCCGAGACAGCGTATGAGGATACGTCTGTCCGGATAGCTGCGGCATTGTCGGAATAAGTAGTCTGTCTTGGTTACTTGACATGCTGGTACGCAGAGGTGGCGTATTGATGGACCGCAGTGAGATGTATATGTCTGTCTGACATCAGCGAATACAAGATCTCAGTATTGATTGAGTGCAAACCCTAATGAAGGTTCAGGGGTTTGCACGGATTGACTGTTGCTTTGACTTGCCGTGGTGGAGAGCCTAAGTAATGTGCTCGTATATCCGCATCTTAGGTAACAGTAGTTCGTGTAGTACCGCCTGAGACTGGGTTTAGGTAACCATATCCGAGTAATAGGATGGGGACATTCCTTGAGGAGCTCAATAACATTCATTGTGCCAAAGTCCTGCAGGCTGATTAAGTTCAGGCACGAGTGATAAGGATTGAGTGGTACTACTCAGGAATAATAAGATATTAATTAATTGTAGTTACAGCTTGTCAGAATCTCCAATTAATTAATGGATGTCCGGTAACCTTAAATATGGGGATTCTCAATTAATGCAGCCCGTTCTCATAACGTGGTAATAAAGGGGTAGGTCAGTATTAATTCTGTGGTAAAAAAGAATTAATATTAATTGATTAATTGTGTCCTGGGTTGTGGACATGGGAATTAATTAATTCATAGGCCCACTTCATTATTTGCATTAGATCCCAGGTCTGGCCCAAGGAAAGTGTGCTGAATTGAGCCCAGGAGCCCATTAGGGTTTGCAATCCTAGGTCTATAAATAGACAGCTCTCCCTCACAAGTTGTAACACAATTGAAAAACAGAAACCCTAGTGAGTGAGAGAGTGTGGGCGCCGACTTCTAGAGAAGAGGAGGAGAATTTTCAAATTTTGGTCCTGCTCAAAATACAGATATGTGGAGTCCTCACCAGTAGCAGATCTGAACGCACCGGGAAACAGATCTATCTAATCTGGAGAACAACTCCTAATTCTTTCTCTTTTGTCTTTTTCGATTGTTATTGAATCTAGAAATTAGATTTCTAATTTCTTGTTCCGCAGATTTAATAATATTGCGTGGTTGGTTCTGGATTTGGGAATACAAACGCGAAAAATCATTTCTGAGACAACGGAATTAAGGTAAATAATTATTTATCCACGCATTAAATTCAATAGGAGCATGCCTAGGGTTTATGAATGGATTATGAACAATAACCATAAACGGTCCGGCTTATTTTGGATTTAGTGATTCGATTCACGGGAAATCCCTACAACAACACCATGTGGATTCCTTCAGCCTCAAAT
The DNA here is from genome assembly GCA_026898455.1 of Plectranthus barbatus. Classification (NCBI taxonomy): domain Eukaryota; kingdom Viridiplantae; phylum Streptophyta; class Magnoliopsida; order Lamiales; family Lamiaceae; genus Plectranthus; species Plectranthus barbatus. The sequence continues at coordinate 379,721 of JAPKLW010000557.1, read as the reverse complement.
TCAGGTGTCCTTTGACATCATTAATGAGCTGGTTCTTTGCAACCCTCTTCTGCAGACTAATTTCTCACCACCCGTATGGAGAGCGATGATGGCTTTTGAGGACCAGGCTGAGGTCGATCGGGCTGCCTTTATCTTGGATCATCTAAAGATGGCCATGCAAAACTTGCTGGATGAACCCATTCCATACGGCATGCAGTTAAGCTGGCTCCTTGAGAAGCGGATCCCTTTCTTCGCTGAGGGTACATCAGGTTCTCGCCTTAGGCCAACTGACTTTTTACCCTATCAGGCTGCGCTGACCACTTTTCAACAGCTTCCATCTATCTCTAGTTGCTGGTTGTTTTGATATGCTAGCAGTATAAAAAAATTGATGTAATCTTTTGTTTTTCTCAACTCCTTAGTGTATGAACTGTGTATCCATCTTGTCATTAATAAATAGTTCACGTTTGATCTCTCGTATCTTCCAATCCTTAAGCGTATCTACTTTAGCTGAACATTCGTACTTCTCGAATTGGTTGTTCACTGTCATATGCAAGATTCTTCTGAGCTTTTGAACACTTGTATCGTCTGGATTAGATCACGTTAGTTGTTAGGCATTTATGTTGACTTTTTAGATTCTGAATCTGAATCTTGGAGCATTGTGCCTTTTCTTGGAACGTTGAATCTCTCATTTAATTTGATAGATATCTTTTCGAATCAACACGCGATTTCTTCTCCATAAATACTTCCCTCCTCTGAGCATTGAGTAGTCATTCAAAACAATATATTCCATATCTTCGAGAGATAATATATCATTTCCTTCATATCTTCAAGAATATCATCCAAGTAAGGACTTCTTTCAGAATCAATAGTTATGACTTCTGCAAGTGATATTTCCATTGAGAGAAACAAGATCTTTAATCCGTATAGATTTGAAGCTCAATACTTGGCATGCCCGGTGACATATAACTCGGTAATGAGAAATCTCTGTGAAACGGGCTTTGAGCAATTTGTGACCAGGGCACCATACAGATTTTTGGACGATACGCTGAAGGTGCTCGCCAATAATTGCTACATATCTGAAGATAATGAGATCATTAATAACATCAACGGTCAACAGATCTCTTGGTCAGCTGAGTCCTTCTCAACCAGTTTCGGACTGCCTCATGATGGTGTTCCTGTCATGGATTATCTCAAGGAAGTCACATTGCCCGAATGGTCCTCTTGGCATCGATGGAGGAATTCGAATGTCAGTTTCCATCCGACGGCCTCATCTAGGTGGTTGATGCCTCGATATTGGATTATTTTCGACATCATTAATCACATGGTCGTCGGTATTCCTTTGGCGAAACATGAGTTCTCTCCACTTGTCTGGAAGGCGATGATGGCCTTCATTGACAAATGAAAGGTTGACTGGGCTTCCTTCGTTTTTAACAAAGTGCGATATTCCTTTGAGAATGTGCCTCACACCCCAATTCCTTTTGGAATGCAATTGAGTTGGCTTCTCGAACAAGAGGTCCCATCTCTCCTCTCAGCCTGGCTCTGTATTGAGGATTCTGACTATTATCCTCCCCAGCGTCGTCTTCATCCTTGAATGAGCTGTTGAGTTATTAAAACCATGCTATGTACTTGTTATTCTTCTTTCCCTCAGCTGTAATGTACTTCGTCTTCTTTTAATGAAATCTAAATTGCAATTTCAGTTTCCAATCTTAACTAGTGTACAACTGAACTGAGCTGATCTCTAATAAACTTGTCATGACTTTATGTTCCACTCAGCTGTTGACTAAAAGTGGGGATGACTTGTCTCTCAAATCCATCTTGATGAATGAGCTCTTATTTTCCTTGTGGCTTCAACAAACTACAAACATTAGCAAACTGTAACTGACTTATCAAGAGACTTTAACTCATACAGTTTGACAGTTTGAATCAATCAATTATCATCTCCTTCTCTTGAGTTTCCATCAAACTCTAGAAGACCTAGATTGATGCATAGATCTTTGAAACGAGCCTCAGGTAGCGGTTTGGTAAAGATGTCCGCTAACTAGTCTTCAGTTCTAATATATTCCACCGAGACATCTTCATTCTCAACATGATCTCGAACGAAATGGTGACGGATATCAATGCGCTTCGTCCTGGAATGTAGAACTGGATTCTTCGAAATAGAAACTGCGTTGTTGTTATCACAGTAGATAGGAACATATCCAGTGTCTACTCCATAATCCTTAAGTTGTTGCTTTATCCAAAGCACTCGAGCACAACAGCTGGCTACTGCTACATACTCTGTCTATGTGATCGATGTCGCCACGGGATGTTGTTTCTTGCTGAACCAGCTGATCAGTTTATGTCCTAAAAACTGACAGGTTCCACTTGTGCTCTTTCTGTCAATTCTGCAGCCTCCAAAATCTGAATCAGAGGATCCATTTAACATGATTCCATCAATTTTGGGGTACCAGATACCTAGAGACCTGTACTCTTAAGGTATCTCACGATCCTCTTTGCTGCTTCCATGTGGGATTTCTTTGGGTTAGCCTGGAATCTTGCACATACTCCCACGGCATAGGATATATCAAGTTGGCTGACAGTTAGATACAATAGAGACCCAATTATTCCTCTATAAGTTGTTGGATTGATAGGTTCTCCTTCTTCATCGAGAGTAATCTGAGAACTGGTGCTCATAAGAATCCTTAGTGACTTTGTCTTCTCCGAACAAAATTTGTTGATTAGGTCTTGAGTGTACTTCTTCTGACTTATAAAGATCCCTTCGTCCGATTGATCAACTTGCAACAAGAAAGTATGTCATCTTGCCCATCATACGCATCTGAAATTTATTATGCATCAGTTGGGCAAACTTCTCACATAACTTGGTATTTTTGCTTTCGAAGATGATGTCGTGTACATAGATCTGAACAAGTAGGATGTCTTCTCCATTCTTTATCTTAAATAGTGTTCAATTTATAGCACCCTTTTCAAATCCACTTTTGAGCGGAAATTGTGAGAGAGTTTCATACCATGCTCTAGGTGTTTGCTTTAATCCATATAAAGCTTTTCTCAGCTTGTAGACTTAATTTCCTTGCTCGAAATCTGGGGGTTGTTTGATGTAGACTTCTTCCTTTAATTCGCCATTGAGGAAAGCACTCTTCACATCCATCTGAAGAACTGTGAAGTTGTGGTAGGCTGCATAAGCCAGGAATAGTCGAATAACTTCCAGTCTGGCGACTGGCGCAAATGTCTAATCAAAGTCTATCCCTTCGCATTGTGTGTATCCCTTTGCAACCAGTCTTTCTTTATTTCGAACAATGGTACCGGTCTCATCTCTTTTATTTTTGAAAACCCACTTGGTACCAATCACAGACTGGTGTGTAGGTCGATCCACCAGGTACCACACATTGTTGCGAGTGAACTCATTCAGTTCTTCCTGCATCGCATTTATCTAGTCTGTTGATTGAAGAGCTTCTGTGATCTTCACTGCTTCGATCTGAGATAAGAAGCAATACATCAGTGTTGTGCCTTTTCTAGTCCGAACTGGATTTCCAATGTCATCGAGGATGGCTTCTTTAGGATGATCTCTTAGCCAATTAGGCTTCTTCACAGGTACGGTTTCAGCACGAGCAGCTGAGTTCTCAGAAGCTTCAGGATGTTCCTCTTGAGATGGTTCACTTCTAGATTTTGGAACTGTTTCATCTTCTTCTTCTTCTTCTTCAGAAACTCCTTCATCTCCTTGTTCTGGAACACCTTCTGGATTTGGAACTGCATTCTGATCAGCATCTGGATTCTGAATAGCAGTTAGCTTGCCAGCTAGTTCTGCTTCCTTAGCATCCTTAAGGTTGACTTCCTTTGTATCAGCTTGCTCTGCTTCCAAAACCGTTCTATGTGCTTTAGGGGGCTTCTTTTCACCTGAATCTTCAATGTTTATGGTCTTTAAAGCCACAACAATGGCATTTGCATCATCGGCCCTATCGGCTGCTTGGGGTTCGGCCGAGGCAACTGGAGTCTCAGGGATATCATTCATAGATCTAGTCTGAGGAACTATTTGGTTATGATCAAGATCACTCTTAGGTTCCTCATTGACATCCTTGATCTCATGATTCCCTAGACTCAGTTCTTGAAGTGTCCTGTGCACTAAAGTAGCTTCATCAAAAACAACATGGCATGTTATTTCCACAAGCTGGGTTGTCTTGCCGAATACCCTATATCCCTTATATGAAGGATGTCCATATCCGAGGAACACACCTTCATCAGCCTTTGGGCTGAAGGTATTCAACTTAAACTTCTCATTATTGTGAATATAACATGGAGAACCGAAAGTACGAAGATGAGTTGTAGAAGGCTTACGACCATTGTAGATCTCGTAGGGAGTCTTGTGCAGCTGCGTGTTGAATGCACTTCTATTCTATGTGTAGCAGACTGTCATCAAGGCTTCTCCCCAAAATCATTTTCTAAGGTTGGTATCGGCCATCATGGTTCTCACTGCTTCTTTGAGTGTTCTGTTTCTTCGCTCAGCTAGACCGTTTTGTTGAGGGGTTCTTGGGGCAGACTTCTCATGTCCAATTCCAATTTCAGCACAGAAGTCCATAAGAGGTCCATTGCAAAATTATGTCCCATTGTCTGATCTTATCCTCTTAACTTTCACTCATTTGTCATTCTCAAGGCGTGTGATCACTTCTGGTAGATGAATTTTGACTTTGTCCTTGGATTTGAGCAGCACCACCCATGTGTATCTCGAGTAGTCATCCACAACCACTAATGTATATCTTATTTTTCCAATTGTGGATGGGGTAACTGGACCAAACAGATCTATGTGGAGCAGTTCCAAGATCCTTTCAGTGCTTGCTGTAACTGGTCTGTTCTTGAAGGAGGCTTTTGTCTGTGTTCCGAGCTGGCACGATTTACACACTCCTTCTTTCTGGAACTTCTTCTGTGGCAGTCCTTCAACTAGATTATGATTTGCCAGATGTCGGATTGAGTTGATGTTCAGATGGCTTATTCTCTTGTGCCACAACCAGTTTACTCCTTCTGAGGAACTGAGTGCTATGAGGCATGTCCCTCTTTCTCTAATATATAGACCTCCTCTTCTGATTCCTCTGATTATGGTCTTGTGCGTCACTTTGTCTATTATGTAGCATTATGATTCTTCAAATCTGATAATATATCCACTTTCACTCAGTTGGCTTATACTAAGAAGATTGTGCCTTAGATTGGTGACCAAAGATACATTATGAATGATAATTCCGTTGTTCTCGACACATCCTTTCCCAATCACTTGTCCCATGGCCTTGTTCTCAAAACTGACTGATGCTCCTTCATACATTTTTAGGTTCTTGATTAGATCTTTTTCTCCTATCATGTGAGTCGAGCATCCGCTGTCTAAAATCCATGTTTTTGCCTTCTTTCGAGAACTCGGCCTCTGCAACACAGAAAATTTATTTAGGTCCCCGCATCCTTTTGGGTCCTCCAAGGTCAGTCATGTGGATCCAACCTTTTGGTACCACACTTGTTTCACTCTTACAGTTCATGAAACTAAATCACTTTTCTGTGATTTATCTACCTTTCTTCTAGGAAGGTGTGTGTTGTTTGAATGCATGTTATGTAAGATTGTGGTGTGTGAACTCTTCCTGAAACGATTAATCTGGAAGGAGTCTCCAGAAACTGTTCTCTGGTGTTTAGCCATCACAATCTTTTGAGAGTAAAACTGTCACGACTCAGGCCTCGAATAGGTGTTCCCCCTATTCGGATGACTGTTATGATAGAATTGTGGTCTATCATAGCTTCTCGGATTTCTATCCGGTTGTCGAACAGACTTCCTTGCAACATTTACATGGTGCTTAGTCGTTCTTGTTGGTAAAACTGGATTCCTGGCATATGAAACACTATGCTTGTCCAGTTTTGAGGAAGAGTCATTTCTCCTCTCGACAGTTAATTTGGACAGTTTACGAACTGTGTCATCATACTGTCGAGGAGTCACTTTAGGGTCAGTTTTTTACCAACATTTGGTCTTGACACCTTGCTTTACTGGTTCTTTGAGATTGTCATTTCCTTTCCCAAACATATGACCTGGACTAAGATTGGCTTTGACAGAGCGCAAGGGTGTTTTCTTAGTCCCAGACGTGAACGCATGCTTGTTCATGGATGTTTCATTTTGAGGTTCTGAAAATTCGATTCCACGTTTATCAAAAGATTATTTTTGAACACTCAAAATTTCATCTAATTTCCTAGAACTCTTTTTGAAAGTATATTTGCATCTGACAAGTTCAGTTTTCTTCAAGGAATCACATTCTTTTGAAATACTTTCAAAATCTTTGAGAAGTTTTGAATGTTCCTCCTTGAGTTTTTCTAGTTCCTCACTGATTGACCTCATTCTTTCGATTTCATTGGTCAAAACTAAAATTTCTGATTTAAGTGAGGCATTTTCACTAATCACTTTATCTTTAATTTCATGAAATTTTTCAAATTCTTCGATAATATTTTTAAAAGTGATGTCTTCTGAGCTTGAATGATATGGTTCAGAGTTATCATCAAAACAAATAGATGTCCTAGATGAGGGCAAATTAGTTGTTACCATAATTTTGCAGTTTGAAGCGCTTTCTTCTTCATCATCGGTAACGTATCCATCAATCGCTGCCATGAAGGCAAGGAATGCTTCCTCATCTCTTTCATCCTCAGATGTGTAGTATCCATCATCATGGTCCAGAACGTCTGACACTTCAGTTCTCGTGAGCATTGCTTGGGCAACAGCTTTGGATGCTCTCTTTTCGAACACCTTCTTCAATCTGTCTCTCTCCTCCTGACAGACTAGGGGGCATTCATACTTCAGATGGTCTGGTGAGTTGCACTCGTAGCATGTGCGTGGCTCTCTCTTTGTGAACCTTTGTTCACTGGTCTGTGCTTCCTTTTCCTTTCCTTTTGCCTTCTCGAGAAGCATGGTCAGGTTCCTCAGTTGTTCCTCCAGTTTGGAAATTGACAGTTCAATTTCCTTTTTCTGAACTGTGTTGGAGGTGTCCTTCGCTGGTGAGGATTGATAGGCAGTTTTCTCGAAGTAGACTGGCCTTTTTGAATGCCTTTGGAAGTCTCTCTTCACGAATAATGCTACATCACCATCAGTTGTTGAATTTGGGGTTCGAACAACTTCATTTCTGTTCACCATCTGGATGTCCCATTCATGGGCTTGAAGTTCGGCGAACAGTTATTTGGTGGTCATTTTGGAAAGATCCATGGTCTTCAAACTGGTGGTTTTGACAAACCAATCTTCCTTCGGCAGTCTTGAAAGAATTTTGGCATTTATATCGGCCACTTTTTCTACTCTTCCAAGATTCTTCATTTCACTGACGATGGCATTAAACCTTGCTTCCATCAATTTGATTGTCTCGCCAGGTAGAATCAGGAAGGATTCATATTTCTCCACGACGACCTGCTTCTTGTTGCACTTCATCGCCTCTGTTTCTTTTGTGAGGTCGTTGATCCAATCCCAAAGTTCCTTGGCCGTGTTATTCTCTACAGCTGCATCCTGGAGGGAATCTGGGAGGGATAGTATGATCATTTCCTGCACGATGAGATCAACTTGATGACGTTTCTTGTCCTCAGGTGTCCAGTCCTCCATTGGTTTATCTATCATCTCGACACCGCCTGGATTCTCTTCTGTCGCAAGGTGAACTATAGGAATCTGAATCTTCAGAGGTCCATTCTTCAGAACTTCATCCATCTCTGGATGTTGAGCTTTTAGTTGAATGAGACACCTCTTCTTCCATACTTCGAACTTCTCTGGGTTGTACTTGGGAAGGCTTGGATAACTCATCATTATCTTAAGATATTCGGCTCGCTAATCACACTAGACAAATAGTTAAAGTGTAAGGAACTACGGATCCGGTCTTAAGCGACTCAAAACAAGACAGTCTAGAAAGACTGACCTGTGTTGATACCACTTGTTGGTCCCATATTAGAGTAAGTATAATGTGCAGCGGAAGTAATAAAATAGTTAAATACACTCTAATTCGCGGGCAGTTCAATTTCATATCAACTCAGTTTATATGTGACAGTTTTAGAAACATGGTTCATGTTAGTCAACAGTTTAGATTACCAGTTTTACAGTGCAGTTAACAGTTATACACTTCAACACTTTACGACAAGTGTTGAAGGTTTCAAGATATAATTGAAAACTGTAAGATGCGCAAAGTAAATTAAAACTGTAAACGACACAGGATATTTATAGTGGTTCGGAGCCTTAAGTCGTACGTCCACTCTCCAGATATCAGATCTGAAAATTCACTAAGTTATGAAGATACAATCCACATGATCTATAGCCAGTTGTTGTGGAAACCTCCATCCACAGTACAATGGATCACTCGCCCAGGTGGTTATACTTCACTCCTTCTTCACTTCGTCGAAAGCTCTGCATCTTCTCTGTGAACAAGCAGTCGTCGAAGATGGACTGAGGACAAACCTCCCTTTTCCTTCTCCGGTAGAATGGATGGTTGAGTTCTTCCCAGAACGTTTATTGGTTGGCAGTTTCCCAAAATAACCTGCTCTTCCTTTGCAAGATCAGGCTGTTGTGTTCTTACTCTGAAAGTAAGAACACCAAGCCCGTAGATTAAGTCAGCATACTTAATCCTCGTGTACTCAAGGTCACACGGTGAATCTCCAAAGATTTTTTAAGCAATAAATGCCTCGTGTTCAATAAATGAACCACTGTATTAATGCCTTCTCGCTTGAGAGTGTTAAATGTTTGAGCTTTAATTCCAGCAAAGAGGGAAGAGTAAATATGTCGGAGAATCAAAGATGCAAGGTTTCTAAAGGTGCAAAGGTTTTTCTGTCTCTGTTGTTCCTGCTATTTATAGGTTGGAAACCAGAAAATAGCCGGTAGAGACATTTTGAAGGATGTCCAATCATAGTCCATCCTTCTCTGAAAAAATCGCCTGCTTCTCTGCTTTTTCTGCAACACTGTCCCTGATTTTGTAGGGCAGTTTGTACTTGATGTGTCAGATGCCGAACAGCGTTGTGCGCCAGTCACAACTGAGTGTCTGACTGTCTTTTATCATTGACTTCCTTAGAGTTCTTCTGCGACTGATCGGCATCTTGCTATGTTAGCATTCCTTGACGCGAAACTGTCCTGGTCTGAAACTGTGAGCCCCTCTCGATAGTTTCTTTGTAAACATTGTATCCACGGTTTTCTTTGAATATCCAACCCTTGATACACAGTTTTGTACCCTTTGCTCTGCTCTGCTTTTCTTCGTCTTTTATGTTTGACAGTTATCTCGTTTGAATGGCGTCTTCTTCAAAACTGTTCCACAGTTAAGACAAATCTCTTCTCCTAGACTATTACAACTCGATCATCCTATACAAGGATTACATGAGTTAATAACTCCAAGACCTAGACTTTGGTATATAGTTTTGACACATCAAAACATCAATTTAAGGTGGGATTTCTACATCAACACCTAACAGAGAAAATGAAGTTTCTAACAAGTTTTATTGGAATGGTGGTAAGATTTGTTAGGTGTATCTCATATTATTTTGTTTTAAACAATCGGATTTTGCCGCTTCTTTTTGCTTTTAGCGCACAATAATTGTATTATCTTTTCAGAGAAAATGTGAACAATTTCGTCATTAATGCCCAACTATTTCTCACTTGTTCTTTGTTGATGATGTTACGAAGTATTCCTACTTTATTTTGATTATTTTAACGTATAAAAAATTGTATAGAGACTATCAGTTTAGGGAGTCTCTAGAATAGCTCTAGTAGTACAAAACTTGTAAAGTCCTGTATAGGATTATCATTGAGTTGTAATACAGTTGTTCAAAACAAGCAAGATCAAGGGCACAATCCACATGTTTGGTCTACGTGAGGAGAAACTAAAATTGGCTATCAGTTTGGAACAGGCTACCAGCCTGAAACTGACGCTCAGAATGATGGATTTATATACTGAAAGCATTATGATTGGTATATTATGTACAAAGTCGATTGGTTAATATACTGGGAATCATAAATGTTGTATGTTCATCTCCTATCTGAATTAACAAACATGTGTCGCAAACGCAATTATCCTCTTATCATTTTGATAGAGAGATCATACGGTGTGTAGAAGATCACGGAAGATCGTATGGATCGTTTGACCTAGCGAGATATAAATGGTTATCACAGTAGAGATAGTTCCAGGATAAACTGTCGGTGTAGGCTGCAGCATACGCAGTAATAAGCATCTTATCTTGGATGGCTTGGTATGCTGGTGTGGGGCACACATTGATAAGGACCTAAGTCGAGATCGATTCTCTTATCTGACATTAAAAGAATCTAGATCTCTATGGCTTAATGAGATCCTAGGCCTATATGAAGGTACAGAAGTATATGCAGATTGTGTATTACTTTGAGTTGCAGTGAAAGGCTCTAGTTGAGCTTGTATATCTGTATCTTGGGTAATAGCAATTTGTATATGACTATCTGGTACTGGAACTAGGTAACCACATCCAGTATAGGATGGTGACATTCCCTGAGCAGCTCAAAAGGCTCGTTATGCTAAAGTCTTGTAGGCTGATTAAGTTTAAGCATAAGTGAAAAGGTTTGAGTGGATTGACTTAGGAATATAAGATGTTAATTAATTAAATAGCTTGTCAGAGCTTAAATTAATTAATGAATGTCTGTAACCTTAAATGTGGGGATATACCGAGCCCATGCAACCCATACCTCAAAACGTGGTAGCAAATAGGTAGGACAGTATTGATTCTCTGGTGGAATGAATCAAAATTAATTAATTAATTATATTCTGGGTTGAATATGGGAATTAATTAATTGATAGGCTTTATTTGCTATTTGCATTCTGGTCCCTGGTCTGGCCCATGAAACTCAAGCCCAATAGAAGTCCAGTATTTTCCTATAAATAGGCCTCAGTTCCTCAGATCTCAACACACCACAAGATCATAAGTTGCACACAGCAAACCAGGTTTTGGGAGTTGTGGTGATCGACTAGATCTGAGAAACAAGGAGGAAATTCTGCTTCTCAATCGGGCAAGGAATCTGAAGGGAATCTTCACCAGATATTCAGATTGAGTTGGGATACAGATCAGAAGATCAGATCAGGAGGATTTCCTTTCTTCTCTCTCTCCTTGTTTTCGAAAATAATTGTTTTATTTTCATAAGATTTAATTCCTCAATCTGTTAGGGAATAAATCTTTGTGCGTGGGAAAGGATCATGAGGAATCTCCGCACACTCGTTCTTCAGGGCTTCACAATCCAGGTATTTCGCATAAACCCCCATATGCATATTCAATAGGAGCATGTTAGGATTAATCATAGGCATAGCAATTTATTTTTGATATTCCAATTAACTATCCTTGGCCAACGGACTTCGTGATTCAGTTCACGAATCCCTTCAATTGGTATCAGAGCCAGGTTGAATTAATTGGCTCTATTGGAAAAAATAATATTGCCTATGATTTGCATGATAATTATTACTGAATGATTGCATGGGTTTTAGATTGTATGTTCATGTTTTTCGTCCTCGTGGTTCTCGGGTTAATCCACCCTTTCATAAGGATTAGTTTTTCACCAACGAGATAAATTCGTGGTTAGATTTAGATTTTTAGAATGTAAATAGAAATTTCAAATATAACATTTTATTTTCAAAATTAAATCTGTAAAACGAAGAACAAAGAACACGAAGAACATGAAGAACGAAGGACCGCACAACGCACGATGGCGCCGGCACAGCACAGGGCCATGCACGGCGGCACGGCGGAGCAGGTGCGCGGCCGTGCAGAAACCCTAGAGTTTCAGCGTGCGGCGCGCACGCGACGGGCAGGCACCGCGCGGCCCAGGCCAACCAGGCCAGGTACGGGACTCTAGGGGCGGCCGGCGATGTGGGGGGCGGACCAGCAGTCAGCCAGGGAAGGCAGCAGCGCGGCCAGGGTGCGAGGCGCACGCGCAACAGGCCTGCGTAACCCTGCGTGCACGCCGGCGGTGCCTCCCCCTCCCTCGGTCAGCGTCGGTGGAGGCAAAGTGGTGCAGCGGTGGCTCGGACCCCGGGGTAGCGCGGGCTAGAATGGCTGCAGAAGGTTGTGGCGTGCGAACCGGAGGCGCGGCAAACCCTAGGGTTGATGGATTTATATACTGAAAGCATTATGATTGGTATATTATGTACAAGGTCGATTGATTAATATACTGGGAATCATAAATGTTGTATGTTCATCTCCTTTCTGAATTAACAAACATGTGTCGCAAACACAATTATCCTCTTATCTCGTCGATAGGGAGATCATACAGTGTGTAGAAGATCACGGAAGATCGTATGGATCGTTTGACCTAGCGAGATATAAACAGTTATCACAGCTGAGACAGTTCCAAGATAAACTGTCGGTGTAGGCTGCAGCATACGCAGTAATAAGCATCTTATCTTGGATGGCTTGGTATGCTGGTGTGGGGCACACATTGATAAGGACCTAAGTGGAGATCAATTCTTTTATCTGACATTAAAAGAATCTAGATCTCTATGGCTCGACGAGATCCTAAGCCTAAATGAAGGTACAGAACTATGTGCAGATTGTGTATTACTTTGAGTTGTAGTGAAAGGCTCTAGTTGAGCTTGTATATCTGTATCTTGGGTAATAGCAGTTTGTATATGACTGTCTGGTACTGGAACTAGGTAACCACATCCAGTATAGGATGGTGACATTCCCTGAACAGCTCAAAAGGTTCGTTATGCTAAGTCATGCAGGCTTATTAAGTTCAAGCATAAGTGAAAAGGTTTGAGTGGATTGATTCAGGAATATAAGATGTTAATTAATTAAATAGCTTGTCAGAGCTTAAATTAATTAACGAATGTCTGTAACCTTAAATGTGGGGATATACTGAGCCCATGCAACCCGTACCTCAAAACGTGGTAGCAAATAGGTAGGACAGTATTGATTCTCTGGTGGAATGAATCATTATTAACTAATTAATTATATTCTGGGTTGAATATGGGAATTAATTAATTGATAGGCCTTAATTGATATTTTCATTTTGGTCCCTGGTCTGGCCCATGAAACTCAAGCCCAATAGGAGTCCAGTAATTTCCTATAAATAGGCCTCAGTTCCTCAGATCTCAACACACTACAAGATCATAAGTTGCACACAGCAAACCAGTTCTGGGAACTGTGGTGATCGACTAAGATCTGAGAACGAGGAGGAAATTCTGCTTCTCAACCGGGCAAGGGATCTGATAGAGAATATTCACCAGATTTTCAGATCGAGTTGGGATACAGATCAGAAGATCAAATCAGGAGGATTTTTCTTCTTCTCTCTCTCCTTATTTTCGAAAATAATCATCTTATTTTCTCAAGATTTATTTCCTCAATCTGTTAGGAATTAAATCTTTGTGCGTGGGAAAGATCAAAGGGAATCTCCGCGCACGCGTTCTTCAGAGTTCATCAATCCAGGTATTCCGCATAAACCTTCTTATGCATAATAATATAGGAGCATGCTAGGATTGTTCATAGGCATAGAAATTTATTTTGATATTCCAATTAACGATCCTTGGCAAACGGACTTCGTGATTCAGTTCACGAATCCCTTCAAGGGTTTGGGCATGGTTCGTACGAGCTTTTGATCACGTTCTTGCGCGATTCTGGCGAGTCATGGAGGCCGATGGTAGAGAAGAAAGGTGGACGGCGGTTCGGGCAATGGTCGGGGCAATCCAGGGTGGCGGCATGCGAAATGGGCGATGGCTGAAGGAGGCGGAATTGCGGGCTACAACCATGCACGTACGTGCATGGCTGTTGCATGATTTTGAGAGCCCTCACGGCGGCGGCGAGTCGCCGGCGGCGGTGGTTCACCGGTGGTGGCTTGTCGGGCCAAGTTCTCGCGAGCTATTGAGCTTGCAATGTGTGCCTAGGCCTGCGATTTGGTTAACTGGCCCAGTCGTCCAATTTTCTGATGGATTAAATCTTGGAGGCCCAGATTCAAAAAATAAATTCAGATCACAGTCCAAGTAGTGGGAGCCCATTCGAAGATCTGTATAATTAATTCCAACTTGTAATAGTTAGAATTATTCTTATTTTGTATCATGGGGCCACGAGGACATTTTTATTTGTTTTATTATCTGTCTTCGCATGATATATGTGTTTAATTTAATTGCGCAGCATATAAGCATGTTGTAGATAATAGGAGCACGTTTACTGCTTTTATTTACAGCTTTAAAGCATGCTATGTGATTTATTTTGTGTAATTAATTATAACTATAAATTTGGGGTTCATGCTATGAATGATAGAATTTTAGCAATGTTATAATTATGGCTACATAAAATAATCTGTGCAATTGAACCTTATGAATTAAAAATTACTAAGCTCGTAATTTAGTAAGACCTCCACAAAGCGATCCTTTATTGGAAGTGGGTAATTTATTAGGTAAACATCTACATGTGTAGCTTACTTAATTTATTATTCATAAGTACTGATAGATAGGATTTCTTAAAACAAACATTTATTTTATGTGAGAAGTGGGAGTTCATGCGTAAACGTCTACATGTGTAGCTTGCGTATTGAATTTTCGTAAGTTCTCTAGGGATTGAATTAAATGAGACAGCCTTATTATAGGGATCAGGTGTGTTCTAATAGATCCTTATATGGGAGGGTTGGCTTTGGTGGTAAGCTAGCTTAGATGTTATCCAGAGTATAACTCATTTGTGATGTCCCTGCTCAGTAGGATAATATGGTCTTAAGTTAGTCTCCAATTATTCATTCCATTTGTCTAAGGAACCCGGGCATGGATTGGAATTAAAGGACTGGAATTGAAAGATGCAGTCTGGTTAAGTGTTTTGTTGTAAACGTCCACATGTGTGGCTTGCAATAGTAATACTTAGGCAAATTGGAGGAAACATTAATATTGCTTTATAATAAGGTTTCAATATTTAATTGTTTCAATAGTTTGCGACTATGTTTTAGTTGCTGCTTTAATTTATTATTTTCAGACATGTCTATTCATATTGTAAACCTCTTAGCACTAAACCCTTTAACCGGTCCCAATTTTCCTAAATGGAAATTTTGCTTTATGGAAATACTCTGTACTGCAAAACATGCCTATGTACTTTACATGAACCCACTATCTCCTCAGTATTGGAAATGTACTGGTTATGAGTGAGAATTCTATGACAGATGGAAAGCTTCTGATGATTTTGCCTACTTTTTCATCATGAACAATCTGTCTAGAGAATTAAGGCTCAAGTACAAGAAATATCGGACTGTTGTTGAGATATGGAGGGACCTTGTGAAAGTATATGGGAAGGTGAGACGAACTACCAGTTATGATCTTGTGAAGGACCTGGTTTGCAAGAAAATGACTGAGGGGAGTTCGTTGGTTCTGCACTTCATTAGTATGATGAGAATCATGAGAAAGTACAGAAAGAGAGGTGGACGAATTAATAAGCGGGGAGAAATAAACATTGTCCTGCACTCTCTATCTGATTCTTATGGTCATTTCATCTAATCTCTCGGTGCCAGGCGCGAGTTTCCTCTTCATGAGTTACTCAGGGCCCTGTTGCGAGAGGAATCTGACATGATAGCATTTGAGTTTGCTCCAACTTTGTCAGCTCTTGACAAGGCAGTTGCTAAAGCAAAAGAAATGCTTAAAATGTTAGATGAAATAGATGAGGCAGAAGTTATCACCAGGCCATGCAAACGCAAGCTAAGTAAAGTAAATTGTCTAGTGCCTAGCACGGGTAGACAAGGTACGTCATGTGCATTTATAACGGAAACATGTTTAGCATCAGTTTCTACCCATTCTTGGGTAGTGGATACTGGAGCTACGGATCATGTTTGTTAGACTTTGCAGGGGTTCAGGCCGACAAGGCAGCTGAAGCATGACGAGATTACCATCTCAATGGGCAGCGGAGAGCGAGTCTCAGCAGTAGCCATTGGAGATTTTACTTTATGCTTTGAAAACAATATTTTGATTTTGAGAGATGTTTTATATGTGCCGCTTTTTCGGCGGAACTTAATTTCAGTTTCCAAGTTATTTAATGATGGATATTCAGTTATTTTTTATAGTGGAGTTTCTATCATTGGTAATAACGGTGTTATCTGTTATGGTAAACTGATTGAGTCTCTCTATATCATTGATTGTATGCATAAATCTTCCATGAATGTTGCAAACTCATCCAATAATAATGATCATTTAAAGAGAAAGTTTTCTTCCGATGAGGATCAAACATATCTCTGGCACTTGAGACTAGGTCACATCAATCTAAAGAGGATTAAAGATTAGCATGCGATGGGATCTTAGATTCTTTTCAAGTGGTACCGCATCAAATCTGTGAATCCTGTATAGAGGGAAAGATGACGACCAGGCCTTTTAAGACAAGTCAGTCTCGAGCTGAGGATGTGTTGGAATTGATCCACTCTGACTTATGTGGACCAATGTCCACGCAAGCTCGTGGAGGTTGTGAGTACTTCGCCACATTCATTGACGATTACTCAAGATTTGGATATGTCTATTTGCTTCGCCATAAGTCTGAATGCTTTGAGAAATTCAAAGAATTTAGGACCGAGGTAGAAAAGAAGCTAGGTAAGACTATCAAAACACTACGATCAGATCGTGGTGAAGAATACCTCAGTAACGAGTTCTTGCAGTACTTGTCAGACAACGGGATTACATCCCAGTGGACTGCACCAGGAACCCCTCAACAAAATGGTGTAGCAGAAAGGAGAAATGGAACTCTCTTGGAAATGGTCAGGTCGATGATGAGTTATTCAAGCTTGCCGATTTTGTTTTGGGGATATGCCTTGGAGACAATTCTACTTGCTTAACCTGGTACCTTCTAAATCAGTTCCTAAAACACCTCTAGAACTCTGGTATGGGCGAAAGCCAAGTTTGAACAGAGTGAGGGTTTGGGGTTGTCCAGCATATGTGCTGACAAAGGAACCTGATAACTTAGAAAATAGGTGTAAGTTGATGTTGTTTGTAGGATATCCCAGGCAAACGAAAGGTGGTTACTTTTATTATCCTTAGAATCAGAAATTCGTTGTTAGTACCAACGCAAGATTCTTGGAGGACAAATATGTAAGAAACCATAGATCCAAGAGTGAAATTGTCCTCCACGAGCTTGAGGACAAGGAAGCAATTCCATCAGGAAAACCCAGTGTAATGGTAAATCCACCTGTAACAGGTGAGGCTATACCAACACTGCCACTAATGCAAGGTATGGGACCAACGCGTACTGTGTCAACTACTGACACGGTTCAGATGCCTCGTCACAGTGGGAGGGTTATCCACTAACCCAAAAGGTACATGTTCGTGGGAGAGTCTTCTGACTTGATCCCGGAAAACGGACTGGATGATACCGATCCCTGGACATATGACGAGACGGTATCTGATAAAGATGCAGACAAATGGTTGATCGCCATGGATTCGGAAATAGAATCCATTACGGCTATGGATGTATACCAGAAAACTGATTTGCCAGATGGATGTCGAGCCATAGGGTGCAAATGGGTATACAAAAGAAAGAAAGGAGCGAATGGTGAAGTTACAGCTTTCAAAGCAAGGCTGGTGGCGAAGGGTTATAGCCAGAAAGAAGGTGTAGACTATGACGAGACCTTCTCACCGGTAGCCATGCTTAAGTCCATTTGTTTACTCCTAGCCATAGCAGCACATAAGGACCTAGAAATCTGGCAGATGGATGTCAAAACTGCGTTTCTAAACGGTTATCTTGAAGAAAGTAGGGACATCTATATGCAACAGCTAGAAGGTTATGTGCAGAAGGGCGAAGAACATTTGGTCTGGAAGCTAAGGAAGTCGCTGTATGGACTTAAACAAGCTTCACGGTCATGGAATCTGCATTTTGATGAAGTGATTAAATCCTATGGATTTTCACAATGTTCAAACGAGAGTTGCATGTACCGTCTGTGTGTCAGCGGAAGCGTGGTGTTCCTTGCACTTTATGTAGATGATATTCTCCTATTTGGCGACAATGTGGAAGTATTGTCGGGCATAAAGGGGTGGTTATCCGAGCAGTTTCATATGAAGGACCTTGGGGAGGCAGGATACATCCTAGGGGTAAAAGTATTGCGGGAGAACAATAAGAGGATGTTGACCTTGTCTCAAGGATCATATGTGGATACTGTGATTGCCCGTTTCAGCATGCAAACTGCTAAGAAAGGTCTGTTGCTCTTCAGACATGACATATATCTTTCCAAAGATCAGTGTCCGATGACATAAAGGGAGAAAGATGAAATGAGGAACATGTCGTATGCATCGGCCGTGGGGAGCCTCATGTATGCAATGCAATGTACGAGGTCAGATATCTGCTTTGTTGTAGGCATGGTAGTGAGATACCAGTGTAACCCTGGACAAGCGCATTGGACCGCGGTAAAGCACATACTCAAATACCTGAAAAGGACTAGAGATTATTGTCTCGTCTATCAGTGTGAGGAGTTGTGCCCTGTGGGTTATACTGATTCAGATTTCCAGGCAGACCGAGACGAAAAGAAGTCCACCTCTGGCTATGTGTTTACATTGGGAAGTGGGGCCATATCATGGAGGAGTGCAAAGCAGAAGTGCATTGCGGACTCCACCACGGAAGCAGAATATGTGGTAGCTTCTGAAGCTTCGAAAGAAGCAGTATGGTTTCGAAACTTCCTTATGGAGTTGGACGTGATTCCTAAGCTGCCCAAGACCATCATGATATACTGTGATAATTCGGGAGCTGTGGCTAATTCAAAGGAACCACGAACTCACAGAGCAACAAAACACATTGAAAGGAAGTACCATATTATACGAGAAATCGTAGTAAGGGGTGATGTGCTAGTAGAGAAGATTGACACAAGAAATAATCTAGCGGATCCATTCACAAAGGCTCTGCCTCAGAAGGTCTACGAGATGCATGTACGTAACCTTGGGCAGGGGGCAAAGCTATCCACGTAGAATGTTTGATGTAATAGCGAGATTTGTTTAGACGCGTTATACTCTGGAAAGCACCTGTATAATGCTTTGAGTATAAGTGGGAGATTGATGGATTTATATACTGAAAGCATTATGATTGGTATATTATGTACAAGGTCGATTGGTTAATATATTGGGAATCATAAATGTTGTATGTTCATCTCCTGTCTGAATTAACAAACATGTGTCGCAAACCCAATTATCCTCTTATCTCGTCGATAGGGAGATCATACGGTGTGTAGAAGATCACGAAAGATCGTATGGATCGTTTGACCTAGCGAGATATAAATGGTTATCACAGCTGAGACAGTTCCAGGATAAACTGTCGGTGTAGGCTGCAGCATACGCAGTATTAAGCATCTTATCTTGGATGGCTTGGTATGTTGGTGTGGGGCACACATTGATAAGGATCTAAGTCGAGATCGATTCTCTTATCTGACATTAAAAGAATCTAGATCTCTATGGCTTGATGAGATCCTAAGCCTATATGAAGGTACATAAGTATATGTAGATTGTGTATTACTTTGAGTTGCAGTGAAAGGCTCTAGTTGAGCTTGTATATCTGTATCTTGGGTAATAGCAGTTTGTGTATGACTGTCTGGTACTGGAACTAGGTAACCACATCCAGTATAGGATGGTGACATTCCCTGAGCAACTCAAAAGGTTCGTTATGCTAAGTCCTGCAGGCTGATTAAGTTCAAGCATAAGTGAAAAGGTTTGAGTGGATTGATTCAGGAATATAAGATGTTAATTAATTAAATAGCTTTTCAGAGCTTAAATTAATTAACGAATGTCTGTAACCTTAAATGTGGGGATATACCGAGCCCATGCAACCCGTACCTCAAAACGTAGTAGCAAATAGGCTGGACAGTATTGATTCTCTGGTGGAATGAATCAATATTAATTAATTAATTATATTCTGGGTTGAATATGGGAATTAATTAATTGATAGGCCTTATTTGCTATTTGCATTCTGGTCCCTGGTCTGGCCCATGAAACTCAAGCCCAATAGAAGTCCAGTATTTTTCTATAAATAGGCCTCAGTTCCTCAGATCTCAACACACCACAAGATCATAAGTTGCACACAGCAAACTAGGTTTTGGGAGCTGTGGTGATCGACTAGATCTGAGAAACGAGGAGGAAATTCTGCTTCTCAACCAGGCAAGGAATCTTCACCAGATATTCAGATTGAGTTGGGATATTGATCAGAAGATCAAATCAGGAGGATTTCCTTTCTTCTCTCTCTCCTTGTTTTTGAAAATAATTGTTTTATTTTCATAAGATTTAATTCCTCAATCTGCTAGGGATTAAATCTTTGTGCGTGGGAAATGATCAAGAGGAATCTCCGCGCACTCGTTCTTCAGGGTTTCGCAATCCAGGTATTCCGCATAAACCCCCTTATGAATATTCAATAGGAGCATGCTAGGATTAATCATAAGCATAGCAATTTATTTTTTATATTCCAATTAACTATCCTTGGCAAACGGACTTCGTGATTCAGTTCACGAATCCCTTCACAGAAGAACTGGTGTAAGTCACCTGTTTGGTCCATATCAGTTTATCAAGACCAGTTTCAACACAAAGTCTCTACTACACGTACAGAGACAAAGAGAACCAGCCAGAGGAATGTTCTTCAAGACCTGACTTTAAGAATGAAGATTACTTAAAGTCTGGACATCCTGGTGTTTTGCCAGTTCCTCGGACTGACAAAGAGTTTTTGTGACACAAGTTTAAAGTCAACATCTTTTGTTACAAAAGGACAGAGACAAAGAGAACCAGTCAGAGGTATGTTCTTCAAGACCAGACTTTAAGAACGAAGATTACATAAGTCTGGTGCTTTACCAGTTCCTCGGACTGACAAAAGGTTGTTGTGACCCAAGTACAAAGTCAACAAATCTTGTTACAAAAGGACAAAGCAGGTGCTAACGTTCAAAAAAAAGTACACTGTCTTTCACATAAATGAGAGACGATGAATTGGACAACTTCTAGAGCGTCTCTAAACGACTCTATTTTTGAAACCTCTCTTACTCCATCTATAAATAGATGAAGTGCATCCAAAGTAGAGCTGACTGATTCTTCCTGATCTTGCACATATGTTGATTTTGAACTAATTGCATAATCAATCGAAATTACAGAAGAAATTCTATCAAAATACACTCATGGAAGCTTTGAATTCAAGCTTTCAAGTCTTGGGGCTTTCTAAAAGCTCACTGTGTGCCATCTTTGGACACGAGACTCGAAGCTACTCAGGTCGAGTTATTTTTTAGTGTTCTTACTCTCGAAGTAAGAACATAATAGTTTCAGCTTATCTCTAAGTAGGAACTCTCACGGGCTTTTAGCCACACGTTCGACGATTCTTGGAAGAACCTTATAGCTCCCAACTTCAGAGGAGGAGGTTGCGTGGTGTGCCACACTCCAAGTCTGCGAAGTGGAAGGAAGACGAAGGACCACGGTCTGAAGCTTAGTGAGCTCTTTGTATTCTGTAAGTTTAGTGATTTCCGGACTATGGTCTAAAGAAAGGGCGTTTGACTTTAGGCTCTGAACCTCTATAAATCCTTTTGCACTTTACTGCTTTATTTATCTTCTTGCAAGGATTTAAAACTCAACACATTTGTTGGTCCTGAAATTAGAGTAATATATATTGCAGCGGAAGTAAGTATGATATGCACTTGTTCTCCAAAACTGACTGAAACTCAATTTTGGGTTGCTAAAAGTTAAGCTCAGAAAGTGATTAAGTAAGTTTCTCAAATATACACTTCAATACTTAGCCAAGTATTGAAGGTTTTAAAGTAAGTATGGGTATTATAGTGGTTCGGACTTAATATCCTACTTTCACTCTTCCGAACTTAATCGAAAATTCACTAAGTTTGATACAAGTTTTCTTACGATCTATGAACCTGTCGGTACTCCGTCCTTCGGTTTGCTATCGTCACTCGCCTAGGAACTCCTTGCTGACTTAATCTTCAGGTTGAAGTGAGGACGCACCTTGCAGCCTTTTCCTGGTGGTTGGGTGTTTGCACGTTCTTCCCAGAACTGAACTTGATCGACAGATGTCCGTAAGAATCAGATTCCCAGAATAGGAACTGAATGATGTGAATATATCTTAGGAAGATATATTCACCAATAAGTGGCTTAAGCTTTAAGCTTAGCCTCGTGCCTTAAACCACGTAGCAAGGATGTTTAACTTGAGTTAGAAACTCAAGTCTCGTGAACAAAATCACGGAATAACACTGAACTTTTCAGAGGAAAGTTGGACAGAGATTTGACTTATCTTTGCTTGAGAGTTCGTTACTTTTTCTAGTTGAGATGTAGACCTATTTATAGGAGAATCCCTGAGTGTTTGAAATTATGCCCGTTAGACACAAAATTCCAATTGTTAGAGACATTGAGAATGTCGTCCAATCATGCACATTCTTTGGTAGGTCTGCTCTGCCCTGCTCTGAAAAAGTGTACTTTCATGTACTTTCTACCTGCTCTTTGTTAGACTCAGTTTCAGTCCGAGGATTATAAGTATGGACATCCTCGTACTGACTTTTATTTAGCTATCATTCGCCTTTAAGTCTGACTAAGCTTGCTTCGCCTTTGTGTTCAACGTGCTCTTGAAATAAGCCCTCCATACTAACATTTCATAGTCAGCATAGACAACCCTCATACTGACTTCTCATAAGTCAGTATGGTAAACTTTATACTGAGTTCCCAAACTCAGTATAGACATTGGCCATACTTAGTGAAACTAAGTTTTGCTCACGAACACTTCTTCAAACCTTAAGCAAATCTTTTGCTCGGTCTTCAGCACCTAAGTTCTATTACAACTCAAATAATCTTATACAAGAATTACAAGATAGAACTCTAGAAACTTAGTACTAAAGTAAGTTTTGACATATCAAAACATCAAATTAAGGAACTAAAACTTAGTTCCTAACAACATTCTCAATGTTGAAGTATATTTGAACTTTGACTTAATCTCAACTCACAAAAAATAAATATTTTATGAAACACAAACTGGTGAGCACTACTAATTTGTAATATGCTATCATGATTAAACATATTTTCGTTGTGCATCAACTCTGATCTCGACACCATAATAGCTTGTTATTTTAAGAAAGATCTAAATTGTATTAGAATTATCAAGAATCCTTTTACTTGATATGCTTCCTTATGGTCAATTGTTATGAAAAATCAACTATTACTTTTAGCCCAACAGTGAATTGAATAGAAAATAAGAGCTATTAAAGAAGTCTTTGAATTAAGTGTAGTTATGGGTCTTTGGATCCGGATCCGGACTTGTTTGAGAAAGCGTGATGTGATTTTGTTTTGCAATATATTTTCGAGAAGGAAATCAAATAACACATAAACTAGCAAGAGTTGTGCAGGATTTCTCATTCTTTTATTTGTACATTGATTTTTGAGGGAATAATTTTAAATAGCAAAAGTTATAAAACACATCCACCAAATAGCACCTCTTATGAAAAACTCCACAAAATAGCAAAAGTGTACTTTCTCTGTCAAAACTGTCTCAATCTCCCAATCATTTTTGTCGATTAGTGTGAGAAGTCCAATTGTTTGATTATTTTATTATTATTCATTTAGGGTTGAATTTAAAATGTAATAAAAAATTTGAGCGGACTTCAGATTTGAAAATGGGATGGAACTCGCTTTGAATTGGGCTGGAAGTAAATCAATTCAGATGGAAGTCGGCCATTCTAGCTGGAATTCGGTACTTGGTTAAATCCGAAAATATTTCGTATGGAATTCGGTTTATTTCTGCTTTATTGTATGGAATTCGTATGAAAATCGGTTGGACTTCGTATGGAATTCATATGGAATTCGGATTAAATCAGATGGAACTCGCTTAAATGAGGTGGAACTCAACAAAAATGGAATGGAAGTCCATTTTAGGATTTAGGGTCGTGTGGGATCTTTTGAAAATTCCATTACATGTTGCGATTCTCAAGTAATATAAATCATGTAAAATTTGTTTGTATTTAGAAATGAAATACTAAGCACATAAAATATAAATTATGGGACTCACAAGCACATTCAATCGGAATTTCATGTCCTCAATTTAAGACAATTAAATCAAACATATTACAATACGTTATGCAATACATTTCCTAAAAACCAAACAAATTAATCAGGCGGAACTCTTTCTGGACAGCCACGTTTCGTGTGACTTGTAGATCCACATATACTGCATTTCTTTGTAGCTCGTTGTCTAGTGGTTGATGTTTGTCCCGCCTCTGCTCCTGAAGGACGACGACTATTTCTGGGTCGACCCGCTTGCCGATTCACAATCGGCGGCAAAACAACACAAGCTTGTGCTTCTGGTGATACAATCCACTCATCTTTGGGAGGCAGTGGGTGTATGACCCCTCCATATATTTCTTGCCAATTCGATGTCTTGTAGTATGACCAAACGTAGTCATATATACTCGTACCCTTGAAGCTGTGTCAACAACAAAGATTAAGTAGTGAACATTATAATTAAAGAATGATGTATTTATATATTTACTAACCGAATTGCAGCAATAGCATGCGGGCATGGAATAAGATCCAGCTGAAATTCACAACAATCGCACAAGTTGTCTTGGAGATCAACCTTCCACGTTGTATCTTTGAGGCTGACTTTAAATTGATCATCACTAATAGCCACAACAGAGTATTTGTATGAGAGCTCCAGCATTGGAGTCATTTTGGCCACGCATTCCTCAGTCAACTCTTCGGCAGACGTCTAGCATCTAACAGTCGGGAGTTGAATACTTCGGCTGCATTCGATGTCATGAAGCTAAATCAGCGAACTGGGCATTTTGACCTTGCCCACTTTGCCGGTCCGAGCATCATGAGTTTGTCGTAAGCTGCCGGGCAATATTGTGCAATCTGGTCAATTGCCTTCTGATAGATTATAGGACGGTAAGCATAGGCTGCCTTATGGTATAACCTCACAATTGGAGCAGTGAAGGTTGTCAACTTGCTCTGGATATGGTAACAACACAAAGCGTGTGTTGCCTCTGGATAAACCGTACTTACTGCATTTGCTATGCTGATGTGTTGATCTGAAACAATCAGCAAATGCTCATCAGAATTGAAAGCCATCCGGATCCGGGATATAAACCAAGTCCAGCTCTCATCATTCTCGATCGGTGCAAATCCAATTGCCAGAGAAAATATCTGCTCGTTGCCGTCTTTGGTTACAGCAACCAATAGCACACCTTTATTTCTGCCCTTGAGGTGTGTGGCATCAACGACAATCACTTGCCGTAATAAAGTTGAGAATGCTGAACGCGACACACCCAAACAAACAAAAAACTGTCGTAGTCATCCATCTTCGCCGATATTAAGATCGGTAATAGTGCCGGGATTGTGCTGTTCGAGAACATAAAAATATTTCGGCAGCAAGTTGAAAGAATCCTCTAAGCCACCATATATCATAGCTATGGCTCCATTTCGAGCTCGTAGGGCATTGCTGTAGCTCACCTTAATTCCGAAATTATGTTGCAGCTCCGCCATTATATCTCGCGGTTTCATGATCGATCCTTGTCGGCGCATTCTCCGGGCAAAATATGCAGAGATAGCCTTCGAGCGTATAGTTCTGCTTCGGATGTTGTCCATACTTGTAACACAAGTATGACTCGAGCAGAATTTGTATACAATCCAACATCCATCTGAATTAGCGGCTCGAATCATGAACGAACAGTTATCACTGCGGCTGCAACTATATTCCACCCGAGTTTTGGTAGATCGTGACACTTTAAACTCAACTTGATGCTCCATGTGCCAAAGTCCGACAGCCACATACAAGTCTTCTTTAGACCAAAACAATGATCCTTTTTGCAATTCCTCGTCCAATACTGCTTGAACATCTCGTGATATAGGTACGTCAGATGTATCTACTGGAATTATCGGCAATAACCAGTTGTTCATTTGATGACTTAGGACATCAACTGTTTCTGCTGGTAAAGGCTGAGTCGGGACCAGGCTTGATACAATGGCACCGATACCACCTTGTTCTCGGACCCAAGCGGTGAAATCTTCAATTGTACAATTGAATAACGAAGCATTGTAATTGTAGCGTTCATCACCATCGGATGATTCCGTATCGAATTTTGCTTCGTCGTCCTCATCTGACTGGACAACTACATTCGGATTTTGTGTGTCGGCACCGTCTTCATCATCATCACCCTCATCACCACCATCATGGTTGCCATCATCATCACTATCATTTTCAGGTGCATTGTAGTTTAAATCGGGGACTGGAGAACTTCAACTTCCACTGCTTCCTTCTCCAAACATCATGGTTGTATAAAAACGATGTAGTTCTTCTGGTGTTGGACTATAAGGGTTGTGCGGTTGTGGGCTCAATGAAGCCATGTATGGCCTGTACGGAGATGGTTGTCGACGAGAGCTTCCAGCAGCTTCATTTGATTGCATGTTCATCACTAAATAAAGCTTCGGCTCCCACAACATGTTACAAAGCCGTTGAAGGTGTGTATCTGTAGCCAGCACTGAAGGAACCGTCCTCCCACTTCTTGTTTCAGCTAGATAATAAAGGGTGTAAGAGCCCACCATGGCATGAACATCTAGGATGTATTGAACATTTCTTTGGAGTCCTTCTATCGTGATATCAGGAGTGGATATCATGATAACTCGTTCTTCTCCGCCGATGTAGTTGTATGCATTGTCCCATTGACCATTGTAATGCAAAATGATAGAACGAAAATTTTCCATATTTTTTGAAAAAGCGTGTTTGATTGTGTTTGATTTTTGAGAGAGTTTTCTGAGAATGAGTATTCGATTGCATGAGAGAGTGTTTCAAATTGAATGAGTGTTTCACTTGCGACAAAATGTTTGCAGTCATGAATAGTAAGTTTGAATAGTTGTAATAGTAATATTTCTGCATCTTTGTACTATTAAATTCAGAAATACATGTGATATTTATTCCAACTCCGCAAATGTTGGCTTTATTCAATTGAATAAAGTCGAATTGAATGTGTTTGCATGCATGTGAATTAAATTTGAGCCAGTTCCATCCCATTTGGCCGAGTTCCATCCACAATCGGGTAGTTCCATCCAATTTATCAGAGGTCCATTTGTTAAATTAATTGCGAGTTCCATCCCAATTTTGCGAATTCCATCCCAATTGGGACGAGTTCCATCCGCAATCGGCGAGTTCCATCCAATTTAACAGATTTCCATTTGTTTAATTAAATAGCGAGTTCCATCCCAATTTGGCGAGTTCCATCCAAAATCGGCGAGTTCCATCCAAATTTGGGCGAGTTCCATCCCAATGCTATTGACTTAATGAAGACCAACATCCATCTTTGCGTATTATTTTGTTTTTTATAAGATTATAAATGATTAACATCGTAAATTCAAGCACACTCCCAATTGAATTTACGTAAATAATAAAACAATTTGCTACAAAATTTGAAGCAATAAATTACAAGCAAACTCACAATTTTATTAATAATTTTCTAAAATATTACACAATTCGATACACATTTTGATAGAAAACACCGAGCTAGTGAAGGAGATGTTGTATTTGTTCCTTCACCTTGATGTCTTTTCCAGAAACGAAGAAGCGGACGCGGAGGTTATATCTCCATAACGTGATCGCTACTCCATGTGACGTAGGAAAAATCCTCTTCCGGGGAGGAGATAGCAGTGCCGCTGGGTCTCCTTCATCTCTTTCGCTGCTTAAATATATTAATTAGTGAGAACCGAAATTGTTAGTCGGTGGAGAGAGTTTCTGCTTCTCGTAAGCCACCGGGTTTCCATCAGAAATAGCTATCATTGATGCTCACTAACTAGAACCTTTCATCTCTTTTCCCGTAACGGAGAAGCAAGGGTTGATGGGCTGGAACCCTCTTTTGGTTGCTTTCCTTATTTCTGGTTTTGGGAAAAGGAGAAAGATGTCAAGGAATCCGGATGAAGGACTTTAACTACATGTGACGTAGGAAAAATCCTCTTCCGGATTGTTTGACGTAGGAAAAATCCTCTTCTAATTGATTGGAATGAAAAGAAATATGGGACATATGATTCGAATCAAAAAATGAATAAGAGGAAGAGAATAGTCATTTGTTGTTGTGGTGGTTTTGGAATGAAATGATGTGAATTTAAATAGAAGGGACTTAGTGGAATGAATGTGAACAATCTACTTGGTCGATAAATTATGTGTGCATTTATTTACTGAAAAGTTAAATTTGCACAGACTTTGATGTGTAAATGCAAGAGTGATGTGATATGTCAATGACTTGCAAGTGAATTATTTTGATCAATTTTGGCCTAATTCCATCTCAAATTGTCGATTTCCATTCCAAAATGGCGAGTTCCATCCAATTGGGACAGAGTTCCATTTGTTTAATAAATAGCGACTTCCATCCGAAATTGGCGAGTTCCATATCAAATCGGCAGAGGTCCATCCCAAATTGGCGAGTTCCATCCCTATTCTATTGACTTAATGAAGACCGACTTCCATCTATGCGAATTAATTTATTTTTTATAAAATTGTAAATGAATAACATCTTAAATTCAAGCACAGTCCGAATTGAACTTTATTTTTGTTTTAATTAACGATATATAATTTAATAATTTGCTACAATATTCGAAGAAATAAATTACAAGCACACTCACAATTGTATTAATTTGAATTCGAATTTTATTCCACAACAAAACTAGTAGTCGACGAGCTAGTGAAGGAGACGTTGTTGCTGCTCCCCTTAATTATAGTAATATGTGAGCAACAAAACTGCAAAACGGGTGATCACTTCCCAGTTCGAGCTCACTTATTATAAGCGTTCATCTCTTATCCCGTAAAGAGGCTAATGCCGATGTCCTGGAACATCAGGTGATTGCTTGCCCCATTTGTAGTTTCGGGAAATAAGAGACAGTGCGGAGGAATCCGGACCAAGGACACCTACTCCATGTGACGTAGGAAAAATCCTCTTCCGGACTGTTTGACGTAGAAAAAAATCATCTTCTATTTGAGCAAGCGCTCACTAATTCTTTCATCAATATTCATAAAGGATGATGGAATAAAGAGAAAAAGAAATAAAACCGCCATTCGTAGTTGGATTATTTTAGGAATCAAGAAAAAATGGTTTGGAACTATACAAAATCACCTTTATATAGAAAGGAATAGTAAATGGCTTGGTAGACAAAAGTGTAAGAGTCACATGCATTATATGAGCAACTTTTCAGAGTTTCACTTTCACGTGAAACTGAAATATTTCAGCATTTATTTACTCAAAAGATAAATTGGCACATACATTGATGTGTAAATGCAAGAGTGATGTGACATGTCAATAACACCCATTTATGAACGAATTTGGACAAAATATTGATAATTCGGCCGAGTTCCACACCAATTTAGCGAGATCCATCCCAATTGGGACGAGTTCCATCCCAATTTACATAATTCCATCCGAATTGAGACTAATATTATTCCTTACTATCGAGTTCCATCCCAATTTACACCAATTTAGCGAGTTCCATCCCAATTGGGACGAGGTCCATCCCAATTTAGAGAGTTCCATGCCAATTTGGACAAAATATTGCTAATTTGTTTACATTATAGTTGAAATTAAACTATAATAAATGTTATTAATTCATAATTATAGTTTTATCTCAACTATAATGTAACCATAACATTATATTCCTAAGAATAATGTTATTAATTCGTACATTATTGTTATATTTCAACTATAATGTAACCATAACATTATATTCCTAAGAATAAATGTTATTAATTCGTACATTATAGTTTTATTTCAACTATAATGTAACTATAACATTATATTCCTAAGAATAATGTTATTAATTCGTACATTATTGTTCAATTTCATCTATAATGTAACCAAATTAGCAATTTTTCATCTCAATTGGGATGGAACTCGATAAATTGGGATGGACCTCATCCAAATTGCGATGGAACTCGATAATTTGGGATGGATCTCGCAAATATTAGCAATATTTCATATAAATTGGGATGGAAGTCACTATTTTTTTATGGAACTCGTCCAATTTGGGAAGTAATTCGATCAAATGAGATGGATATCGAATCAATTGGTAGGGAATTAAGTCATGTACTTGTATTTCATTGACATATCACAGCATATTTGCTTTTACACATCAAAGTAAGTGCATATTTTATATTTTGAGTCAATAAATGCTCAAATAATTCAAGCATGCCAATTCAGAAAGTGAATATATGCAAAGATGCTCAAATAATTCATGCATGCCACTACACATGTCGACCACTTAGGATTATTAAATTTTTTAAAACAATTTTTTTTTTTAAATTTAACTTCTATTTAAGGGTGGAGGAATTTACTCAAACTATATTTCATTCAAAATATATTATTCCTCTTTATTCCCCTCATACGAAGTAATAAAAAATAGAGCCAAGATATCGTGCACTTGCTCAAATGGAACATGATTTTTTCTACGTCAAACAGTCCGGAAGAGGATTTTTCCTACGTCACATGGTGTAGCGATCACGTTATGGAGATATAACCTCCATAACCAGGGAAAGCAATCAAAAGATGGTTGCTAGGTTTCTGGAAAAGACATCAAGGTGAAGGAACAAATACAACATCTCCTTCACTAGCTCGGTGTTTTCTATCAAAATGTGTATCAAATTGTATAATATTTTAGAAAATTATTAATAAAATTGTGAGTTTGCTTGTAATTTATTGCTTCGAATTTTTTAGCAAATCCTCTTAAGAATAATGTTATTAATTCGTACATTATATTCTTAGGAATATAATGTTATGGTTACATTATAGTTGAAATTAAACTGATATTTTACGAATTAATAACATTATTGATAATTGGGGCGAGTTCCTGCCCAATTTATCGAAATCCATTCCAATTGGAACGAGGTCCATCCCAATTGGACGAGTTCCATCCGGATACGAAATATTGATAATTGGGGCGAGTTCCACACCAAGTTATCGAGTTCCATCCCAATTGAGACGAGTTCCATCCCAATTGGACGAGTTCCATCCAGATTGGACGAAATATTGATAATATTGCTACTTAATAATTAATAAAATACTCCTCGAAATTGGGATGGAAGTACTAGAATTGGGATGAAAATACTCAAAAATGGGATGGAACTCGGTGATTTTGGCAGGAATTCGTCCAATTTATGCAAAAAAAAAAACGAAGAAATTGCGGCTCAATTAACTAACCCAAAAACCAACTTATTCGTACTCAATTAACCAACCAAAAAAAAATTCATCATATTCCATCACAATTAACCAACCAAAAAACCAACATATTCAAACATAAATAATTCACAACAGATCAAACCAACATATTCGAATATCTAAATAAACAATTAAAAATATCTAATAAAATTATACATCACTCTTCATATGACAAATCAAATAAGCAATGAGCCATATACAATCTATATCTATCTATACATCCTTCCCTTTCGGCCCAAGGTACATTCGGTCGCCCACAAATTAATTGGTCCATGAACATGCATGCATACACTGCTTCACCGAAATGATCATAACCTTCGAACCCTTGAGCAAAGTCCACCGCCATCTTATCCTTGCACGGCTGCAGACCAAGCGTGCTCTGCTCATAGTATTTCCCATCTTGCAAATATTTGTGGAGCTGATCTGTGATGCGCCGTACTGAATCACATCTCATTCTCCTACCAACCGAACTTATTCGTTTGACTGTAGCATCATATATCCAACAACTCCAAGTTGATAGGTCGATTCTCAATGTCAACCAATGATCTCCAACATCATACGGCATAATGAACTATACAAAAAAATAAATTGTTATCATAATTTACAAGCATGCTGAAATAATTTATTAAACAAATACTTACCACAGTAGCATTGTACCACGGCCGAGAACATGAATTATCCTTTCCTTCCATGAATTGTAGCAATTCTGGTGAAAGACCCGGTGCTTTTGATCGATTTGAAGGATTTACCGGATAAGACTTGTTGAATAATTGCTATATTTCATATAAAAAACGAAACATGTAATTAACATGAAGAATTAATTAAATAAATAAATAAATAATTAAGTTCTAACCTGGAATTTCGGGGTGAGAATGCGAACTTCATCGGGATTACAAGCAGAGAAGATAAACTTGTTATTTGAAATCAGTTTGACACTGCGGGCATGAAAAAACATGTTAAATAAAACGTTCTATTTAATTAAATAAAAACAACATTGAATTTAAATAAATAAATTCTCACCAGAGGGCGTGAACAAACATCTCTATCTGCGGCACGGTTAAGAATGAGTATACATCCTCCAGTTGTTCAAAAAAGGCATTCGTGAGCCGCAAGCCAGTTGTTTGAGAGATCCGGGCCTTATCTGCTGAACCTTGCCGGAATACTTGGTAAGATTGCTTGATGAGCTTATTCACATATAGAGGTCCAAAATACTGGACAATGGGTTCCATCTCATCGTCATCATCAAGATCACCACCAAATTTCTGCAATGCAATTAAGATTAGTAATTTAAATGGCAAAATAGGACTAAACTGTATAAAATATGGCAAAAACTTGCGTTAGGCAGGCCTAAACGGTTTAGGCGGGTTTTATCCTACCCAAATGGGTTCACCCATCCCAAATAGGGTATATTATATGGGTTTGGGCTTGGGTTAATGGATAAAACCCGCTTAAAGCTTGGGTTAATGGATAAAACCCGCCTAAATCGTTTAGGCCTGCCTAACCCAAGACCTTCCCATAAAATATACCTGTGGTGCGTCAGAACGTGGCCGTGGCTGTCGCTGTTGCAAAATAGTGGATAACCGGGGCTCATTCTGTGGCATAGGTTGAGAGGACGAAGCATCTGATCGCTGGCACGATGAAGTAACCACTTCGCGAATGTACTCCTTCATAGTTGGAACAACTTCATCCAAAACCCAGTGTTTCACATCATCTAACACGAACTGTTTGATTTTTCCAAACAATTGCGCATCCCTCTCTTGCCTACGTTCTTCCCCGCCAGAAGAAGAAGAAGAACTACGTATCCTATGTCGTTTCTGTCGTCTCCTTCTTCTAACAAGCCGTTCATCCGGCTCTAAATCTTGCTCCGTCTCCACATCTGGCTGCTCAGCTGCATGCTCAGTGGCATGCTCAGTCGCATGCTCAGTGGCATGCACCTCTTCAATCTCTGGTGGGTGAGAATGCATATCATTCACCGCTACTTCAACCATTACTCCGGAGAACTCCTCAAATGGTATCTCCATTGAACGGTTTTCATCTTCAAGATATTGCATTTCCGACCCATCAACTTCAGCTGGAACTTGAGTCGATATGGGACCCACATATTTCACACCCATCCTATCAATTCCTTGTGCCGATAGCTAATATTGGCTACTCTTCTCCAATTCCGTAGGAGGTAGGGCAGTTACCACAATAAGCTGCAAAATTTAAAAATATATTAGACAATATAATCAGTTTTCCGTTCAAAACAGATAAAACAATGAAATTTCATTTTATTACCGGTTGGGAGAAGAAGTCTATCCAGTTTTTTACACTGGATCTTCTGAACCGCCACTTCAGCATACGTGGCTCAACATTGGCTTTAACTAGCCGGGCACATGCCTGCCCCAACTCAGGAATGACCTCATAGGCCCAAACCTAACAACATATAAAAAAATTAAACTATTTTCAACAAA
The DNA here is from genome assembly GCA_026898455.1 of Plectranthus barbatus. Lineage (NCBI taxonomy): Eukaryota > Viridiplantae > Streptophyta > Magnoliopsida > Lamiales > Lamiaceae > Plectranthus > Plectranthus barbatus. Next base: position 346,184 of record JAPKLW010000557.1, on the reverse strand, counting down.
CATTAATCACAAAGATGAAGATAAAAGATGGTGATAATTTCATACCTGTAGTACCCAAAAGGGACCTGGAAGATGAAGGGTTTTTTTCTCAAGTTGAATCCGAGTAGTGGGTATATGCGTTTTGTAATAGAGCAGTGCTTTGTATGCATATGTACCCCATGGAAATCGGTTCCAATCATTTTGATCCTCACTTAAAACATACAGCCACTTTTCTATTTTTCTTTTTTCAGTATACCCTAGTCCAAAAAACCAAAATGCTAATATATTGGCCACCTTAAGGTACAATAAACTGTGAGTACTATCAATCTTTTTGTATTGAAACCTATCCAAAAGCTCTTTACTACTTAGGATTTGACCACCGCAAAAGACTTGAAATACAGTACTAGATTCTAAATCATGGCGTGCAGTAGGATCAAAAGTGGCTTTTCCAAAATTCAAACCAGAAATAAGGGCGAATTCACTCTGTGAAAACATGATATCCTGCCCACTGACTCTAAACCTTAACAACTCTGGATTATTTGACTGAGTCTCATGACTAAATAATTCAATTAATGATAGAGACAAACTAAGTCCATTTTCCGACCAATCCAACCAATGTCCAAAAACCCCAGCCCGAAACTCATTAACCAACGCCTCTTGTCCTATATCAAACAATGTCTTCTTAATGATATCTAGGACCTTACATTTATAATATAAATTAGTCTTAGGTTTACTTCCATGGACTTCATATCGAATATAGGCAGCCTGCAGCATATCAAAACCAAACTAACTAATTTAATAAAAATAAAACACAAAAACTGGGAAAAAAACATGCACGCACGGTTCATATGCATATACACGGTTCAAACATATAAAACAGGGAAAAAATGGACGAAATTCATATGCACGGTTCAACACATTCGAAAGAAACATTAACCAACCAATTCAAGGCAAAAAAAAAAAATAGACGAAATTCAATACAAACCACAACAATGCTCATATCAACATGCCCGACTTCAATCAGTTTTTTTTTAAATGAGGATGATACCTGTGCAGACATTTCGATGGTGGTTCGTGTTCAGTTCGCCGGTCGCCGGTGGGTGGTGTTCGGTTCGCCGGTGGTTCGCAGATGGGTGGTCGTTCAAACGGACGTGGGAAGGGAAGCCTATTCGAACTCCTGCCGGATTTGTGTGTTTCACGCCCAATTTTTAGGTTAATATGAATTGGAAGTGAAAAGGGATGGAAGTAAACGCGAATTCCATCTGGGAAGTCCGATTTCCATCCGAAATATCCGACTTCCATCTCAATTTTATATACTTCCAGCCCAATTTCAATAAAAAAATATTTTAAATAAATCTGGATTTTATATAGTTTTAATCCGAATTCCATCCCAAATACCCGACTTCCATCTCAATTTTATATACTTCCAGCTGGATTGCTATACTTCCAGCCTAATTTCAATAAAAAATAAATTTAATTAAATCTGTATTTTATATATTTTTAATCCGAATTCCATCCGGATTTTTCCGAATTCCATTTCAATGTTATATACTTCCTGCTGGATTGCTATACTTCTAGCCCAATTTCAATTAAAATTTATTTTAATTAAATCTGGATTTTATATATTTTTAATCCGAATTCCATCCGGATTTATTCGACTTCCATCTCAATGTAATCCACTTCCATCTGAATTGTTCCACTTCTAGCACAATTTTAGTAAAAAATTATTTAAATAAATCTGTATTTAATATATTTTAAGTTCGACTTCCATTCGAATTTATTCGACTTCCATCTCAATTTAATCTACTTCCAGCTTGATTGTTCCACTTCCAGCACAATTTCAATAGAAAATTATTTAATTTAATCTGGATTTAATAAGTAAATAATTTTTTTCCAGATTTTCCCGTTTTTGATTTAATAGATTTTAATTCCGACTTCCAGCCGAATTTGTTCGAGTTCCAACTGGACGGACATTTCCAGCCGAATTTATAATATTGCACAAGAAATATTATATTTAATTGTTTTCTATTATCTGCAAATAAATAAAAAAATGAGTTGAGTCAAAAAAATAATAAACAATGCAGCCGTTACATATTTCACAAAAATCAAGAGAAGTGATGTTGTGATTAAGACATTTTAACCTAAAAAAGTACATTTTTGCTATTTTGTGGAGTTTTTCATAAGACGTGCTATACATTGGTTTTGCTTTTTAAATTTTGCTATTTCAGATTTCGCCTCTTGATTTTTTTTCTTGATTGATTAATGTTATTTTGGAGAGTGGTCAAATTATAAATTGATTTAACATATTTCGAATATGCTGATATATCTATTCAGTTTAATTTATATATTTAAGTACTAAAATCTATCTTACAAAATAAAATCTATAAATTATCAAACAAAATAAATTTGTGAGTACTCTGTCAATCCATCTGCAATCAAATATTCAAATCCTAATTCTAACGGAAAGTAAAAAAAAAAAAAAAAAGAAGCTATTTTATTAATTTCTTGGCAAAGGCGATATATTTTCAGCTTTCCCTATTTATATTTGTGTAGCAAAATCCCTAAACAGTCTCTCGCGATTCCCAATTTCTCTCCCTTCGCAAAACAACACAACGCTTCCTCAAATCAAATCCGATGGCGGACAACTCCGGCAAGAAGATCATCCTCCGCAGCTCTGACGGCGAGGTGTTCGAGGTGGAGGAGGCTGTAGCCATTGAATCTCAGACAATCAAGCACATGATCGAAGACGACTGCGCCGACAACGTGATTCCACTCCCCAACGTCACCGGGAAGATCCTCTCCAAGGTCATCGAGTACTGCAAAAAGCACGTTGATGCCGCAGCTGCTTCCGCTTCCGCCAAGGCTGATGACAAGGCTGCCTCATCTGACGATGAACTCAAGGGTTTCGACGCCGACTTCGTCAAAGTCGACCAGGCCACGCTGTTCGACCTTATTTTGGTATGTTTTACGATTGGACGTCGTTTTTGTTTGTTTAGGTTATTTGCAAGCGCTTCCGGCTGTTTTCTGGTACATTTAGTTTCTGCGCATTGTGGTTAGGGTTTCTTTTTTATGCTACTTGTTTAAGCTTTGATTTTTATCCAATTATTGTGGTAGTTACCTTATTTTTTTCCCCTTCATTTTGTATGTTGGATGGGTTGTTTAGTCCTATGTTTTCGACTTTATATGGTGGTCTTTAATTTTACGATTGTGTTTCTTCTTGCTATATGTTTAAATTTCAAGTTAGAACCGCAATGCGTTAGTTCATGTGCTTTTGAATTATTTGGATGAAAATTCTGGTTTTATTTGTTAGCGGATTCGAGTTTATTGGCTTCAGGAACTTTCACTAGGGACCCTACTGAGTAATGCATAACTTTGAATGTTTATCTTGTTAATGTATTGTAATTTTTCTTGATATAGCTTCTTTGCTGCCTTATCTTTCCATTCTTTTGAATCTTTTCCTCTGTTAGTGATCTTTGTTGCATAGATAATCTTTGTGAGTTCTGATTTAGATGGGGATTTCACATTCTCCTTTGGGTAATTACATTTCTTTTGTACTACTGCCTGTTATTTTATGCTTTTCCTTTTGCTTGCTCTTTGGAAAGAAAAAAAAAAGAAGGTACGTTGGTTATTTAGGTTTAGACTGGACTATGTAGCTGTTGATTCAGAGGTTTTGCTGCTCCGCTATCAATGTCTATTTCTGTTTCAAATTGTTGCATCGTTTTTGTTCTGAGATCAGGAGCAACTGATATGTTATTGTACTTTTTAACAGTGATTGTGCACCTGTAATTTTTCATATCCCGAAGGAAGTTATAGTCCAAACAATGGTTAAGAGATTGGCCATTGTTAATTTTGCAACTTTCTACTAATATTAGGTTTCTGGATTATGTGGTTTGAGTGACATTTGTTTAACAATGGTCATGATGCATGCTGTCCCTGGTATAGTAACATCATTTTCTGATCCACTGGTTTAGTGACACTTGGGGTTCTTGAATATATTCCCCATTAGTAAACATCATTTAGTAACTTTTAGGGTACTTGAATATGTGATTAAAAAAGAATATGTGCTCCATGGCTCAAATGTGTGCTTGAGTTTTATTCAACATGTATAGATTTTTTTAGTGTATTGGCCATCTGATGATTAGTCATATAAAGTTTCATATTATTTTTTGTTCTGCAATCTACTGGCTTTCAGATTTGCTACACTATTTGGAAGTTGTATGCGTTGTTTGTTGATTATTTTATATTCGAAATGAAGAATTATTAATCATGGTTGTTATGCATTTTTAGGGTTTTATTTTTTTCTACTTCTAGTTTTTAGCCATTTCAGTTTGTAGTACTTGAAGCAGTAAATTATTGTCCATGCACTAGAAGGCTCGGATGATTTCTGTGACAAACAGCTGTAACCTTGCTTGTTCATTATTTGAAAAGTGTGGGGTTGAAGATGTTGAGGCAAGAAATTGCTATCTGCTAAAACCTTTAAACTACAGCGATCTCATTGATGCCTTATTATGTTTATTTTGATTGGATGGATAACAAAATGTGATATTCTTAATACTTGTATCTGTTGGAAAGTTTAGCCAGGTGCACCATTGTTTTTCCCATTGGAAATGGACCTCTAATATATTCTGCCTGAACGAAAGACAAATGGATTTGAAAGCGCTCATTTTCTCACTCCGTGTAATGCTTACTGTTATGACTTTTACATTTCATAATTTCAGGCTGCTAACTATCTGAACATCAAGAGCCTTCTGGATCTGACTTGTCAAACAGTTGCTGACATGATCAAGGGAAAAACACCAGAGGAGATACGGAAGACTTTCAACATCAAGAATGATTTCACTCCGGAAGAGGAAGAAGAAGTCCGAAGAGAGAACCAATGGGCGTTCGAGTAGAAGAATAGCTAATGACCCTTTTTGGATGGGATGAAGTTGTTCTAATTTGCCTTTATTTTATTTTTTTTGTTGCTCTCAATCGAAAATGTGTGTTAACTTTGTATGTGCCTCCCGTTACTGTTAAACTATGCTGGTGCAAGTATATTTGCGTTTTATTGTCATATATATTGTAATTGTGCTTCTTTTGTGATTAGGGCTTACTCATTTCAATAATTCTGTCATCTCCTTTTACTTAACGCATCTACATTCCACAGCAATCATAGTGGTCATTTGAGATCCTTCGTTTTTGCATGGAATAGGGTTGACAATTATTTTCATTACATGATAAAAATGAATTTGAATTGAGATTTATTGATTACTGATACGCTTAAACAAACAAGTCTTATAGTTGAAACAAACAAATCTTATAGTGGATTCGGATTGGATCATCTAGGATTTGAATTGGATTCAAATATCAATTGATAAATTAATAACAAACATTTTATATAATTTTCTTTAATTATTTAATAGCCATCAATGATCAAACTCGAACTTTGTATTGAAATCGAAATAATTAGACTAATATCCAATTACGATTGGCTATAATCTCACGGCCTTGTTCTTGTATGCCAGGTTAAGGTTTCAAACTCTCCCTTACATTTGGTAAAATCATTCTTCCCTCTTACCAAAAACTGTTATGCCAACAATTTCTCAAAGAACATAAACATAAATGATTTCCTTGTGCAGTCATAATAAATGTTCCAACTCTTGAGTGATAAATATACGAAGCATGTTACTATTTTCTAATCAATCATTGGCATTGCTCACTCAAGATCCTCCCTAAAATAATTCCGGGTCTCAAAGACCTTTACAGTGCTGGTGTTAGTTTGGGTGGTTGTGAAGAGTAGTATGCCCCTAAGGTTTAATCTAAAAGGAGCACAATCCTGAAACAGAGAGGGGAAGAGAGAGAGAGAGAGAGAGAGAGCTTTGATTGAAATGGAGAGAAAGAATGAACGCTAAAATCAAAACTGGTAATGAAACGAGTGCACAGAAACAACGCATTGACACAGAAACTTACCTAGAGTTGGTTATCCTCAAGCTATAGGAAGAAAGCTTACAATCCCTATTCCCTGCCACATTTCTAATTCACAGTAAATTAAAAGTAAGTTCTTTTCCACAAATAACAAAATATTAATGTTGAGATTCCTGAATAGTAAACAGTAAGGAAATTAGGCTGTGCTGGAAACCTCAAGATCACACAGACTTATACCCTGTTTCATATTACTATTTCAGTCCGAAACGAAGCATCATAAACAAGAGTCTGAAGGGGAAGTTCATAAAATGAAACAAAGCAAGAATCCAGTTCTCAATACCATGAAATGGTTTTAGCCTACTCTTGCAATGCCTTCTTTGCAGCATCTTCTTCGGCTTTCATCTTCTTCTCCCACCTTCTCTTCTTATAATCATCCAACATCTTGGGCATCTCTCCCATAAGTCGGGCAGTATTGGCTCGCTTCTCTGCTGCCAACCTGTCAACCTTGTGCCCTTTCCTCTTCGTCTTCATCTCCTTCCTCTCTGGATCGAACTGCCAATCACCTCCAGCAAGAAGGACCTCTTTGCGTATCCGAGCTCGATGGCGTGCACTGATGGATAGAGGCTTCCAAGCCCCGAGCTCCCAGTAACCCCAAACACCCTTTGACAGCTCATCCCTGTATCTTGTCAATTTCTCTCGCCATGGATACTGGTATTCTCCAACTGCTTTTACAACAGATTTTACTGCTTTCCCAGCCATTACTGAAATCAATATCAATCAGACATTTTAACAAACACCTTAACAGCATATCTTAATATCAAACGTTTCATATCATCACAATCAATCATTTCAATTACGACCACGAAACTCCAATAATCATCTAAAACACGAATGCCAGAGACAGCAAATGCAACAGATTGAGAAAGACAATTTCTACTCAAAATTTGTTTTACGGCAATTATGATTGTACAGCTTCTATTTCAGATTCTCACAAATCTGTTCCATGATTTTCATCTAGGTCTTATTTTCCCTAGCAACTCCGCGGTGACTCCCAAAATAAAAGAAAAATATTTTTGAAACATTGCGTTTGCAGAAATCTCCCATATCCGGCCGGAATCCATACCTCGAATGCTGCAAATAGAAATCTTCTTACCACTATAAACCCGTCCCCTTCAAAGATGCAATGGCAGATGTACATTAACCGAGAAGATTCTTCGCCGCGAAGTAAGTATTTGATGATTTAAGCGCCTAGCAGGAAGAGAAGTAGAATGTAACTGTAAAATTTTAGGGTTTTTATTTCAGTATTTTTTTAATTAAATCTATATATATATACTTAGCAAATAAGTTCCATTTATTTATAACTTTGATACTTTCCTTCCAAATATATCACATCACATTTATAATAATTTTATAATTTTATTTTATTTATATATTAATTCATCAATATTATAATATAATATATACAGTAATTTATATAATTTACTAAAAGAATTCTAGATTTACCCTCCAATTTTTTTTTTAGAACGTGCACATATTAAAAAAATTAAATAAATCAATGATATTTTTACAATTATCACTTGATGGTTGGAACATGACAATCTATATAATATATTGAAAAATATGTGCATGTTGAAGTAAAATTATTTTTTCCAAAATAATATTAGATATGGTTTTATTAATTTTAATATAATTATATTCTAAAATAATTTAGTTTTAAAATTGTTAAATTTTACATAAATTGAATTATTTAGCAAATCATTGCAAGTCATTTGAAATGAAAAACAAAACATGTTTGCAATGCAATTTGAATATTATGATTCTCATTTTATTATTTTAATTTTAGATTCATATTATTTTAAGGAATTAGTGCATTTTAATTCATAATATCTATTTATTTTTACAAAAATAACCTAATACTTTTAATTTTATAAATTTTAGACATTAAGTTCGTAAATTGAACAAACTTAGAAATTAAATGATAATTTTCGGTGTAAAATATTAAATACAAATATTGACAAATATTGTGAATTAAATTATAATTTTGTGAGCACTATGTTATTTTTGTAAAGTTGACAAATGTTATGTGTGTAAATGCAAATACTTTTATTTTGGGTACAAATTTAAATAAATATATACATATCGAAAGTTTATTGTTTTTCATATATTTTCATATAACGTATATTTAATATTATTTTAAGCAAACTACTATAATATCTTTACTGAAACATGAAGATTTTCTACGTGGTTATTTATATGCAATGGAAACATAAGTTATCATTAATAAAGTAAATAATAATATTTATTTGCGCAATGCGCAGGTGCAAATCTAGTATGTATAAAAGCACAACCCCTAATTAAATTTTTTTCTCCAAAATTACTTACGAAATATAATCATGTAATATAAAATTAATTTATAATAAATATAGTCAGTATATAATTAATACTTCCTCCGTCCCATTTGAACAAGTATCTTTCTTTTGGGCACTATATTTTAGGAGCTTATGTTTAATGGTTAATTGTATTTGGCTATAAAATAGAGAAAATGATTAAATTATTTAATGCCTCATTTTATAAACATTTTTATATTTAATTAAGATAATTTTTATTTGAAAAAGATTTAGATTTAATTAATGTGACTAGTAATCCTAATTAACTTATTACAAATTTTAATTATTCACTAATTTTTGCCAAAAAAAAAAAAAGGAAAGGTACCTAATTAAATAAGACGTTTCAAAAAAGAAAAAATTCAAAATTGAATGGTATGGAGGGAGTATAATTTATAATTAACCATTACAAGTTAATTTGTTGGATTTATATAAATAATTGTATTACTAATTAAAAATAAAAGTGATACCTTAAATAATCACTTTTATTATATAAAAATCTTAAATAATCAATTTTATCGTTAAATATTTAAATAATAATATTTATCTATATATTTAAAGAATGATCATATTACCAAATTATCCTATTTTTCAAATATGATTCCTACAAAGTCAAACTAAAAATCTAACAAATTTGTGAACAAGTTGTCATTCATGTTTTTTTAGATTAAAGGAAAAGCTGAGATCCGGTATTTTTATTTTATTTTTTTTGTGATTTGTGGTTTATATTTATTATTCTTTAATATGATATAGAGTATGGTATTATCTGATTTATGCCAAAATTTCTTAAATTATTTTGAATAATTTTTATAGTGTCATTATCATCTTAAATCATCATTAGGATATAATTTTATTCAATTATTGAAATAAATATAAATAATTAATTTGTTAATTGCAAAAAAAAAGTTGAAAAAGGAATTTAGATAGAGGCCACTTAAGGTTTTCTTATAAAAAAACTAACTATTTTTAATATTTATACTATATAAATAAATATTAATTATTACTAATTAATATTGTTGGGGCCAAGTCTGCGAGATCCAGACCCATTAAACTCAACGACTCAAATAATCGCAAGACCAAAAGTCACAAGCCCATTCAAAGCGTGAAGGACTCAGAATTGCCTCTAAGAGTGGTTGCAACCATAAACCTACACACCCAACTTTTACACCGCCACGTCAGCGCCACATTAAAAGTTAAAACCTACCAACTTTTTAAAACATATTCCTACAATAATAAACCCACCACACAACTTTAACATGGACCCACATATAAATCCACTCACATATATAATATGATATGATAGAGGAGGGATCATGTAAAAAAAAATCTCCCATGTGAGAAAAAAGAATGAATCATGTCCATCAGATCTAAAAAAATCAATGGTTGATAATGAATCAAGCAACAACTAAAATGCAATCAAACAACAAAATAATCAAGCAACAACTAAAGCACAATCAAGCAACGACCTGAATACAATCAAGCAATGCC